>OZ038511.1:43848444-43875944 GCA_964036315.1 Acanthosepion esculentum | reverse complement strand
GTCAGTAATAACGATTGGAAAGTATTGAGGCGTTAGAGAGTTCCACAGGCAAGAAGTGCCAATTCATCCCTGAATTGATGAGACCTTGTTGCCAGTCTATTGCTGCACTTAAATTCGTAAAGATTAAGTGCCTTAGCGAAGAGCTCGTCCAAACAATTACCTAACATTTTATTTACAGAAAAGGTAGAAAAAGGCAGCTATAAAGCTATGGGAAAGTGAGTGACGCCAAGATACCAGATGAAGACCAATAATATTGTTGATTCTTGGATTTTATCAAGACTCTCTAAATATACAGCAGGAGCAACATTCTAAGCATAGAATAATGCTAGACTTTATATATATATATATATATATATATATATATATATATATATATATATATATATATATATATACACACTTTTTTATTTTAGGATATTACATAGAAACGTCAAAATTAATGCACAATAGCTGTCGTGCTTGTATGCGTATCAGTGAATTTCGAAAAAAGAAAAAAAAGCTCATCTTATCTGGATATATATTTTTTTTCTGTATATATATATATATATATATATATATATATATATATATATATATATGTATATATATATATATATATATATATATATATATATATAAAAGCAGAAAAGATAAACAAATGAAATGCGTATATAAAATATGATTTTTAAAAAACGGTGTTCAAAGCGTAAAATCATTTTATTGTGCTGTTGAGAAATTATAGTTCCCTCATAACACTCTTGAACACGCGATGTAAGGCCCAAGAGCCACTCAATGTAGAGGATTACTAAATGAGGTTGTTTCAAATGCATACAGTGAATCAACAAGCAGTGCATATTATGAGGATAGGATTGATAACGGGTGACGCTCGACGAGATAAAGATTGTAGTGATAGGGAAAGCATTCCCGCGGGATTTCGTTCCATGACATAAAAATTAAACGGAAGAAGCTGTTTGAATGAATTTTCATCCTCGCCAGTGGAATATGAAGGAAATGAGGCCGAGACAGCTCAGGGTACATCGGCTGACGGATCCTAGCCGTGACAGTCTAGACTGGTGGAACCAACGATTGTAGTTTGCCCGGACATTTGCCATGAAAACAGTGATGGATTAACGAAGATGGTTGGGTGGTTCAATAGATAGCTCGGAATGAGAAATCGGGAGACCTGCGTTCGAATTCCAGTCGAGTTCGTTACATTAAATTACGCGCAAATACAATTGGAAAAGTTATTTTTAAAAATTAAACGCATATTTTTATTTCACAATATTTACATATATATATAATATATATATATATATATATATATATATATATATATATATATATATATATATATATGCGCGTAATTGGGCTATCAGGATTTCATCCTAATTGAGATTATCCATATGCATTACCAAGATTTTTGTTACTATATAGATAGATATATAGTACAGGTAATCGATCTGTGGGTAAAAAATCCGGGTGGATCCTAGTAATATTTATTATTAAAACTGATCCATACAGAACTCGATGTTTTTTTATTAAAACAGAGCATATATATTTTTTACAGGAAAAAACAAAAATTACCTGAACATAGATATAGTATATTTAAAGCCGTTCTTTATACGGCTATCATCAGTCTCTAAATGTTTGTCTCAGAACATAATAATATTGGATACCTGTAATAATAAAACTATTTACTGTGAATCCCAGAAAAAGACACTCCGGGTCTTTTTATAAGAAACATCATATAGTAGGAACTGATATTAAACCACAAAGGACAAATCCTGGCCACCACGTAGTAGGAACTGATATCAAATTACAAACAAGTCCTGACCTTAAATTCCAATCCCAGACCGCTTTTCCGGAGACAAGATACCTTACACCCCCACCAATCCCTAACACAAACCCACTCTCATTAACAAGGCGTCTACGAGAGAAAGACTGACATTGAAAATAAATTTAAAACAATGTTCTGAGACAGACACTTAGAGACTGATGAAAGCCGTATACAGAACGGCTTGAAATAGACTATACCTATGTTGAGGTAATTTCTGTTTTTTTGCTGTAATATATATATATATATATATATATATATATATATATATATATATATATGTGTATATATATATATATATATATATATATATATATATATATATATATATATATATAATTAAAAATACTGCTAAAGACTGAAGAGGCAAAAAAAAAAAACGAAAACAGGAGTGAGAAATAAGCTATTGAAAAGTGAAAAGAAAAGTTTCTTTACTTTTTTTCTTTCACTTGTATTTATTTTGCTATTCAAAAAGTTATTTTTTTTGTTAATTTAATATTTTATTTAAAATGATTTTTTTCCTCAGTTTGTGAAAGTTTCTTTTTTTTAATTATAACTTTTCTATCTGTCTATATTTCTGAAATGAGGTATTATGTACATTATTTACATTATTCGGACTATTGCTTCATCTTTGTCGCATATTTATTACAACGTTTCAGCCGTTGTACGCTCCGGCCTTCTTCAGGTGGTTGGAATGTCGAATTGAACCTTTATTTCGCTCACTGGTTTATACTGTTCTAGTTCCACGTGCATGTTTTTAATGGATGTCAGTTATCAGTTATCTCCTGTTAATTCCCCTTTGCAAATTCTCCACTGCCTTAACCGGGTATTGAACTCACATTCTTTGGATCCTATCACTGGATCTAACTAACGCCTTTATCTACTGTGCCATGAGTCCTTGAGACAGGACCCAAAGAGTGTGGTTTCAATACAAGACTAAGGCAGTGGATAGTTTTCAGAGGGAAATTAACAAAAGATAACTGATAACTGACATCCATTAAAACATGGCAAGTCGAACTAGAACAGTCTACACCAGTGAGTGAAATAAAGGGTTCAGTTCGACATTCCAACCACCAGAAGAAGGCCGGAGCGTACAACGGCCGAAACGTTGTAATAAATATGGCGACAAAGATGAGGACAATAGTCCGAATAATGTAAATAATGTATATAACTTTTCTGTCATGGTTTAACCGTTTGTATCCGATGGTGTTGAATAAGAAAAATCACATCTGTTTAAGACATTTTTTATTATTTTAATCCCAAGGATTAATTATATATATTTTATTTTTTAACGCAATTACCAAATAAAAATGTAGAAATCTAAAATTGAAATCTAAATGACTTTCTACATCTCTCCCATTTTAACAGCAAAAGGTAAAAGGTAAAAATCCATCGCTTCTCCCAGCTATGGCTTAAATAGTATGGTAGACTGGGCTCTTCAGCCTTGGTTTGCAACCAGTCTAGAAGGACAACTTGGAATGCAAAACTGGTTGGGCATGAGGCTTGCATCTTCATCACATAAAAAAGATTTTTTTATGGGAACCTGAGTAGCAGCGCATAGCGTGCTGAGAGCTTTGACCACGCGCGTTTCATGGGGACTACGGGATTTGAATGAGTGAGTGAGTGAGAGGCAAACAACATTTCTCTTGTGGGAAGAGAATTGTAGGTTGCAAAATCATTCATCACACCCACTTTGTTACACCCACGGGTTGTTACCGTCTATATAGAGAATTACAAGCTTAAACTGAATGAAATCTTATCCATGGTATCATAGATTGACTAAACAACAAGGAAGTCATTTCTAATCAGAAACCGTTTAGCATCGTCTTCGTAGCTAGAACGAAAAAAATTCTTTATAGCCATTTTTGTTCTTGAGGCGAACGCGTGTGTATACATGAAGGTCAAACGTCGTCCATTAGACGAGGTATTTGGCAAAACCCTCCCGAAGGAAACATTCTCCAACGATAGCCAGAATTCGAAAGAAGGCGCGCGCAGTGCGGGTTCAAAAAAAAAAAAAATTCAGACGAGAAGACTGGTCATCGACACAAACAATAAGAAATTGTCACGCAAGATCAAGCTCGTCCTAATTAGACTATGAACCTTTCAATCAATCCACCTAGATTCATTTCCCCAACAGCTTGAGGCGATAAAATCACTCCGCTGACAAAAGGTCTGCAGGATTCTCCGTCTCTTTTCATTCTTAGTTCGACGAAATACGAACATGTGATTAAATTCCTGGCAACGGACCAGCTTGTAACCGGCGGGAACTTCAAGAGATACGAATGGAGGTCGGGGTTGCGATCAAAGCCGGCAGCAAATATTTAAATGATTTTTGCCACCGCCTCCAGTTACTTTTAAGGTTTGGAAATAAAGACTCGTTTCACTTGTCTTTCTTGGAGGAGATTTTCTGGAGCCTATGACAAAAGCCACTCGAGCAACCACAAAGTAGGACAAAGGCTTTTTATTCGACCAGACCTTCTTGTGCGAGAGGGTCTCAATGTCTCCATCTTATGTGAGAGAAAGAATGTTGGTCAAGATCGGATTGATTCTTAAAATGAGATTTTACCTTCGTTTTCCATGATTCAAATATTTATTGACTAGTTTCCCGAGGCGTCAAAAATGACAACATATTTTAAGTCCTTACTTTTATTAAAAAGGTTTACATATGATTGTCCTTAACTATATTTTAATCATTGTTATTAACTTGCATTGCTTCTTTGGGGATCAGTTTATAATTAAAATAACGATATAAAACGATCCCTCACTTTATGACCAGTAGGATTTTAAATTAATACTAGTTTACCATTAACATAAAAAAAATGAAGACAACATATTTTAAGTCCTTACTTTTATTAGAAAGTTTATATATAATTGTTCTTAATTTGCGTTCGTTCTTTAGGGATCAGTTTATAATTAAAATAACAATATAAAACTGTTCCCTCATTTTATGTCCTATAGAAGTTTAAATTAATACTACTTTACCTCTCACGTCAAAAAATGACTACATATTCAAAAACCTTACTATTATCAGTAGGTTTACACATGATTATCTTTAACTATAAGTCAACATTGTTATTAATTAGTATTAGTTCTTGGCGGGCGGGTCAGTTTCTATTTTAATAATAACATAAAACCGATACCTATTTTTATGTCCTCTAGAATCCTAAATCAATTCCAGTTTACCCATATCGTATAAAAGGATGGCGTATCTTGTCAAATCATTATAAATATTAGAAGGTTTTCACGCATGAGTCATTAAATATATATCTGTAATTATAATAATTTGTTTGCATTAATTCAATAGAGGCGATTTTATTACGTAATAACAATAACGACGTCATACTTAATGTCCCGTTGAAATTTATATCAATACTAATTTAACCAATGATGACAATTCCAGAACAACGTAACTATAAACAATTTTTTCTATCCTATCTGCCAGCCGCTATGATGGAGAAAGCATTACCTCGAACCGTCGCCAGTGAGACACGCTGCAAGAGCCACTCCGTTTCGCGAGGCTCGTTCCTTAATCGAGACGCAATTGCGCCAATCCTCCGAAAGAACGCCATCGAACGAGGGCCAATAACCCCTGAAGTCTCCACTGCCACAGGAGTAAAAAAAAATCTATCAGCAAGAGAAGAATATATAGCTATGTTTTTTTTATCTCTGCGTCTCGATATGTGACGATATTGGAAGGAAAGTTCAGTGCGATTTTTGAGGTGGGTGTTGTCTAATTTTTTTTATTTAGATATGATCTATCCCTGATATTGACCACCATAACTCATAAATATAGCATAGGCGGCAACTATATTTTTATCATATATATATATATATATATATATATATATATATATATATATATACCCAAGTTTAGGATTGGTATATACGGAGTGAAATCCAATAACCAACAATTAATATTCTTTAAAGAGTGCTCAATACAGAGTAGAGCAGATATAATTATTTATTTGAATATTACAACATAAATATGTTATAAAATCACGACAAAAGTAGCCATTTTGTTTCAACACTTCTTGTGTCTTGTCAAGTGATAATATAGAATATAGAATAAATGGTTTTAAAAGTTTCAAATTAATCAACGATCCTTAGCTAGGAGTAAACGCTGTTACATAAGCTAGAGTGGCCAATCAAAATACAAGTATAGGATGATTCGAAAAATTTGACAACTAAGCAAGGTTATCATAGATATTAAAAGATTTATAAAATTTGAAATTAAAATTAAAAGTAAAAAATTAAAAAATTGAAATTACCTATTTAGAAATCTAAATCAGATCTCTATTAAGTTTTAAATTGTATAAATTACCAAGGAGAAAAAATATAAAAATAAAAATAAAAAATATATATGCTATTTAATTTGTATTTTCATTGAAATTATGTTGAAAGTTGTGCGCGGAATCCCAGACAGAAATGTATACACCTTATTTTCATTTCAACATGTTAGTCGCCTCTCACGTGAAATCATTCGAACAACGGCATGTTAAGCGCTCAGACATATTTAGATATATACACACACATACAAAAAATCAAACCACACATAGGCAAATGCACTATACTTACACATACACATCGATACACACAGGCACATACATCTACATTCAATACGATCTAGACGGTCAGATGTCGAAGCTATTCGTGGCTTAATATGTTATTAAACGATTTTAAACTTGAAAAATAGCTAAACCGGTCAAATATACATAGATAAAATTTAAACAAATAACTATATATAAATATATATACATATATATATATACACATATACACACACATATATATATATATACACACACACATATATATACATATATATATATACATTTTTGAAAACATATAGTTTTCGACACATTTACAGACAAAAGTAAATAACCACCTCCACATATAATTGAACACTCGCACATCCACATATAAATTAATACATGCACCCGCATACACACATATAAGCATAATAGGTACGCATATACAGACCTACGTACATAAACATACACATAGATAAGCACATATAAATATATTGACCCATACGTTGACGCAGAAAAGTAAATAAGGCAAGTGAAGAAATACATATAAAGATGCAACTATATACAAGCACACACATACATACATACACATCTAGATGTACATACATAAGCACGTATGCATATATGCATATAAACTAAATATATACATAGACATTTACAAATACAAGTGTATACATGAAAAATTAAACAAACGTAAATTAAAACGACATGAATATAAAAATGCATATACACATCCGCTAGTACATTTATATACACACATACATACGCAACTACACATAGATATATACACATATATATATACAGACATACATATACATACAAACATACACACATACAAACATACATATTCACAAATATATATACGTATATATACATATACATATATATATATATACATATATACATATACATACATACATATACACGCATACACACATACATATACAAACACATATACATATATACATAAACATATAGACACATGCATAAAAAAGGAAAAAGAAATAAGCATACATAGACCAACTTATATTCTTATAATATTCCAACAACATTATGGTAAAATATATTAAAAGTTTATCATAATTTAAGAAAAGAACAACAGTCTGTAAGCAATTAAAGGTACTTTATCAACAAAAGTAGATTTTAGTTTGTATCTATGATACACTCCAAGACACTAAAGCATACATACAAATACACATACAATGACACACAAACATATATATATATAAATATCTAATCATATATAAATACCCATATCGACACATCCAGATAAACAATACACAAACAGTCGAGCGCAACCATATAAATACCCACACATACATATAAATATACACCCATATACATACACATATACACAAAAATATACATATTTAAACATACATATATATACATATATATGCATATATAAACCTATACATACACATAGAAACATACATACTACATATACATACATATATGCACACTCACAAATACATATACATACATATGCAATATGCATACACATATCTACACACACACAAGTACACATAAATATCGCTATATACCCATACCTATACTCACACATTTAGTGGTAGACACTTACCAGAATTTACACCCTTACTCATACATATAAACAGGTTAACCTATGATAGATGCCAATATACACAACCATATACCTTCATAAAAAAAAACAAAAAACAAAACAAAAAAAAAAACACATATATATACCCCACTATACACATATACATATCCGACAGTAGAAATAACTCTACATAACATACAAATATATACATCTAAATACAGACACGTATGATACTTTGTAAGTACCCAGTACACATTCATATCGATAGGGCGACTATCATGCTAAAAAGGTAATAGTCTATTAAGTTTAATTTATCATTATCATAGAAAGTATATGATTTCGATACTAAGTTAAATTTAAAACGATGCTTACAGTTAACTGTTAGTTCATATCTTTGATTTAAAAGATCAGTCTTATTTTTAAATCTAATTATTTCAAGTTTCTCGTTAAGGCATACGTAACACGGGGCATATAGTGAGTTACATGTCCGGGCCTTTCTAATTAATTTCCATTTAACCTTAGGTGTTTTATTTTTCTCTTTTAGACTCCAAAAGTATTTGGATAATGAAGTCATATATTTATAGTTACTATTATTAAAAGATTGCAGATGACCCCGCCAGCGTTCCTTGAATGGTCTCATGGTGCAACCTATGTAGAATTTCTTTATATTTGGATTTTTTAGTGTTGATATAGTACTGAGATAAACTACAGAGCTAGTTAAACAATTATTATTTAGTGGACAATTATTGGGATTCCTGCAGTTACATGATTTATTATTTGTGTCATTTTGCTTAATGTTGCTTTGTGCAACCTTGTGGGTTGTCAGGCTCTCCGAATTTATATACTTGCTGAATATACTATTGTTATGTTTTTTTAATTATTTTTTCTAGGTTATCAGCACAACTATAGCTTAACTTAAGAGTATTAAAGTTAAATATTTTACTCAGTGAGTTGGTTCCAGATTTGGGGAAATGTTTTTTTAATGAGGTTTAAAACTAAATTGGGGCACCTGTTTCTAAACCTAATTAAAAAACATTTCCCCAAACCTGGAACCAACTCACTGAGTAAAATATTTAACTCTAATACTCTTAAGTTAAGCTATAGTTGTGCTGATAACCTAGAAAAAATAATTAAAAAACATAACAATAGTATATTCAGCAAGTATATAAATTCGGAGAGCCTGACAACCCACAAGGTTGCACAAAGCAACATTAAGCAAAATGACACAAATAATAAATCATGTAACTGCAGGAATCCCAATAATTGTCCACTAAATAATAATTGTTTAACTAGCTCTGTAGTTTATCTCAGTACTATATCAACACTAGAAAATCCAAATATAAAGAAATTCTACATAGGTTGCACCATGAGACCATTCAAGGAACGCTGGCGGGGTCATCTGCAATCTTTTAATAATAGTAACTATAAATATATGACTTCATTATCCAAATACTTTTGGAGTCTAAAAGAGAAAAATAAAACACCTAAGGTTAAATGGAAATTAATTAGAAAGGCCCGGACATGTAACTCACTATATGCCCCGTGTTACTTATGCCTTAACGAGAAACTTGAAATAATTAGATTTAAAAATAAGACTGATCTTTTAAATCAAAGATATGAACTAACAGTTAACTGTAAGCATCGTTTTAAATTTAACTTAGTATCGAAATCATATACTTTCTATGATAATGATAAATTAAACTTAATAGACTATTACCTTTTTAGCATGATAGTCGCCCTATCGATATGAATGTGTACTGGGTACTTACAAAGTATCATACGTGTCTGTATTTAGATGTATATATTTGTATGTTATGTAGAGTTATTTCTACTGTCGGATATGTATATGTGTATAGTGGGGTATATATATGTGTTTTTTTTTTGTTTTGTTTTTTGTTTTTTTTTATGAAGGTATATGGTTGTGTATATTGGCATCTATCATAGGTTAACCTGTTTATATGTATGAGTAAGGGTGTAAATTCTGGTAAGTGTCTACCACTAAATGTGTGAGTATAGGTATGGGTATATAGCGATATTTATGTGTACTTGTGTGTGTGTAGATATGTGTATGCATATTGCATATGTATGTATATGTATTTGTGAGTGTGCATATATGTATGTATATGTAGTATGTATGTTTCTATGTGTATGTATAGGTTTATATATGCATATATATGTATATATATGTATGTTTAAATATGTATATTTTTGTGTATATGTGTATGTATATGGGTGTATATTTATATGTATGTGTGGGTATTTATATGGTTGCGCTCGACTGTTTGTGTATTGTTTATCTGGATGTGTCGATATGGGTATTTATATATGATTAGATATTTATATATATATATGTTTGTGTGTCATTGTATGTGTATTTGTATGTATGCTTTAGTGTCTTGGAGTGTATCATAGATACAAACTAAAATCTACTTTTGTTGATAAAGTACCTTTAATTGCTTACAGACTGTTGTTCTTTTCTTAAATTATGATAAACTTTTAATATATTTTATCATAATGTTGTTGGAATATTATAAGAATATAAGTTGGTCTATGTATGCTTATTTTTTTTCCTTTTTTATGCATGTGTCTATATGTTTATGTATATATGTATATGTGTTTGTATATGTATGTGTGTATGCGTGTATATGTATGTATGTATATGTATATATGTATATACATATATATATATATATATATGTATATGTATATATACGTATATATATTTGTGAATATGTACGTTTTGTATGTGTGTATGTATGTATGTATGTATATGTATGTCTGTAGATATATATGTGTATATATCTATGTGTAGTTGCGTATGTATGTGTGTATATATATGTACTAGCGGATGTGTATATGCATTTTTATATTCATGTCGTTTTAATTTACGTTTGTTTAATTTTTCATGTATACACTTGTATTTGTAAATGTCTATGTATATATTTAGTTTATATGCATATATGCATACGTGCTTATGTATGTACATCTAGATGTGTATGTATGTATGTGTGTGCTTGTATATAGTTGCATCTTTATATGTATTTCTTCACTTGCCTTATTTACTTTTCTGCGTCGACGTATGGGTCAATATATTTATATGTGCTTATCTATGTGTATGTTTATGTACGTAGGTCTGTATATGCGTACCTATTATGCTTATATGTGTGTATGCGGGTGCATGTATTAATTTATATGCGGATGTGCGAGTGTTCAATTATATGTGGAGGTGGTTATTTGCTTTTGTCTGTAAATGTGTCGAAAACTATATGTTTTCAAAAATGTATATATATATATGTATATATATGTGTGTGTATATATATATATACATATATATATATATATATGTGTGTATATGTGTATATATATATGTATATATATTTATATATAGTTATTTGTTTAAATTTTATCTATGTATATTTGACCGGTTTAGCTATTTTTCAAGTTTAAATTCGTTTAATAACATATTAAGCCACGAATAGCTTCGACATCTGACCGTCTAGATCGTATTGAATGTAGATGTATGTGCCTGTGTGTATCGATGTGTATGTGTAAGTATAGTGCATTTGCCTATGTGTGGTTTGATTTTTTGTATGTGTGTGTATATATCTAAATATGTCTGAGCGCTTAACATGCCGTTTTTCGAATAATTTCACGTGAGAGGCGACTAACATGTTGAAATGAAAATAAGGTGTATACATTTCTGTCTGGGATTCCGAACACAACTTTCAACATAATTTCAATGAAAATACAAATTAAATAGCATATATATTTTTTATTTTTATTTTTATATTTTTTCTCTTTGGTAATTCTACAATTTAAAACTTAATAGAGATCTGATTTAGATTTCTAAATAGGTAATTTTAATTTTTTAATTTTTTAATTTTTTACTTTTAATTTTAATTTCAAATTTTATAAATCTTTTAATATCTATGATAACCTTGCTTAGTTGTCAAATTTTTCGAATCATCCTATACTTTTATTTTGATTGGCCACTCTAGCTTATGTAACAGCGTTTACTCCTAGCTAAGGATCGTTGATTAATTTGAAACTTTTAAAACCATTTATTCTATATTCTATATCATCACTTGATAAGACACCAGAAGTGTTGAAACAAAATGGCTACTTTTGTCGTGATTTTATAACATATTTATGTTGTAATATTCAAATAAATAATTACATATATATATATATATATATATATATATGTATATATATATATATATATGTGTGTGTATTTAGGCAGCAATCCTTCTTTCAAGCACATTTCATTAAAAAAAAAAAAATAATAATTCACCTCCTAGAACAAAATTAAATAGAGCAAACATTATTTACGAATTCAAATGTCCATTAAGGAATTGTATTCCCCAAGAATCATCTTTCGTAAATAATTATATAGGCCACACTACAACATGTTTAACACGCAAATTAACTCTACACCTTTCTGACAATAGCTCAATTAGATCTCATTTAAATATTCATGGAGACCTACCGGACACTATTCGGAATATACTTGTCGACAACACTAATATAATAGCATAATCCACTTGCAAAAAAAGGCTAAAAATAATGGAAGCCTTACTTATAAAAATAAACAAACCAACACTTAATAATATTAACTTTGAACATGGACATAATATCTTGACCGTGTTTTGCAACAAAAAAATGAATCACTTTATAAAACATACACATAACAACTATTTCTAATTCTAACAGTTGAAATATAATCCTTGATAATGGCTAAATGTATAGCCGAAAGCGCTCGGAAAAAAAGAACATTCGGACAATTTTTATATAATTTGTCCTCTGAAAAGAAAAACTTTATTAGATCGCACGAGAAATTATATAAAAAACTAAATAAAAGAACCTTGTCAGTCGTTTTTAATGAAATATATATATATATATATATATATATATATTTTAGAATTGGTATATATAGTATACTATCTTTAAACTTAAATCTTCCATGAATCTCTTCTATTCATATCTGCTCTAGCGTATCAAATGTAAACAAATGACGTCATATATTTTTTAGAATTGGACATAGCCCGACAATTTATTTAAAGACATTTATATTATGTTTAACGTTCTTTTTATAGATACATGTATTTAAGCAAATGCTCTGTTTTATAATAAACAGTATTAAATAACATTTACCGGCCTGAATGTCCGAGAAATTTTCATAGAAAATTTTCGCTCTCCGACAGGAATCGAACCTGTATCCTATACGGAACCATCATTTCGCGTGATGTGCCTTAACCTTTCGGCCACAGAGCAGCGTCTGGTTAGCAAGGTCGATTTTACTATCTTTAAACTTAAATCTTCCATGAATCTCTTCTATTCATATCTGCTCTAGCGTATCAAATGTAAATCGACCTTGCTAACCAGACGCTGCTCTGTGGCCGAAAGGTTAAGGCACATCACGCGAAATGATGGTTCCGTATAGGATACAGGTTCGATTCCTGTCGGAGAGCAAACATTTTCTATGAAACTTTCTCGGACATTCAGGCCGGTAAATGTTATTTAATACTGTTTATTATAAAACAGAGCATTTGCTTAAATACATGTATCTATAAAAAGAACGTTAAACATAATATAAATGTCTTTAAATAAATTGTCGGGCTATGTCCAATTCTAAAAAATATATGACGTCATTTGTTTACATTTGATACGCTAGAGCAGATATGAATAGAAGAGATTCATGGAAGATTTAAGTTTAAAGATAGTAAAATCGACCTTGCTAACCAGACGCTGCTCTGTGGCCGAAAGGTTAAGGCACATCACGCGAAATGATGGTTCCGTATAGGATACAGGTTCGATTCCTGTCGGAGAGCGAAAATTTTCTATGAAAATTTCTCGGACATTCAGGCCGGTAAATATTATTTAATACTGTTTATTATAAAACAGAGCATTTGCTTAAATACATGTATCTATAAAAAGAACGTTAAACATAATATATATATATATATATATATATATATATATATATATATATATATATATATATATATATATATATATATATAGTGTATTGGGGCAGCAGATCATTATTTAAACATTATTAAATATAATAGACAATGAATGTCTATTATGTCTAATCATAAGCCGTTCGAATGTTTGCTTTAATTTCGGGTGAAAATAAAGACAAAAATTGTCCAACATTTGGATATCTTTTTTATTAAGTTGGTCCTAAGCTTTCAGTTCACATGAGCCATCCTCAGAATGGTTATACAGACATTAAACAACGATAACCACCGTCCAAGATGATAGGTTGTTATTTTACCAAACCACCAACAATGAATTAGAAAATAATCTAAATAAACAACAAAATAAAGCAAACCATGGCAACAAAATTAAAATTAGATAACAGAATTAAACAATCAACGAAAGTAGAACCATTTATTAAATTCAAAGTTCATGAGGATAATTTTCTAAACAAACCTACATGTAGTTTATTAAATACCACAAAAAGTAATATAGGAAAATTAGTAGAAAAAATATGTTCGCAATTAAGAAAAATATTAAATTTAAATCAATGGAAAAATACAAAAGAAGCTATTAATTTGTTCAGCAATATTACAAACAAAACAATTTATTTTTTATACAATTAGATATAAAGACTTTCATCCGTTCATTACCAAGTATATATTGAATAAAGGATTAAATTTATCAATGCAACACATAAACATTCAAGGCGAAGAATTGGACATAATTAATCATTGTAGAATATCATTAATATACTAAGACAATAAAATATGACTAAAAAAGAATAATAGCAATAATAATAATGAGTAGGTTGACATATCAGTGAGCAGTTGTGATGGTGTGTATATGCGAACTTATAGGGATATATATCATTCATAATTTAACAAATGCCATTAATAAAAAGATATAGGTTTATATAGAGATGATGGTTTAATAATTGTAAGAAATTGTAATGGAAGAAAAACAGAAAATATAAGAAAACAAATAATAGAAATATTTAACAAATTAGGATTTACAATAGACATAAAATCTCATCTAGAAATAGCAAATTTTCTAGACATTACATTTAATTTAAATAACAATATATACAAACCATATCGGAAAGCAAATAATAATCCCATATATATAAACAAAAATTCAAATCACCCAGCAAACGAATTTAAGCATATACCAATATCTATTGATAAAAGAATTGCAACTGATTCTCTTAATAATAATTAATGATAATAAAATATTTAATGAAAATAAAATATATAAATGATTCAGCATTAAGAGAAACTGGTTATTTGAATAAATTAGAATACATAACTAGCAATAATACATACAAAAATAACAGAAAAATAAATATAATTTGGTTTAATCTACCTTATAATAACATAATTAAAACAAAAAATAGGAAAATATTCTTTAAGTTAATTCAAAAACATTTCCCTAATAATAGTGAACTATCAAAATTTACTAGTAAAAATACAATTAAAAGCATTTATAATTGTATGAATATAGAGAAAATAATAAAAAACATAATAGAAATATTAAACAAAAATAATAGCCATTACAATGACAAAAACACGCAAAATATAAAAAAATTGTAATTTTCAAAATAAAGAAAACTACCCACTTAATAATATATGTCTACGTGATAATATAGTATATGAAGCAACTTCATCAAATAACATTAACATGGAAGAAAAATATATATTGGAGCAAATGAAACAACTTTTAAAGAAAATTTAATAATAATCAAAATATGTCATTTAAAATAGATATGTAAATAATACCTTATCAAAATATATAGTCAAAAAGAAAAATATATCAACTAAAATTAAATGGGAAATCATAAAAAGTACCCCATATAATATATAATAATAGAATATGTAGACTGTTTAGAAGAAAACTTTTATATAATAAATTTCAATAATCAAATTATTAAACAAGAGGAATTAATTCATGGGTAAATGCAGATATTTTAATAAATATTTACTTTTCAGCTTACATACTGATATAATATAATATAATAAATACAGCGGAACATAATATAAATGAAATAACATAATATAATAAATACAAGACCATATATATATATATATATATATATATATATATATATATATATATATATATATATATTAACAATCAAAGATATACATACAAACAAAAATAACAATGAAAAATAAAAATGACAAAATATAAAATTGAAAAACAATCACGTTTATGAAGGCAAACGTGACCACATATAAAAACATGAGCATGCGCGCATGCCTAACGGAGTTTAAAAAAAGAGCAAATATGAAAATTGGAATAAAAGAAATAAACGAATATTCCTTACAATTGGAAATATTTAATATCCGGATTAACCGCATGAAAAGTGGATATATTACCACGAAACTGCGGTGTAGGCGAAAACTCCAGTTAATTATTTCTTTTGTATATATAAAAAATAATATGCTCTATTTTTATAATATTGAGCACTATATGAAAATATCTGCTTCACTTTTAAATATTAAATTTTTTAAATTTATATATATATATATATATATATATATATATATATATATATATATATATATAATTGTTTATATGTTTTAAAATGTATACAATAGATAGTCTGAAATGCCAAGGTTTACATTAAGAATTTTTTTACTACTAATTTCGTAAAAACTCTCCACAACCATACTTACCGCCCCTAAAACGGTGTCAGCGATCACGCACTGATTCAGCTTTCTTCATTCTACAAGAAACTTAACTTTCAGATGAACACAACAATTTTGTCTTCGAAAATAATGAACACTGCAACATTTGTCTTGGAATTAAAAAATACCTCGAAGATGACATTGTGCTATGCCGAAAGTACTCGGAATACAAGAAATATGTATCAACACGGCGATTTTCTCTTGTCCTTCAATAATGACACTAAAAAGCTTATTCGTGAATATGAAAAGATCCAGTTGAAT
Organism: Acanthosepion esculentum; assembly: GCA_964036315.1. Classification (NCBI taxonomy): domain Eukaryota; kingdom Metazoa; phylum Mollusca; class Cephalopoda; order Sepiida; family Sepiidae; genus Acanthosepion; species Acanthosepion esculentum. Next base: position 43,859,108 of record OZ038511.1, on the reverse strand, counting down.
ATAAGTTGACAGCACATGTCTAAATTATTCAACGAAACATGTCTCAATATATATATATATATATATATATATATATATATATATATGTATATATATTTAGTATGTATTATTTTAATACCTATACTCAGGCGGTGTGAAAAATCGGATAATACAATTTGTAATATTTGAACACACCGATATCAAAGGAAAAAAATTCAGTAAAAAAAGAAAAGTCTAAAGACACGTGTATTGGTTGAAAATGCCTAGTAACCCCCACCCCCCAAAAAACAAAAAACAAAAAAACACCGACAGAGTAAGTAAAAAGTTAAAAGTGCTCAATACACTAAGTAGAGCAAAACCTAAAAAACCTAGTGAGCCAGATACTGCCTACCAACGTTTCACCTAACGAATCTTCAGGGTATTACTGGGTCCTCGAAGATCCTCTGGCACACTAGGATTTATATATATATATATATAATGTCTATTTTAAATACAAGCATACTCAAATACAAACTGCCAAATACAAACACGTATCATGAAAATCTCTCGGACATTCAGGCCGGTAAGTGTTGTTTCATATTGTTTATTATAAACAGAGCATTTACTTACATATTTGTATCTATAAGAAAAATGTATAAACATAAAAATATTTCAAAAATAATTGTCGGACTTTGTCCATTTCATAATATATATTGTAATATTTTAATACTTATATTTGGGCGACGTGGAAAAAACCCCCGGATAATACAATTCGTAAATAAAATATATATTTGCACAAACCGATATCAGGGGAAAAAAATTCAGTAAAGAAAGAAAAGACTAAAGACATCCGTTGTTGGTGGAAAATAATCTATCAGCCTAGCAATGTCTAATCAAAAGAAAAAACACCGAGAGAGTAAATTAAATAAAAACCTAAAAGTGCTCAATTCATTAAGTAGAGTAGTACCCTGAAGATCCGTTAGGTGAAACCTTGTCGGTATGTTCTGGCTCACTAGGCTTATATATATATATATATATATATATATATATATATATATATATATATATATATATATATATATATATATATATATATATATATATATATATATATGTATATATATATATATGCGTGTGTGTGTAATCCTATTTTGGGGTTACTTCGCCGTTGTGTTATTCATGTCTTGTTTATACAATTACGACTGAATAGTGTGTTCAATCTTACCTGAATGCTCCGTACTTTTCGCCTTGGGCCAAATCTAAGTTACGCTTAGTAAATCGCAATAATCATTTTTTGTTGGGAAAATTCGCATTCATTTCCACCCACTGACAATACCTTTTCTCCCTGTTTTTTAATCAAGTTCTATTGCAAAAATAGCGGCTCGGATTGAGGAATTGGAGAGCCGAGTTCGAATTCCAGTCGAATCCATTACATTCACTTTCGTGCTGATACCCTTGGGAAAGGTATGAAACCTCTTCTTCTACCTCCGGCTATGGGTAAATAGCAGGACAGAGTGGGTTCTATAGCTTTGGATGGCAACTGGTCTACCGCAGAAAGAAATGGCAACATACTGCGGGAAAAATATCTGCATGGTCACTCATGTATCGAAAGATACATGCTCGCCGAAGCGTGTATCACGCAGGGCACATAACTGACCCCTTACCGGGTTCTTTGCATTGGATGGCAACTGGTCTACCGCAGAAAGAAATGGCAGCCTACTGCGGGAAAAAAAATCTGCCTCGTCAGTCATGTATCGAAAGATACATGATCGCCTAAGCGTGTATCACGCATATCATACAACGGACTGATTCTGATCTTGTTCGCTCTCGCAGTGAGATAATGTGCAGGGATGTGAATTCATGCCTTTTATACGGGTATCAGTTCTAAGTGAACTACAGTAAGCCTCGACCGATTGACATTCTGCAAGACAGGAATTCAAATCTTTAAAATCGGTACTAGTGCTAAATGAACTGCAGGAAGCATCATTCGATTGGTACGCGGAGAGAATTTGAATATCGGTGTTAAGTGAACTGAGATCCCCTCTTTCAATCGACTTTGGCACAGCGTATAGCCATGTTGATACATGTCTTTCCCAAAATTAGAGGACGTTGACTTATGTCTCTCTCGGGGGCAGTGGTGACAAGTGAACAGACAGCCTTTCCCGAATTTCGAACTTGGCTTTCCGATGTCGTTTTCAGTGCAGATAATCGCTATGCCTTCTCGTTCTTAACTTTTAAAGCACTTCATTCACCGATTAAAACATTGGCTCTACTTTGCTTCATTGGAAAAGTTTTCTCAACACACTTGACCTGGTCGCATTAACTAAGCCTTGACTATAATCATTCTGATTAAAACGAGGCTCGAGTTTTCGTGGTCTTGTCCGTTTAATAATCTAATGGCCACGTAACTGATAATTGATATTGGTTACCACATTTTTCGAGAGGTTGAATATATAATAGGTTGATGTAAACGTTCCCAGCAAGATTTGAAGCTAATTTCGCTATGGAAAATGGATATATGATCTGGCCAACGGCGTAGTAAGGGCCAGAAGTATAGACACTAATTTTATATCTTTTGTATGATGCGAACCGCTTAAAATTCTCTCCAAAATTGAGTCTTCAAAAGTTGAATGATACGCCAGTATATACGTTATCTATCTATCTATCTATCTATCTATCTATCTATCTATCTATCTATCTATCTATCTATCTATCTATCTATCTATCTAATTTTGTTAATTATCTATCTATCTATCTATCTATCTATCTAATTTTGTTCATTATCTATCTATCTATCTATCTATCTATCTATCTTTGTTCATTATCTAAGTTTGTTCATTATCTATCTATCTATCTATCTAATTTTGTTCATTATCTATCTATCTATCTATCTATCTATCTATCTATCTTTGTTCATTATCTAAGTAGGCATTATCTATCTATCTATCTATCTATCTAATTTTGTTCATTATCTATCTATCTATCTTTGTTCATTATCTAAGTTTGTTCATTATCTATCTATCTATCTATCTATCTATCTATCTATCTATCTATCTATATATCTATCTATCTACCTATCTATCTATCACATTCTGCTAATATTAATACTGATATGAATTTATATATACCGTATACACGCGTATCATGTGACCTTTGAAGACATAATTTTGAATCTAAATTGACTATTGTAAATGGATATATAGTTTGGTCAATGGCGTAGACAGAAATACATACGCTAATTTTGTTCCTCGTGTATGAAGCGACCCTCTTAAAATTAGCTTCAAAATTAGGTCTTCAAAGGTCGCATGATACGCGAGTATATACGGTTTCTATCTATCTATCTATCTATCTATCTATCTATCTATCTATCTATCTATCTATTTCATTCTGCTAATATTACTACTGATATTAATTTATATATACCGTATACACGCGTATCATGCGACCTTTGAAGACCTGATTTATGCGAGTTTACACAATAGTTCTCGCTGATGGAATACGGAGGATATGTCGGTTGCAGGGCCGGTCCTAGCCGTGAAAGTCAAAAGTCAGACCTGGTGGAACAAGGGGATGCAGTTCGTCCGAGCACTTTCCGTAGTAGCAGCGATAGAGCAGGGAGAGACGCGCCACATCCCGTCGGTGAGAGAGAGAGGCTGGACGGTGGAAAATATCCCCCAGCAAGGACTCGAAGACGCTTTCAAACTCTATCAAGACTGGAAATCAAAGAAAAACAGTATTCTATTTTCGCCCTGATCTGGCCCTTATAAAGATAGAGGATGAGGAGTCATATTATTTATATCATTAACTTTACTAATCTATTTTTTGTATGAATGATTCATTCTAATATAAATTGAACTGCACTACATATTTGATTTAAAAGAACTGATCCAACAAATTTTCGGGCTAACAACTGAGACATTACTCTATTTATTGAACAATTTAATTCATGCCACATTGACTGATAAACTCATACAAAAAAAAAATTCAAATTGCCATATTAGTAAAAAAACGCACTCTGTTAAATTTTTAAAAAATTCAACCTTAGCATTGCGACTGCACGCTCCAAAACTTTGTATCCGTTAACAATAACACATTTCAAAGAAAACATATTTCGATTCGCATTTACTTTTTTCGTCTCGGATGCTACCTGAATTTTACCAGAAAACAAAATAATTTCCATGCCTGAAGATGACTGAATGTACAGTTGAAAGTACTTGCGTATTAGAGAAAGACCTTACACAGTTTAAAATTTTTAAAAACAAGGATCATAACATTCATCGAGTGATTTGTAGGTTAATGCACCTTAAAAATTTTGTTTGCAAAAGGATTTCACCATTTTATAGCATTAACTTTACTAATCTACTTTTTGTATGAATGATTTACTGTAATATAAATTGAACTGTACCACATATTTGATATATATATATATATATATATATATATATATATATATATATATATATATATATATATGGCTTTGAAAATGACGGAACGCATTCTTTTAAAGGGACCTTTTTCGTTCAACATTATGTCTTATAAAACAAAAATATAAACCTAAAAAATATCTCCGTCTTATGGGTGGGCCGTTTTTGCTTTATACATACTAGGAACTTATTTAGACCGATTTGTTTGTTTTTAGTAATATATTTCGTGGCTCCCTATGTCCCACTCCGTCCTTAGCATTTTCAAGTTGGTTTTTGATTCTTTAAAAGAACGCCTTCTGTCATTTTCAAAAGCTATATCCAAATTATGTGGAAATAATTAATATACGGATTAACCCCTTGAAAAGTGGACATATTACCACGAAACTGCGTTAAGTAATTCTTTTTATATATAAAAAATATTACAGGAAACGAAGTGGCGCAAGACATGTTTCATTAAGTTAAAGGGTTTTGAAGACAGTAAACCGAAGGAAAGTGATCAGCTCCTTCAAGCTCTGAAACAGAAACGCCATCAAAATCTCTCTTTAACAAATTTCACCTGTCAGCTTTGTCGCCCGCAGCAAGGCTGGGCTAGTATCACACTTAAGAAAGCACAAATGAAATATGTCTTTCCCTTACCTGATTTTCTCCAAAATAACCCCTGCTAGCATGCATCAGTGTAAAGCGAAAGGCACCGTCCAGTGATGACCCTCATTTATCGTTTATTGGTTATATATATATATATATATATATATATATATATATATATATATATATATATATATATATATATATATATATATACACACACATAAAAGGTACGACCATATTACTGAAAACGTTTCATCATAAGGCAAACGGATAAATAAGAAAAGAAAGAAAGGAAACTGAGATTAAAAAAAACAAAAACTGCGTTCTCTGTTTGCATCCCGAAGGATTCAACGCCATTGTATGATTGATGACTTGCTTCCAGCGTTTGACTTAGACGCCGATATAAGCGATAGCTATGTTTTTCTCGGTTGACAACAAACATTACGTTATTATATCTTCCCCCTCTGAAGCAAACGGCTCTTAATCTGTTCGACAAAATAAACACGGCGGCGCAAACGACGCAAGCCACGATTTTTTCGACATTGCAATTACGTAGAGCGCATTATGCTGTATTTGCTAAACAAATAATGGTACCGACCAGACGGAAAGTTGGCAACTCGTAAGTAATATGATAATTTGATTGCTGTATCAAGATAAGGACACGACTACTTAAAATATAGAAGTTTTTTTTAAATCTAAGTCTGGAACTTGGTGGAGTAATGGTGAGCGGCTCGGACTAAGGAATCGGAGAGCCGAGTTCGTATTTCGGTCGAGTTTTTTTTTATATTTACTTACGTTCTATTACCCTGAGGGAAAGGTATATATCCATCACTTCCCTACACAGATATGTGTAAAAAGAATAGGATAAGTTGGATCCTATAGAATTGGGTGATAAAGAGTTAAGGTCGTTCTGGGTTTGGCGATAAACTGCATACGACAGCAAGGAAGGTGATTGGGGATTTTGAGGAGCGTGGAACTATCTCTAAACAATATATTCTCAATAATACATTTTATGATCTACAAACTCTCATTCTCTATCTATCTATCTATCTATCTATCTATCTATCTATCTATCTATCTATCTATCTATATATATATATATATATAAATATATATATATGAGTGTGTATGTGTGTATATATATACTACATAAATATGCATATGAAAGTATAAAATTATGTATATATATACATAATATATATATAACATAAGCATGCACATGAGAAGATAGAATATATATATATATATATATATTAAATATATATATATACATAATATATATATATAACATAAATATGGACATGGAAGTATGAAATTATATATATATATGTATATATTTATGTATTATGTATATATATATATAATATATGTATACATAATATTTATACATATACATAAAATAAATATGCACATGAAAGTATAAAGTTATGTATATATATATATGTGTGTATATATATATATATTATATATATATAATTACATGTATGTAATATATATATATATATATATATATATATATATATATATATATATATACATAATATATATAACGTAAATATGTGCATGAATATATAAAATATATGTATATATATATTACGTATATATGTATATTATATAATATATATACATAATATATATATAAAACATAATTATGCACAAGAAAGTATGATATTATATATATGTATATACATGTATTATGTATATATATAATATATATATACATAATATATATAAATAATATATATACATAATATATATATATAACATACATTTGCGCATGATAGTATAAAAATATGTACAAAATATATATATTTCGGAATTAAGATGGAGATGTTGATATGCCGTTTAACAAAATCAACCAGCCAACCACCTATCTAGAAGAAGGAATTCACATCATTTGCTGCCTTGTACGTCTTGCCTCTTTAGGCAAAAGCTAGAATAAAATGAATCAACCTGTGAGAGGACGTAGTAACCTCAACATCAACAGTGCAAAGGGAAGCGGTAAGCTATTGCAATATTTTGCCATGAACCTTAATTTTGGGAAGTGATCACCACAGCGTTGTAACATCGCCTGATCGACATCTTTCTGAATGTCTGAGGTGAGGAATTACCATTATTTACATTCAGACTAATATCGTCATCTTTGTTGTTATTATCACCTGATCGACTTCTTTCTGAATGTCTGAGGTGAGGAATTACCATTATTTACATTCAGACTAATATCGTCATCTTTGTTGTTATTATCACCTGATCGACTTCTTTCTGAATGTCTGAGGTGAGGAATTACCATTATTTACATTCAGACTAATATCGTCATCTTTGTTGTTATTATCACCTGATCGACTTCTTTCTGAATGTCTGAGGTGAGGAATTACCATTATTTACATTCAGACTAATATCGTCATCTTTGTTGTTATTATCACCTGATCGACTTCTTTCTGAATGTCTGAGGTGAGGAATTACCATTATTTACATTCAGACTAATATCGTCATCTTTGTTGTTATTATCACCTGATCGACTTCTTTCTGAATGTCTGAGGTGAGGAATTACCATTATTTACATTCAGACTAATATCGTCATCTTTGTTGTTATTATCACCTGATCGACTTCTTTCTGAATGTCTGAGGTGAGGAATTACCATTATTTACATTCAGACTAATATCGTCATCTTTGTTGTTATTATCACGTGATCGACATCTTTCTGAATGTCTGAGGTGAGGAATTACCATTATTTACATTCAGACTAATATCGTCATCTTTGTTGTTATTATCACCTGATCGACTTCTTTCTGAATGTCTGAGGTGAGGAATTACCATTATTTACATTCAGACTAATATCGTCATCTTTGTTGTTATTATCACCTGATCGACTTCTTTCTGAATGTCTGAGGTGAGGAATTACCATTATTTACATTCAGACTAATATCGTCATCTTTGTTGTTATTATCACGTGATCGACATCTTTCTGAATGTCTGAGGTGAGGAATTACCATTATTTACATTCAGACTAATATCGTCATCTTTGTTGTTATTATCACGTGATCGACTTCTTTCTGAATGTCTGAGGTGAGGAATTACCATTATTTACATTCAGACTAATATCGTCATCTTTGTTGTTATTATCACCTGATCGACTTCTTTCTGAATGTCTGAGGTGAGGAATTACCATTATTTACATTCAGACTAATATCGTCATCTTTGTTGTTATTATCACCTGATCGACATCTTTCTGAATGTCTGAGGTGAGGAATTACCATTATTTACATTCAGACTAATATCGTCATCTTTGTTGTTATTATCACCTGATCGAAATCTTTCTGAATGTCTGAGGTGAGGAATTACCATTATTTACATTCAGACTAATATCGTCATCTTTGTTGTTATTATCACGTGATCGACATCTTTCTGAATGTCTGAGGTGAGGAATTACCATTATTTACATTCAGACTAATATCGTCATCTTTGTTGTTATTATCACCTGATCGACTTCTTTCTGAATGTCTGAGGTGAGGAATTACCATTATTTACATTCAGACTAATATCGTCATCTTTGTTGTTATTATCACCTGATCGACTTCTTTCTGAATGTCTGAGGTGAGGAATTACCATTATTTACATTCAGACTAATATCGTCATCTTTGTTGTTATTATCACCTGATCGACTTCTTTCTGAATGTCTGAGGTGAGGAATTACCATTATTTACATTCAGACTAATATCGTCATCTTTGTTGTTATTATCACCTGATCGACTTCTTTCTGAATGTCTGAGGTGAGGAATTACCATTATTTACATTCAGACTAATATCGTCATCTTTGTTGTTATTATCACGTGATCGACATCTTTCTGAATGTCTGAGGTGAGGAATTACCATTATTTACATTCAGACTAATATCGTCATCTTTGTTGTTATTATCACCTGATCGACTTCTTTCTGAATGTCTGAGGTGAGGAATTACCATTATTTACATTCAGACTAATATCGTCATCTTTGTTGTTATTATCACCTGATCGACTTCTTTCTGAATGTCTGAGGTGAGGAATTACCATTATTTACATTCAGACTAATATCGTCATCTTTGTTGTTATTATCACCTGATCGACTTCTTTCTGAATGTCTGAGGTGAGGAATTACCATTATTTACATTCAGACTAATATCGTCATCTTTGTTGTTATTATCACCTGATCGACTTCTTTCTGAATGTCTGAGGTGAGGAATTACCATTATTTACATTCAGACTAATATCGTCATCTTTGTTGTTATTATCACCTGATCGACTTCTTTCTGAATGTCTGAGGTGAGGAATTACCATTATTTACATTCAGACTAATATCGTCATCTTTGTTGTTATTATCACCTGATCGACTTCTTTCTGAATGTCTGAGGTGAGGAATTACCATTATTTACATTCAGACTAATATCGTCATCTTTGTTGTTATTATCACGTGATCGACATCTTTCTGAATGTCTGAGGTGAGGAATTACCATTATTTACATTCAGACTAATATCGTCATCTTTGTTGTTATTATCACCTGATCGACTTCTTTCTGAATGTCTGAGGTGAGGAATTACCATTATTTACATTCAGACTAATATCGTCATCTTTGTTGTTATTATCACCTGATCGACTTCTTTCTGAATGTCTGAGGTGAGGAATTACCATTATTTACATTCAGACTAATATCGTCATCTTTGTTGTTATTATCACGTGATCGACATCTTTCTGAATGTCTGAGGTGAGGAATTACCATTATTTACATTCAGACTAATATCGTCATCTTTGTTGTTATTATCACGTGATCGACTTCTTTCTGAATGTCTGAGGTGAGGAATTACCATTATTTACATTCAGACTAATATCGTCATCTTTGTTGTTATTATCACCTGATCGACTTCTTTCTGAATGTCTGAGGTGAGGAATTACCATTATTTACATTCAGACTAATATCGTCATCTTTGTTGTTATTATCACCTGATCGACATCTTTCTGAATGTCTGAGGTGAGGAATTACCATTATTTACATTCAGACTAATATCGTCATCTTTGTTGTTATTATCACGTGATCGAAATCTTTCTGAATGTCTGAGGTGAGGAATTACCATTATTTACATTCAGACTAATATCGTCATCTTTGTTGTTATTATCACGTGATCGACATCTTTCTGAATGTCTGAGGTGAGGAATTACCATTATTTACATTCAGACTAATATCGTCATCTTTGTTGTTATTATCACCTGATCGACTTCTTTCTGAATGTCTGAGGTGAGGAATTACCATTATTTACATTCAGACTAATATCGTCATCTTTGTTGTTATTATCACCTGATCGACTTCTTTCTGAATGTCTGAGGTGAGGAATTACCATTATTTACATTCAGACTAATATCGTCATCTTTGTTGTTATTATCACCTGATCGACTTCTTTCTGAATGTCTGAGGTGAGGAATTACCATTATTTACATTCAGACTAATATCGTCATCTTTGTTGTTATTATCACCTGATCGACTTCTTTCTGAATGTCTGAGGTGAGGAATTACCATTATTTACATTCAGACTAATATCGTCATCTTTGTTGTTATTATCACGTGATCGACATCTTTCTGAATGTCTGAGGTGAGGAATTACCATTATTTACATTCAGACTAATATCGTCATCTTTGTTGTTATTATCACCTGATCGACTTCTTT
>OZ038511.1:43833444-43843444 GCA_964036315.1 Acanthosepion esculentum | reverse complement strand
AGTTCTGACTCCTTAACCGTAAAGTCTGCATATATTTGTAGATATAAAAAAGCGTAATCCATATGCTTAAAATTCCATGTGACGTAAAGGCAATTTCAATTTCTCCATAAATAAGAATAGACCGGTTCGCTTATCTTCCGGTTTACATGTCTCCCAGGTCTTTTGAACAGATGTAGGTTATCCCTTGTTTCCTGTTCAAGGTTGGTTTTCCAGTTCCTTTCAAAGTCTATTTCAACACTATACGTCTAACGTCTCCGCCCAAAACTGAACTTTTAGTTATTATTCGTTTACTTTGTTTAATTCTTCAATAGGAGTAGATAGATTCGCCTATCGTCCGGTTCACATTCCTCCTCGGTCTTTTGAACGGGAGTAGAGGTTTATTCCTTATTTCCTGTTTAGGATTGGGTTTCCGCTTCCTTCTAAAGTATATTTCTTCGCTTTCAATTCCGGTTGTCTCTTACATCTTAGTGATATTATCACCTTGCTTTGAGTCGTGCTACTTTTTCTGTAATCCTCTACCTAGAGTGGCTCATTGGTGTTGTACATGGTGAACGTCATTGTAAATAATAGTGGGATTAAGAAATTCATTCTTTAATCCACTGTGTATGCTGCTACTGCCGTTCAAAATCTAAGGTATGCTAATTTATAACAAATTTATTCTTAATTGCCGTGTGTGATTAGTAGCTAGAATGGTACATTCGTCATTATAATTGGTTCTCAAAAAGGGAAAATACTCATGACTAATAAATACTTATGACTAATAAATACTTATGACTAATAAATACTCATGATTAATAAATACTTATGACTAATAAATACTCATGACTAATAAATACTTATGGCCAATAAATACTCATGGTTAACAAATACTTATGACTAATAAATACTCATGACTAATAAATACTTATGGCTAATAAATACTTATGGCTAATAAATACTTATGATTAATAAATACTTATGACTAATAAATACTCATGACTAATAAATACTTATGGCTAATAAATGCTCATTATTAATAAATACTTATGACTAATAAATACTCATGACTAATAAATACTTATGGCTAATAAATACTTACGATTAATAAATACTTATGACTAATAAACACTCATGACTAATAAATACTTATGGCTAATAAATACTCATGATTAATAAATACTTATGGCTAATAAATACTTATGATTAATAAATACTTATGGCTAATAAATACTCATGACTGATAAATACTTATGACTAATAAATACTCATGACTGATAAATACTCATGACTAATAAAAATCAATCTGCTTGAAAGGAGTTAATTCTTTCGATAAAATTCTTGGTTAGTCGTGTTTGAAAATATTACCAAGTCAATTGTAGCAATATTATTATTATTATTCTCTTCCTCCTCCTCCTCCTCCTTCTTCTTCTTCTTCTTCTTTTTTTCCTCCTCTTTCTTCTTCTTCTTCTTCTTCTAAAGATTTGAAACTAGAATGACACAGCGTGCATTCAGATGTATTTAAACCAGGCAGAAGTCGATATCGACTGACAGAAAGGGAACCCCAAGACTTTATGCAGGGTCACCTTCATTGTAAAAAAAAGAAAGAAGACAAAAGCAAGCCCGTTAGGTTGGCTATGCGTTGCTTTCTATTCTTCCTATTCTGTTAGCACTATTGGTATGTTCTTTCATCTAAACTTTCTTCGGGTGTTTAGGAAGGATTCTAATTCAACCTAACATAACTAAAGATTTGAAACCAGAATGACAGAGCGTGCATTCAGATGTATTTCAACCAGGCAGAAGTCGATATCGACTGACAGAGAGGGAACACCAAGACTCGTTATCAAAATAGAAAAAGGACCGAGTTACAGTTCGTATGGAATATTTTATAAGAAGTGTCAATTTGAGTTGGTGTGAAGAAACTGGATTAATAAAAAGAAAACTGCAAAATCAAGATAACCAGAAAAATAATACAAAAGAAAATGAAATTCTTTTTTTTGAATGAACTAAGACGAAGCGTAGATAAATATGGCTGGCAGATGGAGAGAAGATTGACAGAAGAGAAAAGAAGACGATAAAAGAAGAGAAGGAGAAAGCAAAAAAAAAAAAAAAAACGAAAAGAAAGTAAAAGATAAAGAAAGATCTGTCCCGCCTGCAGAGCTTAAGTCAAAACGAGGTTAACTGTTTCTCAGTCAAGAATTATAAAGATGGCCGTTCTGGAAAAGGAATGATCTAGAAATGACACGAACAGACACATACAGACACACGCACACACATATATAAGTATTAAGGCTTGGACAGATAAAGACACACGCACACATATGTAAATGTAAACTAAGGTATATAGAAACAAGATATTATTATGTATTATGACGAGGTCATATAGCAGCAGCTACATATATGCATTAGGACATATAGAAACGCATAGGAGTTAGTATTGGAATACACAGAGACACACACACACACATATATATATATTACGACTTAAACAGATAGACACAAACACACACCCATACACACACACACATATATTAAACCAATATATATATATATATATATATATATATATATATATATATATATATATATTTAGTTGGATTGATGTGAGTTTATGACCCTGGGTTTCACGCTATTTGCGATCGTCAGAAAAACTGATTAATCAGTTTGTCTGACGATCGCAAATAGCGTGAAACGCAGGGTCATAAACTCACATCAATTCAACTAAATATGTTAGCTCTATCTCTAATATTGAGCGCTTTCTAATAAGTACCGCGCATATGTAATATATAAATAATATATATAAAAATTGCACGCACACACACACACGCACACCCACCCCCACCCCCACACACACATATATATATTGCATATATATACATATATATATATATATATATATATATATATATTTATATACATACACATTTCACACACACAAACAAACACACACACACACATATATATATATATATATAATATTAAAATAAGACAGATACACACACACATAAAGGAGTTGGACAAAATAATTGGAACAGGTGCAAATTCCACCTCTTTATTTCAAAGACCTATTAAATTAATAACTCTAACTAAAACTTCACAATTACAGGTTATATCTATTATAAATATGTTTATTTATCTAATTTACTGTCTTTGTGTTATTTATTTTTAGAATTTAGTAAAATTTAAGCTAAATGCGTGACCTCTCTGAGTTCGAAAATGTGCAAATTTTTGGAGCTCGCATGGCAGAAGCCTCGATCACTAAGGTTGCTGAACTGTTTGGTTTTTTAAGAGCTGCCATATCAAAAACTATGACGCAATTCGAGAAACAGGGTCAAACCTCTAGCAACCGTATCAGTTCGGGTCGGACTTGTAAACTTACTGACGTGCGTTGAAAGGCAATGTAGGAAAAAATTATCGGTCTACTGCGACCAAAGTGACTGCTGCGTTGAATAATCAACTGAATAGTCCTTTTTCTACTAAAACTGTTCGTCATGAGCTCCATAAGGCTGGATATCGTAGAAGAGCCGCCGTAAACAAAACCTCTTCTCTCCACTTGCAACATTCAGAAGTGGTTGAAGTGGTGCAGAGATCATAATGCCTGGCCTGCAGACCAATGGAAGCAAGTCATGTTCTCAGACGAGTCCAGTTTTTCTCTTTTCCCAACTTCAGGGCGAGTTTATGTGTGGAGGCAGCCCAAAGAAGCTTACAACCCTGACTGCCTTCTTCCAACAGTGAAGCATGGTGGTGGATCAGTGATAGTTTGGGCCGCCATATCATGGAAATGTCTCAGTCCAATAGTTGCCCTGCATGGTAGAATCAACAGCGAAGATTACCTGAACATTTTGGGCGATCATGTTCATCCAATTGCCCAGACTTTATTCCCTGATGGTGACTGCATCTTCCAAGACGATAATGCTCCAATACATACCGCTCGAGTGGTTAAGAATTGATATGAAGAGCATGAAAGTGATGCAGAACACATGGAGTGGCCTCCCCAATCTCCAGATATCAATATTATTGAAGATTTGTGGTGCATTTTGTCGCGACAAGTTAGGAGCCGCTATCCTCCACCGTTGTGTCTTAAAGAGCTAGAGCAGGTGTTAATGGAAGAATGGCTGAAAATTCCTTTGGATGAAGTCAGGAAGCTGTATGATTCCATTCCTAGACGTATTAAAGCTGTATGTGAGGCTAAAGGAGGACCAACTCCATATTAAATACATTTTCTTTGAATTTAACAAGTGTTTCAATTATTTTGTCCAACCCCTGTATATGTGTTAGGCGTGGGACAGACGCAAATATGTATTAGACTGATGACACACAGACGCAGACACACATATATGTGTGTTAAGACTGGTCAGATCGATACAGACATATATGTGTTAAGACTTCAACAAACACACACGCACACACACACTCTATCTATCTATCCCCGACCGATGCCAATTCAGTCGGGTTTCGATCCTAGCTATAGGCAACCGGGCGTCTAGTCACACTGATGAGCTGTGATACAGCGAAACATTGTGTCTGTAGATGACAATACACACACACACACATATATATATATATATATATATATATATATATATATATATATATGTATATTAGGTTTATGACTTTTTTATAACCAGTCATAAATTACTGAACTTTTGTTCAAATGTAATGTAAAATGTATTAATTTGTTTTAGTTCTTTAAAAAGGTCCCACACCAAACCGAAAATTCGTTTTTGCCACATACGCAATAAGGGTAAAATATAAGAACATTTCAAAAGCTTTATTTTTCAGTTTGCTAATGACATAATTGGATAGTACGTATGTATTTATAAAGACATTTAAGCGTTTATAGCTATAGCATAACATACAAACAAGCAAAAACAATTTCTAGAAGGCTCCATAAAGTTCTAGTAGGTTCCAGAAAGTCATAGTACTATTATACTTATAAACGATTCTAGAATGTGTTTGGGATGACTTAAAGAAATTGAATTAAACCCTTCTTCATTATTTTTAACAAAAGTTCATCGAAATATGATACCGGAAAGCATTTATTTTACAAAAGGTCATAATCCTAATAGACATAGTCATCCACAGACAGACGGTTTCGCTCTTCTGTGGGGTTAGCCGTCCGATTGCTTTAAGCTGGCATCAGTCAGAGATCCTACCCCTAAGCTGTCGGAGCACGGCGGAGAGGTAGGGAAATTTTAACGTTTTCTATACGAAATACGCCAGTAGAGCACAATTTGTACTTGAAGAGCAATGCATTTATATCAGCAGCCACTTAGATAGCCACACACATATATGTATTAGCGTTAGGACACATTGGCGCACACACATATATGTGTTAGGACGACGACAGGTAGAAAAACACAATATGTCTTCGAACCAGGACAGATATACACATACATTTGTGTGTCAAGACTTGAACAGATAGACACACATATGTATTGTACTGAGGGAGGACATGTAGACACACACTCATATATGTATTTGAACGAGAACAGATGGACTCATATACAGGGTACCATGGGTAAATTGCGGCAATTTTATATTTTTAATTTCTTTTTGATTTTGTCGACTGCACAGTATAGTAGGGTCAGCTGGGAACCGTCTGCGAGAAAAAGAGCAAAATAACACAATTCACTCTGCAAGAAATTTAGAAACGGCATTCTGTATCGCTTGGCATTCGCGCCAAAGCTCCAATACGAACATTTCAGGGCAATTGGGGGTCAATCTGAGGACAGTGAAAAGGATTCGGAAAGAGTTGGATGAGTTTAATGGTTATTGCGAAGGTACGGCAGCTCGCTCTGATTGTTGATCGTGAGGACCTCAGACTCAAAACTGAAGCCTACATCAAGCACCTTGAGATAGTAGTGCTGCCCTTGGGTCAAGAGGGTGGCTGCTGGACAACTTTATGTCTGGCAACAGGACTTAGCACCATGTCACGGTTGTCAGACAATTTCTGCGGCTACATCACACATAAAACTGGCGACCTAACTCCCCAGATTGCAACCCCTTTGATTATTATATGCGGTGCGCAGTTGATCGAGAGACCAACAAAACTCTTTGTAACACCAAAGATGAACTGAAAACAAGGATTATGGCAGCATTCACACATTGCAACAAGAAGACCGTCCAAAAGAGTTGCAGGAGATTCCGAAGTAGTCTGGAGGCTGTGGTTGAAGTCAATGACGTTTTATTGAATAAATTTACTCTTTAGTATTTCAAGATATTTTTGTGCAATTTTTTGGTAAATATATTTGTTAAAATGAGATATCAGTGTTATTTTCATTTTTGCGTAATTTAGACGACAATTTATCCATCGGACCCTTTATATCTGTCAAGACTTGGACAGACAGACACATGCAAATATGTATAAGGTTTAAGATAGATATAGACACATATATTTATTAGGACTATGACAGAAAGACACACATATATGTATTAGGACTAGGACAGATCCACACATATATCTGTCAAGACTTGGACAGACAGACACACATATGTGTTAGGCCGAGAAACAATACACACTCAAATATGGTCTAGTTCTAGGAGGCATACGCATATAAATATTAGGAATACGAAAGCTACTTGGTTGGTTGGTTTTGTTTAGCGGCATATTAACACCTCTATGGGTTTTTTAATGCATAAAATATATTGTTGGTAACTTTAATATAAAAATAATTGTTGATTTTTTTTTTGCGGGGTTAATCACTATTTACCCATAGCTAACAGGTGCTACCACGCCGGGTCAGGGTGGACCTGGAAAAAACAGCAGTTAAGAGGAGATTCCACGCTTCTGAAAACCTCCAATCTCCCGGTCGGAGGCCTTGCTGTCGGATGTAGTTTATCGTCATTCCTGGGAAGAACGATATAAATACACACACATGTATGTGTTAAGCCTAGGATAGATAGACACACATACATATGTTTGATCTAGAATACACACACGCACAAACGCGCACACATATATTAAAACACATACACACACACCCATATATATAATTATATATTTATATATATATATATATATATATATATATATATATATATATATATATATGTATGAAGAAATATAGTTTTAAGGTGTGCTATATTTATGAGACAAGGTGCTCAATATCAGAGATAGAGCGTATGTAAATATAAATATTTATATAAAAGAAGCGAACATAAAAGTCAACACTCAGAGGCGGCAGGCTGTTTCATGCTTGACAAAATCGTCAGGCGGCCTGACGATTGCGTCTAGCATGAAACAGCCTGCCGCCTCTGAGTGTTGACGTTAATGTTCACTTTTATATATATATATATATATATATATATATATATATATATATATATATATATGTGTGTGTGTGTGTGTGTGTGTGTGTCTGTGGATTCGGGCTAGGAGATGTATTAGGTCTAAAGCACATAGACACACACATGTATGCATTAGGCCTAGGACTAACAGCCGCACACACATACAACGTCTTATCAAAACGTATTGTTATGGTAACGGAACTAAAGTAGGCAACGTGAAGACACTTGGCAAAGATTGACTTAGAATTCTGTGGTGCATACACACTAAATTATAATATTCATTGTTTATAGCAATGCTTGGAAGGAAAGTATGTAGAGTGGGGTCGTCTCACTATACCACAGAGATACAATCAGTGATGATGGCTTGTGCAGCAGTTTTTGGTCAATGACAACATTCCCTAAATCGGACAATATCCCTCCAGATCTCGCCTCTTGCTACTTTTTCCTATTTCCAAAAATCGAATCCCGCTTGAAAAGGAACAAGATTTGAAAGCATCGAGGAAATCCAAGAGAATGTGACGAGGAAGCAACTTGCTATTCATAAAAGATAAAATAAAATAACGAGTTTCAGGAATGCTTCCATCAAAGGAAACGACGCTGGATAAAATGTTTGGCTTCAGAAATGGACTACTTCGAAGGAGATTAAATGCCGAATTGATATATGTTGTAGTTTTCTTTATATAGCACCAGCCCCGATACGTTTGTAATTAGATCTCGCCTGTACTAAGACTATGCCATATAGATGCATGCATGTAACAGATAAACGTAAGCACACAAACACACACACATATATACATATATAAGACATACACAGAATATATATATTGCTTTGATGAAGAAATTTATAGATCATTATATCAATTATAGAAGAAGATTCGTCTTCCGACTTTATCAAGGTAAACAATGAATGCAAAATTGTTTTGTTGCCATAGTTGAATTAAATCCAAAATTTAAAAAAAGAGATTTTTTCGAATTGTTATCCTTATACTAATTTGTCTTATCCACAGAATTATTCTGGGAAATTTTACTATATTGTGGACATGGAAAACAAAAAACAAACTCTTAGTATAAAGGAAGTTACCATTATCCAGAAAGAGACTTACGGAAGCGCGTCTCTCTTTTTAAAATTTTGGATTTAATGTAAATATGACTACAAAAACATTACGCTTCCATTGTTTGCTTTGATAAAGTCGAAACATGTCGGTAAAAAATAACATTCTTTCCAATTGGCATTCTCATACCAAACTGCCTTATGCAGAGAATTATTATGGAAAATTTTACTATATATATATATATATATATATATATATATATATATATATTTCTGATATGAGGTATTATAATTATTTTGAATATGGCAATAAAGGTCAGGTCAACAGTCCGAACAATCTATCTATCTATCTATCTATCTATCTATCTATCTATCTATCTATCTATCTATCTATCTATCTCTAGGTCTTTTCATTACTATCTATCTATCTATCTATCTATCTATCTATCTATCTATCTCTAGGTCTTTTCATTACTATCTATCTATCTATCTATCTATCTATCTATCTATCTATCTATCTATCTATCTACCTATCTATCTCTAGGTCTTTTCATTCATATCTATCTATCTATCTATCTATCTATCTATCTATCTATCTATCTATCTATCTATCTCTAGGTCTTTTCATTCCTATCTATCTATCTATCTATCTATCTATCTATCTATATGTCTGTCTGTCTTTTCATTCCTATCTATCTATCTATCTATCTATCTATCTATCTATATGTCTGTCTGTCTTTTCATTCCTATCTATCTATCTATCTATCTATCTATATATCTATCTATCTATCTATCTATCTATCTATCTCTAGGTCTTTTCATTACTATCTATCTATCTATCTATCTATCTATCTATCTATCTATCTATCTATCTATCTCTAGGTCTTTTCATTACTATCTATCTATCTATCTATCTATCTATCTATCTATCTATCTACCTATCTATCTCTAGGTCTTTTCATTCATATCTATCTATCTATCTATCTATCTATCTATCTATCTATCTCTAGGTCTTTTCATTCCTATCTATCTATCTATCTATCTATCTATCTATCTATCTATCTATCTATCTATCTATCTATATGTCTGTCTGTCTTTTCATTCCTATCTATCTATCTATCTATCTATCTATCTATATGTCTGTCTGTCTTTTCATTCCTATCTATCTATCTATCTATCTATCTATCTATCTATCTATCTATCTATCTATCTATCTCTAGGTCTTTTCATTACTATCTATCTATCTATCTATCTATCTATCTATCTATCTATCTATCTATCTATCTTTGGGCAGCAACTTTTTTTTTAATATGTCCCGTTGAATATGACAGACAAGGAAAATTTAAGGAATTTTTATTTACTTTTTCCAGTATTCTTTCAGTTTAGCAAGGACGTGCACAAAATGTCCGTCCTGTCCGAAGCGTTTTCGACCACTTCTTTCGCCATTTTCAAGGCTGTTTGTATAAGATGTTGTTAATTTCTCTTCATGTTTGACTGTTTAAGATGTATCTTTAGTGTCGTTTTGAACACCAGTACTAGCGTTTATTCTGAGCCTTTGTGTGTTCAGCGCGGCTGGTTTTCAACACGCGCTGGCTCGTAATAAATGCCCTTCCTATTATTAAAAAATAACAGAAAAAATATATCTTAAACAAAGGATCATGAAGATACATTGACAACAGCTAA
>OZ038511.1:43810944-43828444 GCA_964036315.1 Acanthosepion esculentum | reverse complement strand
GACATAAAATGGGAATTCCTTTTTAAAGTTGCATTAACCTACGAACCACTCGATGAATGTTATGATCCTTGTTTTTAAAAATTATGAAGTGTATAAGGTCTTCCTTTGATACGCAAGTACTTTCAACTGCACATTCAGTCATCCTCAGGCATGGAAATTATTTTGTTTTTAGTAAAATCCAGGTAGCATCAGAGACGAAAAAATTAAATGCGAATCGAAATATTTTTTGTTTGACTGAATGTACAGTTGAAAGTACTAGCAGAATAAAAAAAAAAGACCGTATACAGCTTATAATTATTAAAAACAAGGATCATAACATTCATCGAGTGGTTCGTAGGTTAATGCACCTTTAAAATTTTGTTTGCGAAGAATTTTCGCCATTTTATATCATTAACTTTACTAATCTACTTTTTGTATGAATGATTCATTGTAATACATACATACATACATACATACATATATATATATATATAAATATATATATATATATATATACATATATATATATATATATATATATTAATGCATGTTTCGTTAAAAGATATAGACAAATTTTGCATATTTATTTTAAGTAAATTCCTTTCATATTGTCGGATAAGCTGTTTAGGAAATAAAATCACCATGGTGATACATGTTTTTATTGCTAATCCTGTCTAAGCTTTCGGCTTACATAAGCCATCCTCAGAGATTACAAGTACATTACAATAAATTAAATAATAAATTATATAACAAAGATGGTAATTTTTGTTTTAGAATGGTTATGTGGACATTGCAACAATGATGGTTTGTTTTGTTTTGCATGGAAGTTTGCTATGCAACGATATATATATATATATATTAAATTTTATGACATAAAGGAAGAATTTATACAAAGAACTAAATAGCAATGTGATTAATGGCGGAGTCACTTTGTTAACAAACTAAATGAGACATTACTATCAATTCCTTGAATAATAAGATTCCTATATTTGATTTGTTGTCAGATGGAATACACACGCCAAGTACTTTCGACAATTTCAAATTGTCATCTTCAGGGTGCAATTTTCTTATATATAGGCAAACTCAATTCCATAACTATAAACCTTTTATAATTATATATCACCTCCTTCGATGTAATCCCTATCCTCTTATGTACATCTCCACTAATATAATTATGATCCTTAATTTTTTTTCCATATATATTACAGGTAATAATTTTATTTAAATCGTTTTACATCCATACTTATTCTACACACTCTACAATCCAGGAATATTCCAAAAAGTTGATTATAAAAGGTTATATTAACACACACACACACATATATATATATATATTTAATATATTTTCTGTTTATACGTTATTTTTATAGATACAGTTTATTTAAGTAAATGTTTTTAAGTAAAGAATACTAATTACATTTACGAGCCTGAATGTTCGAGAAATTTAATAGAAAATATGCACTCTCCGACAATAATCTAACCTGTATTCCTATATGGAAACTGTCATTTGACCCGACGTGCTGAACCATTTAGCTACAGAGAAGCGTCTGGTTAGCAATGTCCAAATTACTGTACATAAACAAACAATCTTCGATGATTTTTTTAAGTTTAAAGAAAGTTTACGGTAGATGGCGTTGTGTTGCCATGTAGGCTAGGTTACATTTTTCATTCGTGTACATTTGCGGCTCGTCTGTCTTCAGCGTTTAACGTATGTAGTAGTGAGTTAACAGAGAAGTGTTCCGTTTAACAATGGCAGGATATTCCTATCGTAAGCAGGCAGATATGATTTTTACATACGGCCGCGCGAATAGTAATGTACGCAAGGCTGAACGGCTCTAAGCAAACTTATCCGAAATTTCCATAAAAAAATCCTTAACAAAAAAATCTTCTTCGTCTTTAACAAAACTACGATATTGGTAATTTAACGACAAAATAGAAAAATTGAACAATAACGGGTTCTTTGATGTGACCTCTTACACTGGTAAGGGAAGATACTCAACAAACGTTGACTACCTTTTTTTTTTAAGTAAACACCACAAAGTGTGAGTTAGGCGAACAACTACAACAAAACTGATTTCCGGTAAGTTTAGGTGACGAATGGAGAGCTACATTCGACGGACCTGATTGCGGAACTGGGTTTCGGGTCCTTCATGGAAACACACAATCAATATAAAAGAAAACAGAAAAACGGGTGGTGGTGTAATATTTTTGGTTAGTATTATAAGCAATAAAATTATAAGATAGCGAGATCAGTTCATATTCTGATCGACTTATACACGAGTATCTGCAGTATATATTTTCTCTTTTCTTTCTTTTTTTTTCACCCTCTCTTCCTCCCCCTCTCTCTCTCAATCACACACACACACACACACACACACACACACACACCCGCACGCCAACAACAGTATTTCAAATGGACGGTGTCTGTCCTGACACTGTTTTTAACAGATACTCTCGCAGTTTTTATTGCTTTAAGAAAAAGCTATATTTAGAATTTTAATAAAGCACAAGCTATGTAACTGGATTTATGTATACCCCCGCCCAGAATTGACAATAAAGTATTAAACAGGATTCCTGTAAATAAACAGTCTAATATATAAATAGTGTTTCGTATATTTGTTGTCAGTTGTCGAGAGAAAAACAATCGTGTAAATCCAGTTGTTCGTAGCCTATTTTAGTGAGTTTATATGGTGAGGTTAAATGATAGAACGACACGGAAAATAGATTTTTTTCAAAATGGGTAATTACAATTATTCGTAGTTATGGCGGTTTTTTAAGCGTAGCACAAAGCCGAAAATATGGAGCACCCAGTGAGAATCAAACTCACTACTCTGTCGTAATTGTTCTAGGAAGGCAATCCTGTTAAGCCTTACTTCACGTCGAAGCCCACAACAAACATTAATTTATGATTTTCTAAGCGTAGATGTGTCACAAGGCCTAAAGTATGAGGCACGCAGTGAGGATCAAATTCACTACTTATAATTGTTCTAGCGAGACAAACTTGCTAACCATTACACCAATTAGTCGTTATGTACACTTCATTATTCGGACTATTGTCCTATTCTTTGTCGCCATGTTTATCACAACGTATCGACC
Organism: Acanthosepion esculentum; assembly: GCA_964036315.1. NCBI lineage: Eukaryota > Metazoa > Mollusca > Cephalopoda > Sepiida > Sepiidae > Acanthosepion > Acanthosepion esculentum. The sequence continues at coordinate 43,825,369 of OZ038511.1, read as the reverse complement.
GTTGTACGCTCCGGCCTTCTTCAGGTGGCTGGAATGCCGAACTGAACCCTTTATTTCGCTCGCTGGTGTATACTGTTCTAATTCCACGTGCCATGTCTAATGGATGTTCGTTATCAGTTATCTCCTGTTAATTCGCCTCATCAAATTCTCCACTGCCTTAACCAGGTACTGAACTCACAACTCTTTGGGTCCTGTCCCTGGATCTAACCAAAAGGCCTTAAGGACACATGGCACAGTGGATAAAGGCGATGGAGAACTTGGAGAGGTCAATTAACAGGAGATAACTGATAATTGACATCCATTAGATATGGCACGTGGAACTAGAACAGACTACACCAGCGAGCGAAATAAAGGGTTCAGTTCGACATTCCAATCACCTGAAGAAGGCCGGAGCGTACAACGGCCGAAATATTGTGATAAATATGGCAACAGAGATGAGGCCAATAATGTAAATAGTGTACATAATACCTCAACTCAGAAATGTAGACATATCGTTGTTATGTGTTTATTTAAACTTTCTGTTCTATATTTTCTGCAGGCATTTTTATAAATTTATGAATAAGAAAATGGTTTTTATCATCATTTTTTTATGGCAATGAATAAATAGGAGACACGGTGGAGTAATGGATAGCGGCAAGGACTGAGGAATCGGAGAGCCGAGTTCGAATTCTAGTCGAATCCATTACATTCACTTACGTGCTAATACCCTTGGAAAAGGTATAAATCCTTTTCTTCTCCTCCCCCACCCCATAGGTAAATAGCCTTGGATGGCAACATTTTCTACCGCAGAAAGAAATGGCAACCTACTGTGGAAAAAATCTGTCTCATCAGTCAAGTATCGAAAGATACATGATCGCCTAAGTAATACGCATGACACATAACTGACTCACCGAATTAATAAATATTGCATTGTTGTTGGTTCGCATATTTTTATAAACTTGTAAATATCAAATTATTCTTGTAAATAAATAAATCTAATGAAACAGAGTTTAACATCTTTGTTGTCAACTCTCGAGAAAAAAGAAAATGCATAAATCCAGTTTCATTTGTTTGGGTTTTATTAAAATTCTAATAATAGCTTTTAAAGACAATACAGCTTAAAGTCATATCATGTTAAAACACCAGTACGATCACCGAAGTTAAGCAACATCGAGCCTGGTCAGCTCAGATATGTGTCACAAAGTATGGGGCACCTAGTGAGTAACGAACTCACTACTCAGTCGTAATTGTTCTATTGAGATAAACTTGCTAACCATTACATCACGTCGGGTGCGCCCCTATTAGTCGTATTTATGTGGTTATTTAAATTTTCTTGTTTTATATTTAAAACAGACATTTTTTATAAATTTATGACTAAAAGAAAAGTGTTCATTAGTCATTTCTTTATATGATAAATAATAAATATTGCATTATTAGTTAACATTTTTATTAACTGGTAAAAATATCAAATTATTCTTGTAAATACATAATCTAATAAAATAGATAGATTTTAACAGCTTTGTTGTCAGTTCTCGAGAAAAATGAGAATGTATAAATCCAGTTTCAGGTGTATGGGTTTTTTTATTAGAATTCTAAAAATAGCTCCTGAAGAGAATGGAAATAGCCGTAAAAATTTTCGAAGTTATATTAGCGTAGGGAAGGACAAGTGTTAGGAGTATAGAGCCGAAGTAATTTTTAGAAGGAACATGAAACCCAGTTCTTAAACAGGAAACAAGGGATAAACTTCTAATCCTGTTCAAAAGACAGGGGAGGGGGTGTGAACCGGACGATAAACCGTCCTGGTTAAGACAATAAACTACATCCGCGTCCTGGGTGAGACAATAAACTACATCCGACAGTAAGGCCTCTGATCCGGAGATAGATAGATATGAAACGCTGCAATTTGGCTCCCTGTGCCGAGCCAGGAAATTTTTCTCCCCGGAATCGATCTATGAATCGACCATTCGCCCTTGCATGGAGTATTGCTGCCATATATGGTCTGGAGCCTCTTCTGTTTGCCTCAGGGTTCTTGATAAGATCCAGAGACGGATCTGCATTGTAATTGGCCCTGATCTGTCATCTCGTCTGCAGTCGCTCTCTCACAGACGCGACGTTGCCTCGCTCTGTCTTTTTTACAAATACTTTCATGGTAATTGATCCGATGAGCTGCTTTCGCTGGTTCCTAGGCCTCATGAATTTAAACGTCCTACGAGGCTGGCATCTCGTTCCCACCCCTTCACCGTTGAAACTGTTAGATGTAGACGTCTCTTCTACTCCAATAGCTTCATGTCTCGCACATCTCGCCTGTGGAACTCCCTGACAAATATAAACTCCAACTATTTAAGTGTAACGTCAATCGACATCTCCAGTTGCCTTGATCTATCTACTTCCCTTCCCCACATCCTTTCACCTTTCATTCCTATCTGCTCTCGCTCCAAATCTTCTGTAACCCCCTTGCCTTGATCGATCTACTATCTTTCTCCACATCCTCTCCTTTACCACTCCTATCTGCTCTTCCTCCAAACCTTCTGTAACTCCTTGCGTACTAGTGGCCTCCAGCCTTGCTTGGGGTGATAAGCTTAAAAAAAGAAAAAAGAAAAGAAAGATAGATAGATAAATAGATAGATAGATAGATAGATAGATAGATAGATAACCAACATGGTATAATACTTAATTTTTATAGGCCTGTGATACGAAGGTAAGGAATAATAATTGGACTTTGCTTTCATCTTTGATGAGACAATTTTTTCCCTACTTCTAGGGAAGCATCGTAGATGTTTTTGATAGCTATTTTAAAACTTCAGAGAACATTGCCGACAATCAAGCTTGAAATTGATGGCATAATTATATAGAAGTTCTTTTCTCTGCAAAGAAACTGTTGTTGCCTGTAAGTAGAATGAACAAATTATAACGAAAGTATGTCATTCCCGTCATCCAACGCATTGTCTCCGAAATGAGGTGTTCGTACGGCCACATCACTTTGAAACACAGATTCCCGTACGATCACCGGAGTTAAGCAACGTTGAATCTGCTTAGTACCTAGATAGGTGACAGCTTGGCTGTAAGCTTGGATGTGCGGCTGATGGATAAAGGCTCGGAATTGTCAATCGGAAAACCAAGTTTCAATTCCAGTTGGGTTCATTATATTCACTTATGCGTAAATACGCTTGGGAAATGTATGAATCCATCTCTTCTCCCCCAAGCTATGGGTTAAACTATTATCATCCCACCCCAAATTCTTAGAATCTGAAAATATTTTCTGGCTTTAAATAAGCTACACAAGGGTTGATAAGTCGTAGAAAACGAATCGATCGATGAATTAAGGACATCCTTAATGGACAAAACTAGTTGAGGTTGTTATTTTTTATAAATCGTTTGCACCGTGAGGATCAGAGAGTGAGAGAGAGGAAGAGAGAGAGAAAGAGACAGAGAGAAAGAAAGAGAGAAAGGGAGAGAGAAAGAGAGAAAAGGAGAAAAAGAGAGAAAAAGAAAGAGAGAGAAAGAAAGAGAGAGAGAGAAGGTCAGAGGGCCTAAGAAGATGAGTGTGGAAAAATGCGTATTTGTGGAAAGATTACAATAAGTACATACAATAAGTTTCACTTTCAATGCAAAGAGCCGCTCAAGCTAGAGCTAGATTGTTTTATGGACGTAATAATTGTAGATAATGTAGATATGTAGGATAGATAACGGTTGACCCTAGACTTGAAGAGGTTCAGTGCAGTGGTCGGAGATGCACCCTCTTGGGAGTCTGTTCTACAAAGCAGCGGCTCTTGGGAAGCTGTTCGAATAGAACTTCCTCCTTACCAACGGAATAAGAATGATTCGATCTTGTGTACATGTGAGCTACATTTGATGATATATGCGTGCTTATGGGTGTATCATCAGCGGTAGTATCTTTGCAGTGGAGCTGCCGGCCGTGCTTTACCTAGGTGAATTGGGATGCGGAACTGTACTCATCCACGACCTGCATCTAACTTTCACACATGGCTCCAAAACCTCGCACGGAGACTGCGACGGCCACACCCCGGTCAAGGGTATCGACCTGCCGGATAAACTGTGTGAAGGTAGTCGCATGGTTTTCCCGACCCGACCAGTGAAGGGGAACGCCTCTCCCCTATCCGCCTGTGCGAAGTGGCCATCGGCCAGTCGCCAGCCTGGGTGTTAGAGCTGCGCCTTAGAGGTCAAGGGCTTTATCAGCTGGGGGCCGAACTTCTGAGGAGAGACATGGTAACCTCAACATCCCCGGTGCAAAATGAACCTGCAAGGCATTGCACCATTTTGTCTTGAATGTCACCATGAACCACATTTACAACAGAAATAGGGGAAGTGGTGACCATAGCGGCGCTAACTAAATAAATGGATGGATGGTGCATGTGTGGTCTTAACTGTAAGATCTGAACTAGCGGAAGTATAGGGATTGTATAACGTCAGAACATTTAATTAAAATAACAACACGGTCGCGAGAGTTTTCGTCTGTGAGAAAGGGTTTGTAGTGTGGAAAATTATTCATCATATTTAAGGCCGCGTAAATATTTTTGAACACTGTCAAGGCTGGAAAGAGGGGCATTGGACAGCTGCAAGTTAGATACGACAACAAGTTTGATATGGCTCCTGGAATGATATAGCATTTCAGGAGGAGTCGGTTACTTTCTGGAATGCTTTATTAGGGGATGACCATTATTCCTGAACCAGAATTCTCAGTATATTTAATTTATTCGAACTATTGTTTTCCTTTTGATTATTATAGATGTTATTATAAAAACAACGTTTCGGCTAAGAACCCTTTGTTCATCATCATGTTTATTGTTTTGGTTGATAAGGGATATCTGATGATCATTGTGCGATTTTGTCCCTTTCATGTATGTTCTATATAGGTCCTACTGGATTTTCTTTCCCTGCCTTGAATTCACGACCACTTGATGACAGGAGCACATGTTTAACTAAGTTCTATATTCCCTATGCCACCGTCTCGTGTATTTGTTGGGCTTTTATATATGATGTCATATAATTTAGAGATTATTTTGCGTTTTATTTTTGACCGCCTTAACCAGGTATTAACACTCTTTGGGTCCTGTCACTGTATCTAATTAACGCCTTTCTCCACTGTGCCATATGTCCTTGGGGACATCTGTGTATGAATTTCTGGTTATTATAAACCTAATATCTTCAGCAATATTTTTTACCAGTGCTCATATTGTAATTTTTGCTGTTATCATTGCATGTTTTTTTACCAGAGCTCGTATTGCAATTTTCGTCGTTATTATCGCGTTTCTCTGGCATTCCTTATTACTGGTACCCATATTGTATTCATTTATATGCTTGGTTGGCTCAGGAGATTTTTGTGGCCTAGCATGGTGGAGAACTTGGAGAGGGGAATTAACAGGAGATAACTGATATCCATTAGATATGGCACGTGGAACTAGAACAGTCTACCCCAGCAAGCGAAATAAAGGGCTCAGTTCGACATTCCAACTACCTGAAGAAGGCCAGAGATACAACGGCCGAAACGCTGTGATAAATATAGCAACAAAGATGAGGATGATAGTCCGAACAATGTTTATAGTGAAATGTTCTTAGTTTCATTAAATTCAAAATGTAAAGAGAACGCTCCTGTGTAAGCCTCCTTCTGGATATTGGTAAAAATCTCTTTTTACCAATATCTGAGCAGGGCGCGTTCGAAGCATGGAACAAATTAAGCCTGCTCGTCATACTGTATATGGGCAGATTGCCATTGATTTCTTTTATTTGTTTAACGACATATCAATTCATTAAGGGTCATTTAATACCTAAATTTAATTTTCTTGGGAGCTTTGAAGTAATAAAAATAAAATATTGTTATTCTACTTTCACAATTGAATACATGGTAGATGATACTCAGCTTTTGTGCATATACATGTCTGTGTGGACATGATTACTACAGGCGGCGATATGAGTGTTATATTTTGAAATACAGTTTGATTTATTTACGAAATTGTAGGATATGTATTACTGTTATGAAAACGTTCTTTCATGTTGGTTGGTTAGTTCATTTTGTTTAGCAGCATATCAACACCTTTATGGGGTATTTAATGCCAAAAACTAAATATTTTTAACGCAATTTTATGGCTTCAACTATATATTTTGAACGCAGTTGTATGCCTTCAATTATAGATAAAATGTATTATGAAATGGACAAAATCTGACAATTATTTTAAGACATTTTTATGTTTATACATTCTTTCTTATAGATACAAATATGTAAGTAAATGCCCTGTTTATAATAAAAAGTATTAAACAACATTTACCGGCCTGAATGTCCGAGAAAATTTAATAGAAAATATTCATCCACCGACAGGAATCGAACCTGTATCCTATACAGAACCGTTACATAGACTGACGTGCCTTAACCGACTGGGCCACAGAGGATCGTTCGGTTAGCAAGGTCAATTTTACTGCTTTTAAACTACAATCTTCCATTATTCTCTCACGTAGATTCATATCTGCTCAATGCGTATCCAAATGCAAAAGAAATACGTCACATATTATGAAATGGACAAAGTCCGACAATTATTTTAAGACATTTTTATGTTTATACATGTTTTTTACAGATACATATATTTAAGTCATTACTTATATATTTGTATCTATAAAAAGAATGTATAAGCATAAAATGTCTTAAAATAAAATGTATTGTTAGTCAATTTGCTATAAAATGTATTGTTAGTCATTTTGCTATAAAATGTATTGCTGGTCATTTTGCTTTAAATATGTATTGCTGGTATTTTTTACTATAAAATATATATTTTTGTACGTTCATAGTGTTTTTTTTTTGTCCGTGGGTTCAGTATTTGCCCATAGCTAGGACCCTGCCAGGTGCTACCATTCCGGGTCAAGGTAGACACGGAAACAACAGCAATTAAGAGGTGGTTCCACACTCCTCAAAACCCCCCAATTTCTGAATCAGAGGACTTGCTGCCCGATGTAGTTTATCGTCATATCCAGGACTATTGCCACTGGTGTTCGTCTCTGAGTTTGCTCAAAGCACCGGAACAAAGACCAATACAAGCGGACGCATATGATTAGACCACCAAACCTGGGAAACAGAAGCTATGGACAGCAATGCATTGAAGGGACACTTTCCGGAATGGCCCGACTCGCTTCGAAAGGTAGAGAAAGAACTACATTCAAGAAGAAGAAGAAGAAGGAGCAAGAGAGAAAACGGCGGGAAGAGATGGCCCGTCCTCCGGAAGTAATTGCTTGTTCTCATTGTTACCGCCGATTCCAGGCAAGATTGTCCTTAAAGGCCACCTTCGAATTTATCGAAAATGCCAATTGCAAATATAAATAATCCTCTCTTTGCTTTTAGAGAGTGGGAGTCGATGACAAGTTTTTCTTCGTAATATTTTTCTTATTTTCCTAGGATGCTGCTTTCATATTTTACTGACTGTTCACCTGATAGCATTTGCACTCGAGTATACTTCAACTTATTTGTAATTTCATCTTCTTCTGTTACTTTTTCTTTTTCTTCTGTTTCTCCATCTTTCTTTTTCTTCCTCTTCTGTTTCTTCTTCTTCTTCTTCTTCTTCTTCTTCTTCTTCTTCTTCTTCTTCTTCTTCTTCTTCTTCTTCTTCTTCTTCTTCTTCTTCTTTTGTTCTTTCTTCATCTTTTGTTTCTTCTTCTGTTTCTACTTCTTTCATTTCTTCCCCTTCTCCTGTTTTTCATATTGTTATTCATTTTCTTCTCCTTTCTTCTTTTTTTCTGTTTTTCTTTTTTTCTTCTTTTGTTTTGTTCAGTTTCTTCTTCCTCTTTCTTTTCTTCTTCTTCTTTTTCTTCCTCTTCTTCTTCTTCTTCTTCTTCTTCTTCTTCTTCTTCTTCTTCTTCTGTTTCTAGTTCTTCCCTTTTATTCCTCTTTTCCTTTTTCTCATATTATTATTCTGTTTCTCATTCCTTTCTTCTTCTTTTTTCTGTTTTTGTTTCTTCTTTTTTTCTTCTGTTTCTATTTTTATTATTTTCTTCAACTTCTGTTTTTTCTTCTTCTTATTATTATTCTGCTACTTGCTTTTTTCTTCTGTTTTTCCTCTTCTACTTCTGTTTCTTCTTTTCGTTTCTTCTTCTTCTTCTTCTTCTTCTTCTTCTTCTTCTTCTTCTTCTTCTTCTTCTCTTCTTCTTCAGTTTCTTCGTCTTCTTCTTCTGTTTCTTTTTCTTTCTTCTTTTCTTCTTTTTCTTCTTCTGTTTCTGTATCTTCTTCAACGTTGATTAATATTTTTTCTGGTTGACCGACAGACAAAACATTTCTCATTCTGACGGCGATGCTCTTCGGCGTAGAGCTTCAAGATCCGTTCGATTATCAAATCTAGTTGGCAATTAATATCAACCTGTCTTCTCCCTCTACTGCGTCTGTCTCCACCGTGTTTGTCAACATCTGATCTGTTTTTTTCTCCTCATCTTTCCTTGGTTCGTTTCTTTTATTTTTTTCTCATTGGAACAGCCAATATTAATAGTCAGCCATTTTTATTTAATGGCGCCGTTTCGTATTCTTTCCATTCTATTGCTTGTCTTTTCAAATATTGTTTTCGGCTGTAATCATTGTAATAAACTAATTTCAAAATGGCATGAATGCATGTCCTTTGTGCACATGCTCAAAGGCTATCAAACGATGATATTCTGTGAAAGAAGATGAGTAAAGTAGATAAGGATAAGAAAATAGAAAAAGCAAAAACGAAGAGAATAAAGAAGAGAAATAAAGAAAGGATTTGAATTGCATTTTATCCAAATGTTTCCTGTCCTCTCTTTCATTTTCGGTATTCTTTCTTTCTTTCTTTCTTTTTTTCTCCCCATACTGCCTTTCTTTCGCACTATCTCTCCCCATACTGTCTTTCGCTCTTTCTTTCGTTCTCGCTCTCTCCCCATACTGCCTTTCTTTCACTCTCTCTCTCCCCATACTACCTTTCTTTCTTTACCTCTCGCTCTCCCCATACTGCCTTTTTTTACTCTCTCTCTTGCTGTCTCCCCATAGTGCCTTTCTTTCTTTCTTTCTTTCTTTCTTTCTTTCTTTCTTTCTTTCTTTCTTTCTTTCTTTCTTTGTCTCTCTCTCCCCATACTGCCTTTCTTTCTTTCCCTCTCGTTCTCCCCATCCAGCCTTTTTTTCTTTCCTTCTCGCTCTCCCCATACTGCCTTTTTTTACTCTCTCTCTTGCTGTCTCCCCATAGTGCCTTTCTTTCTTTCTTTCTTTCTTTCTTTCTTTCTTTCTTTCTTTCTTTCTTTCTTTGTCTCTCTCTCCCCATACTGCCTTTCTTTCACTCTCTCTCGCTCTGTCCCCATACTGCCTTTCTTTCTTTCCCTCTCGTTCTCCCCATCCAGCCTTTTTTTCTTTCCTTCTCTCTCTCCCCATCCAGCCTTTCTTTCTTTCCTTCTCGCTCTCCCCATACTGCCTTTCTTTCTTTCCTTCTCGCTCTCCCCATACTGCCTTTCTTTCTCCATACTGCCTGTTCAGCTCACAAACTTGATGTTGCCATTTAAGATTCGAAAATCATTTTGAAACATTAAAAACGTTTTCGCCTTTAATCAAATTTATTATAGTTATAAACTGTAGACATCTTAATCTGCAAGGGATATATTCCAAAACTCATAGCGTGTTACTGAATTCGCAGACAGTTCCGAAACCTTTATATGTGTGTGTGTGTCTGTGTGTGTGTGTGTGTGCGCGCGTGTGTGTCGGTGTGTGCGCTGTTTAATTTTGATTTCTTTACGGGGAAAGAGTGCGCAACATCAGACATAGTGTGTTTCTAGTTATAAACAGCGTGGACATAGGAATCAACACTGCATGGTGACTGGCCTCAAGCGATTTTCAGACTGTGTCACTACTTATATATATATATATATATATATATACATATATACACACATATATATATATATATATACACACACATATATATATATATATATATATATATATATATATATATATATATATATATATATATATATCGTTGGGGTTAAGGGAAGTGAAGGAAAGAAAGAAATGTGACCTTTCTCGATTCTTTTGGTTAGGGCTAACCCTTCCAGCTATTTACGGTCAGGAATCATTATTCCCTCCATTTTGGTATTTGAAATAAAGTTTTTCAAATTTATTTTATGGATTGTTATTTATTTACTTTTTTGGTCATTAAAGGTAGCGTAGTAGGAATTTGTTTTCGTGTGTGAAAGGAGCATAGATTTAAGAGTGTATATACAGAGAGAGCAAACTTTCTCCACTTGGAAATTGGGTGAAGCATTATCTCACCTTTTCATTGTTATAATTGATATGTTTTATTCTTACTGACATTATGTGAGCCCATATTAATTTTTACTGTTATTATGTCTAACATCACCTCCGTAGATCGTCACCATGTCTCAAGGAAACCAAATGTAAAGCCGTTGGGAGCTCCGTCTCTTGGAAGAGCCACTCATGGTGGTAAGGGACTAAACTACGCACGACCCGACGCTCAGTGAGTAAGTAGCAATGGCGACGTTCTACGTACGGGAACAATTCAGCAGCCCGATGTAAGCTGTCCAGCCCAGGTTTGCTGCAGCGGATGGTGTCAGTCGAAGTGCGTTTGTCATGGAGTGGCGACCCATGGGCCACCTCAAACAATTTGCACCCAAGGCTTTCGTGATTGTAACCTCGACTCTCTTGTGCGCCTGTAAACCTGGGTACTCTACCGGAGAGACATTAGCAAACTTTAACGATTCCATAAAATGAAACTTTGTCAAATCCTGCTGAACACGTGCCGGGACGACCGGATCACGAACAACGAAGTTCTCCGTGCAAAGATGGAGATCCTAGGACAGAAAATGATCCGGTCAGATGAGTGTCGAAAGCTGCAGAAAGAAACAATTGGAGAAGAACTATTCCCGAGAAAACAATATCATTCGAAAAGACCAGAAGCCAATTAGGAATCGTTTTTATTCTAATTATGTCTAAACGTCTCCTCCGTGGATCGTCAGCGTATCGTAGTGGAGGAGATTCGCGACTCGAGGAACCTAAATGCAAAGCCGCCGGGTGCTCTGTCTTCTGGTAGGGCCATGGCGGTAAGGATTCCGGGAAGGGACCCGACTAAGTACGATCCGACGCAGGCGAGTAGACGGCAAAGGCGACGTTCTATGTACGGGAAGAAGTCGGCAGTCCGATGCAAACTCTCATTACGAACCTGGAAATTGAAGAGACGAAGAGAGCCAGAACACTCTATCCACTGAACCCTCCTACTCTACAACGCAGTAACTGCAGACGTCTCTCCAAATCCAACATGGGAGTCATTTGGTGCAGAAGGAAAAGTCGGCGAGTTCGTCCAACGACAACAATGTTCAACGTTTATTCTTTTAACCATCAATATTTGTTAAATTATGTTTTTGATTGTCAATATATTACATTTTCATTCCTCAAGTCAGATAGAAAGCCGCCATCAACACCGGATTGTGATCTTCAGTCATTTATTGTCTTCATGTCATTTCATCCTCAGTAACCCATTGCGTCTCAGTCGTTTTTTTTTCGCCTTGGTTTGGGTGAAATAATTTAAAAAAATGATATGGATTGAGATAGATAGATAGATAGATAGATAGATAGATAGATAGAAACATGACTTAGATAGAGACAGGGTAAGATAGATAGATAGATATACAGATAGATAAGTAGATAGAAGCAGATTAGATGGATAAAAAGAAAAGACTTGGGTAGATAAATAGATAGATAGAAAGAGACTTCGACAGATATATATATATATATATATATATATATATATATATATATATATATATATATATATATATGTATATATATATATATATATATATATCGAGAGATAGATAGGTAGATAGAAAGATAGAGGCAGATTAGATAGATAAAAAGGAATAGACTTGAATAGATAGATAGATAGACAGAAACAGACTTCGAATGATATATATGTATATATATCGAGAGATAGACAGATAGATAAAAAGAAAGAGACTTAGATAGAAACACAGATAGATGAAATAGACTTAGACATATATATATATATATATATATATATATATATATATATATATATATATATATATATATATATGGAGAGAGAGAGGCGGACAGACAGAGCAACATAGATAGATAGATATATATAGATAGAAACAGATTTAGATTAAAACAGACTTATAGATAAATAAATAGATAGATAGAAACAGACTGAGATAGATGGAAACAGACAGACGGATAGATAGAAACAGAATTATATATATATATATATATATATATATATATATATATATATATATATATAGATAGATAGATCGATAGATATGGATAGACATATATATATAGGTAAATCCACGAAATCAATAAAGAAATGGCATAGCATGATAAAAAAAAGTCGCCAAACTTGACTAAAACAAAATTTTATCGTCTAAATGCTTATGTTATTATGAAGACGAAAGGCCAAAGTTTTTTTTAACTATTTTTAAAAAATTTTACTTCTTTTTCGAACATTCTAAATTTTGATTAAAAAACCTTGTTTCTCTTTGTATCACCGGAACTACTAAATAACATATACAGTTTTTAGTACGTTTTTTTTTGTATGACACACATTAATTTGGAAAATCTTGCAAAAATAAAAATAATTGTCGGAAACTATTCATAAATGATGGAAATTATTATGAATATGATTTTCTTTTATTATGGCAGAAATATTTTTTTTACATTTATTACCCCCCCCCCTTAACTAATTTATGAAAACTCTAGAAATTCGATCGCATCGGGTTTAGTAATTACAATAGTTAAAAGCACAAGGCTTTGAGGAATGCAAATCATGTTTTTTTTTATTGGACCCCACGTACCTGAAAATCAACTCTGAATTGTAACATACAAAACTCAATAAAACAAATATATTATTTAATTTCAAATGAATATGAAAAATATTTTCTGAAAGCAAAATTTCTTTCGATGAAAAATGAATTTTTAATATAAGTATTTGTTATTTCTTTAATTATAATAGATTTTTACATTTAAGTTGTTAAAATATTATAAAATTAGTTAAAAGCCGCATCGGGTTTCCTATGTGTCCTTATGAGATAGATTATTTTTTAGCATGTGTCCTTATTTTTTAGCGCGTTGTAAATTGTATCGTTTTGACTCATCAGAAGATCCGCAGTTGTTAAGAAATCTAATTTTGTGTTTATAATCGGGCTGTAATTATAAAGTACGGAAGACCAACCAAAATACAATTAAGTTGCGTTATTTGAGTTCAGCATTGTTCTCCGCTGTTAAGGCCTTTATTTTTGCGAAACACGTGTGGAGAAGTTAATTTGATTTTTCAATTTTAACTGAGAAATTATGAAATTTATATGATCTTATTTTTATATTAATCTCAGTTATGACATTTTTCCATAAATGAAATATCAAAATTAATAATAAAATGAACGGAAATACAAATAACACAGTAAAATGTAATAAATGTACATAAAATTATAGTATTTTATGTACACTTCTGATAAAATTTCATAAGAAAGGTACCTATAAATTAATTAGATACCTTTCTTATGAAATTTAATCTCACACTTAACAGTCTTATTTTTTCATTTCTGTATAATATATTTTCCATAAAGCATCGTAAACGTAAAGATGAAAGCTAAGTAAAAAAAAAATCAGAGCGCTGAAAGTTTTCCGTAAAAATAACGAGGTAAATAATTTGTTCACTTAAATCTAAATAATTTCACTTCCTTCCATCCGTAGAAAAAATTATCCACCCGTAAGTTATCTAAACGTCATGAAAATGTCTTTCGTCACCTGTCAAGTGACGCGAAAGGTTATGACCTGCTTTGTTTTATTTTCAAATTACATTTTTTCGGCGTAGGAGCTAAGTTAAGCTTGGTTCAAAATATTTTAAATAAACATTATAATTTCTGATTTTATTAAAATAAGTTTTCAAAAAATGATAATTGATTTCTAAAAGAATTTCAAAGTGAGATTTTCATCTTTTTTATAAAATGGAAAAAAATGATTGAAAATGATTGATTATCTGTGAGTTTTGATAACAAAAAAAAGATTTTTAACGAAAATTACGGACGTGCTAGGAACGATTAAAAAATGTAAAAAAAATACCCCCAAAATAATTTGATCTTTCTACTTTAATAATATGAATATTAGACGATAAAATTTTGTTTTCGTCAAGTTTGGCGTCTTTTTCATCATTCTATGCTCTTTTTGTTTACATTTCGTGGAGGTACCTACATATATATATATGTGTGTATGTATATATCTATATCTCTCTCTATATCTATCTATCTATCTATCTATCTATCTATACCTATATATATATATATATATATATATATATATATATATATATATATATATAGAAAGAAAGAAATAGGCTTGGATGGATAGATTTGTCACTTGTTTTTTGCTTGTGGAATTATCTTCAAGCTTCCTGCTTATCCTGAATCTTAAAAAATTTAA
>OZ038511.1:43798444-43805944 GCA_964036315.1 Acanthosepion esculentum | reverse complement strand
TTTTAGCATTTACTTTTTAAAAAGTGCTCAATGCAAACGGAGAGCAAAATATATTATTAAAATATTTTTATTATAATAGATTACAATAAAAACATTTTTCATCGCTATAGAAATATATATATATATATGTATATATATATATATATATATATATATATATATATATATATATATATATATATATATTCGAAATTTATAAACATGTTATAAAATCACTACAAAAATAGCCAATGTGTTTCTGCTGTCTTATCAAATAATTCAACACCATCACTTGACAAGACACCAGAACTGTTGAAATAAAATGGCTATTTTGTAGTTATTTATGTTATAATATTCAAATAAATTACACACACACACACACACACACACACACACACACACACACACACATATATATATATATATATATGAATTTTAAGAAGAGAATTCTGTGAATTATATAAAGTAAATTTTGCACTCCATCATTCTGGCTGATGCTAACACCTCTAAGTATAACTCACTGTGTTTCCTTGGTGTTGCGTTTTTCTACTTACACGAAGAGTTCCAACAATCAAATCCTAAACCTGGTGCTAAGAAAGTCGGTTCACTATTCCGTGCTAGATAATTTCTGTCTTTCATTTTTATAAGTTTACCATTCTCCCATACGTCGAATTTTGCTGCCACATCTGGTCTGCTGCTTCGGTTATATACGGTGAAATATTTGACAAAATCCAAACAAGAATCTGCAACGTTATTGTTCCTGACCTGGCATCTTGGTTTCGGTCACATTCGTCTCGCCGTAACGTTAAGATGACGACAGCAGTCCGAACAATGTAAATATTTTCGGTTTTTACATTAAATCAAGTCTACAAAATTAGCCAACAGCTGTTGCTTGCTAATAGAAAAAATGAAAAAAAAAATTTCTAGAAATTACCCAAAAGATGGCACAAGATAAGCTTTAAAAAAAGAAGTAGTTGATATCAAAAATAAGAAAAGAAAATGTTTTTTGTTTTAACTTCTGAAACATCTTTCCGGTTATACGATCGTTTGCTTTCTTAAAAAAAGCCACGTGTTTCTTTCAAATTTCCCAAGTCCATAGCGATATAAATCTTAGAATGTTAATATACAGGAAAAAAAATACCAGCTAGCTCTCTCCATTGCAGACTGGCGCCACCATGTTTATATCACCTCAAATTACGAGTATTCTTACGATTGTGTGATTTAGATTTTTCAACTAGCCTAAAAATCTTAACGGTGCATATATAGACAATCGCTCTAAATAGCAAAAGGTTACTTTGTTGGCGGAGGCTAAGATTACGCTGACTGTATAGTAGTAAAACCCCACCTAAAGACGGCATCTTGGAGGAGGCTTCTAGACTAATGTATAAATTCTAACCAGCATCTATCTTTACGATTCCAGTGTATGTCTATTTTTTCGACTTTAGTGCAAACCAGATCTATGTCTACCTGTTTGAACCTTGTGTAAGCCGGATTTCTTTCAACCTTTTGTTTGCGTTAGTGTAAATCGGGCCTACGTCTAACTTTTTTTATTCCAGTATAAAGCGCACACATGTCTACTCTTTTTGACTGGAGTGTAAACCAGACCAATGACTGCATTTTTTTTTACTCTAGTGTAAATCATACCTATGTCTACCGTTTTTTTACACTAGTGTAAACTGGATATGTCGGTCTGTTTGATACTGATATAAATTGGACCTATACCTATTATTTTGACTCTGGGGTAAATCGGACTAGTGTGTATCGTTTTTATTGTAGGGTAAAACGGAATTATATGTGCTTTTTATAATCTTATATAATCTCGGCTAATACCCACATTTTTTATTTAAGTGTAAACCAGAACTTTATCTACTTTAAAAAAAAAATTTAACCAATTTACCCAATGCAAGGTCATAATGCCACTAAGACGTAAAGGGTTACTGGGAGTGAAAGAGACTGGGACATTAGAAGGAATCGGAAAGCAAGTTCTAAACAGGTAAAAAGGGATAAACCTCTACTCCTCTTTCAAAATATCGTGGAGGAGGATCAACCTATCTACTCTTATTGTGGAAATAAGTAAATACGAAGAGTTTCAGAGTTGACGCGACTTCCATTTCTCCTCGGACCGGTACAATTCTTTTTCTTTCTTTCTTTCTTTCTTTCTTTCTTTCTTTCTTTCTTTCATTTTTTCTTACTTTCTTTCTTTCTTTCTTTCTTTCTTTCTTTCTTTCTTTCTTTCTGTTATGGGATCTTACCTATAACGACATAATGAACTCTTCCTGACACTATAAAGACTGCGAGAGAGACGACAGAACGAAAGTGGAACGAGTCAAGACGGATCGAGTCGAGACAATAGTAGTTCACTCTAAACCAGACTGACAGTCACACTAACACCTTGTATTATTATTATTCTGTTTAATATATCTTTGTTATTCCTACTCTTGTGTTCGTGTTGTTCTTCCTTGGTCCTAACCTTGGACTATAACAGTGGTGCGATGATATTGGACCATAACAAAAACCGAAGAAGAAAAGTGAACCGGGCTATAGGCAAACCTATCTATTCCTATTACATATAATATTATTAGTGTAAATAAAATAAGAGAAATAAGATGAAAAAAAAATATGATAAAACTCATAATAGCTCATATTGACATCTCCTGATTAGTTTGTAATTGGTTAATTTTGCCAATTAATTGGTTTTATAATCAGTCTTTTTTATTATATCACAGAAATTTTCATCCTTAGCTTAAGAATCATCAGTTATCTTGCGATAATGCCACTAAGACGCAAGTGGTTAATTAATATGAAAGAGAATGATAAAACTGAAAATCCAGCCCTAAACAGGAACAAGGGATAGACCTCTACTCCTGTTCAAAAGACCAGGGTATGGAGTATGAAATGTGTGATAGGTGAACCTATCTACTCCTATTGTGGAAATAAATAAATAGGAACCTTTTCAGACATTAGGCGGAGATGTTAGAAGTATAGAGTAGAATTAGAATTTAGAAGGAACTGGAAAACAATCCTAAATAGGATACAAGGGATAAACCTCTACTCCTCTTTCAAAATATCGTGGAGGAGAATCAACCGGGCGATAGGCGAACCTATCTACTCCTTTGTCTGAATTTTCACCTATAGCGGTGAACAGGTGTTCTGTCAGGGAGGCCCCCTGGCTTCAGCGCCTGTTGGTACTTAATCTCAAACCAGACCTGAAGCGGAATATGTAGATACGATCCATCGTAAAAATACTGGAAAAATGGTTGGTTCTCTGTACCGCTTCAGTCGGTACCTGACTCCTCCTCGTACCCTCTAGCTTTACAAGGGCCAGATCAAGTCGAAAATGGAGTCAGTTATTTGCCGTACGTGATACACGCTTAGGCGATCTTGTATCTTTCGATACATGACTGACGAGGCAGATTTTTTTCTCGCAGTAGGTTCTTTCTGCGGTAGACCAGTTGCCAGCCAATGCTATAGAATCCGGTCTATCCTGCTATTTACCCGTAGCTGGTGGGGGGGGGAGAAAAATAGGATTCATATCTAAGGGTATTAGCACGTAAGTGAATGTAATGGATTCGACTGGAATTCGATCTCGGCTCTCCAATTTCTCAATCCGAGCCGCTATCCGTTACTCCGCGGTACCTCCGAAAATTGAGTGCTGCTGTCATATATGAACGGGAGTTGTCCGGTCTTCGCTTTCCATTCTCGGCAGAGTCCCAAAGTGTCCCCGCGTCCTTTTCTCACAGACGAGACGGTCGCTGCTCTGTCGCTATTTTCCAGGAGAGTGGTTCAGACGAACTACATTTCTTAGTTCCACCAGTACTAACCATCACGGTCAGGACTCACCATGCCACGCCCATTGTAGCGAACCACCCCCATTTCCCTTCTGTTGTGGTAGGATCCACCTAATTTGCATAGTGGAGTACCGACTATATAAATATGGTTGGTACCGGGAAGACATGAGAGGCGAATCAAGAGATTCGTTCTCCGATACAGGCCGGTCGCAGGGATTCGTCCCTGCGCTGGTAGTATCGCGGCTACGTCTGACCAGCTTGGACAAGCTATGACCAGCTAAGACTAGCTATGACCAGCTAAAGACCAGCTTGGACAAGCTAAGACCAGCTAAAGCCAAAGCACTGCGGCCCGGGTGAAAACTCGGGTCCATTCCCCCTCTCTTCCCACGTTAAACCCCGACCTTGTGTCACAACCTGGCCCTGTGGGAGGTCAAGTAAATTCAGAGGCGAATCAAGCGATTCAACTAGAGACTCTGCCCGACTCCGACTTAGTCAACACATTCTCCAGGAACGGTCTTCCCAGGAATATACAAAAGACTATATGTAAATATTGTGTACATTTTCTTGTTTCAATACATTTTGTTCTAAGTACATTTTGTGTTGCATTATTATTCCATGCATTAGTCAAGTTTCAACACCTTCGTATTCCATTGGTGAGATGTAAGTTCCACTCGAGTTGCATCTTCTCACGAACACCTGCTTTGTGGAACCGACTCTCAAGGTGATGCTTCTCGGATCACTTCTATCTTAACCTTTTCAAGTTTAGGGCTAACCGTTATCTCCCACCCTCATATGCTCATAAAATGTCCCTCAATTTATAACTCTATTCCTTGCGGGGCTCTTGAGACTTATATAGAGTGTACGTCATTATAGAAAAAAAATCTTATTTTCATAATCTTCATTTCCAGCCACCTTCTCTTTCATTCATATAATTGTACTCATTTTAACAATAATTCTCTACATTAAATGCCTCTCGAGTCTTACACGGATTGAACGTTAGTATAATAAAGGAGAAAAAAAAACTAGTAAAAGATCCCTCTCTTTCTATATTTCAATTTACTAAGCGTGGCTCTGATCTAGCACAAGGCTGAAAGTATAGAGCACCCAGTGAGGAAGTGATTTTATGATCGTAGCTTAAATGTGACACAAGGTCGAAAGTTTGGAGCACCCAGTGAGGATCGAACTGACTACTCAGTCGTAATTCGTTTAGCATGACACGCTTGCTAACCATTACACCACGTCAAAATGGCCAAAACGATTTTTAAGCATAGCTTAGATGTGGCACAAGGCCGAAAATATGGGGCACCTAGTAAGGATCGAACTCAGTCTTCATTGTTCTAGCGAGATAAGCTTGATAAAACACTACACTACGTCGAAGTGTCCACCTCTCCTTCCATATCTACTTCTTTCTTTTTACAATAAGATTCACCCTGTACAAGGCTCGGGGGCCACTCAAGGTAGAGGGTTACGATAAGGGGTAGTTTATATGAATAGTAGGGGAAGATAACGGTTAACTCTAGACTTGAACAGGTTAAGATTGTCGTGATCGGCGGGAAACACCCTCTTGGGAGTCTGTTCCATAGGGTAGTTTTCTCGCCGATGGAATACGGAGGGAATGTGGGGGTTTTCTACTATGGAACCAATGAATGTAGCTCATCTGAGCACTTACCATGTAAGTAGCGATAGAGCGAAAAGAGACTCGCCCTATCCCGCTTGCAAAGAGAGACAGAGAGAGACAGAGAGGGAGACAGAGAGAGAGAGAGAGAGACAGAGATAGATAGATAGAGAGAGAGAGAGGTTGGAGCGTGGAAAATAAGTGAAAGTGACGAGAATAAGAATGGGAAGATCCTTTTCTTAAATAGATAGATAGATAGATAAATATGAATAAACTGGGATAGATAGATAGATAGATAGATAGATAGATAGATAGATAGATATGAATAAACTGGGATAGATAGATAGATAGATAGATAGATAGATAGATAGATAGATAGATAGATGAACGGAATGTGATAGATAGATAGATAGATAGATAGATGAACGGAATGTGATAGATAGATAGATAGATAGATGAACGGAATGTGATAGATAGATAGATAGATAGATAGATAGATAGATAGATAGATGAACGGAATGTGATAGATAGATAGATAGATAGATAGCCAACCAACTAACTACAGAAGTGGGGAGAAAAAAAAAGAGAAAGTCCGGGAAGATTTACGAAGTGAAAAGAGAAGAGATAGAGAGCTACGCCATACAACAGCGTGAGAGAGAGAGAGAGAGAGAGAGAGAGAGAGAGAGAGAGAGAGAGAGAGAGAGAGAGAGAGTGAGAGAGAGAGAGAGAGAGAGGGTGGGGTTGGAGCGTGAAAAATAGGTGAAAGTCAACGAGAATAATAATGAGATGTTTGAATTTCGCTTCTTTTTTTTTACAGTAAGGTTCACCCTGTATAAGGCCCGGTGGCCACTCGAGGTAGCGGCTTACGTTAAGAGTCAATTCGTGCAGATAGAAGGAGAAGTTAACGGTTAACTCTAGACTTGAACAGGTTAAGATTGTAGCGGTTGAGGAAACATTCTCGTGGGAGTCTGTTCCACAGGGCAGTGGTTCGCAGGAAGAAGCTGTTTGAGTGGAACTTACTTCTCGCCGATGGAATACGGAAGGAATGTGGGTGGTTTGCGACTATGTAAGTGGCATGGCAGGTCCTTGCCGTGAAGGTTAGACCCAGTGGAACCAGGGAATATAGTTCGTCCGAACACTTTGCATGGTAGTGACGATAGAGCAGTGAGAGATTCATCACATCCCGCCTGTGACAGAGAGGTTGGAGGGTGGAACAAGGACTCGGAGACTCTTTTGAACTGGAAAGTAACGTCTGGGCAGCTCCCGCCCAAATATGGCAAGAGTTTTTCGGCTTGATCTGGCTCTTATAAAAGTAGAGGGGAGCCTGAGGAGTCAGGTACTTACAGGAGCGGTACAGAGAGCCGATAAAACAATTAAAGAACAGATAGACTGAAACCTTGTGGTAACAATGGCCGTATCGATGAAAAGGGATGAAAACGAGGTCATCCAACTGACGAACTTTTGATAGAGTCTGTCCTCGTTATATTTAGCCAATGATAGAGTCTGTCCTCGTTATATTTAGCCAATCAAATGAGAGCATCAATCCCACTATTTGTTATTTTATGCAAATGAGATGTGAAACCTCCGATCAGATAAGTGTGTTGAGCGTAGGCCGCTTGACGCCCCCACTTGTCCCCACAAAATCCTCCTCTGACCGTCGATTCGACGGTTCAGATGACCTGGTTGTCGAGAATAACTTACTTCAGAGACGCTTGTTTCAAAGATAACATCTAGTGAATCGGGGAGCGCTGTGCCTGTCGTCAGAAAGCAATTACGAAGCGGCGCGACTCAGATGATGCTTCCGTGCCAACACAAATTAATATTCAAATTTATTCGTGGACAGAAAGAAAGGGAGAGAGAGACAAAAAAAAAAAAAAATAACGCGAGGTAGATAGGTCAACAGATAGGTAGGGATTTACTAAGCATAACTTTAGACGTAGGCGCAAGTAGGCAGCCGTTTGTGAGGATCGAACTCACTACAGAGTTGTAGTTAATCTAGGAAGACAAGCCCACGAACCCTTACACTACGCTGAAGTGCAGATAGATAGGCAGTTAGATAGGCACGGAAAGACCTATAGATAGATATGAATAAACTGGGGTGGATAGATAGATAGATAG
>OZ038511.1:43773444-43795944 GCA_964036315.1 Acanthosepion esculentum | reverse complement strand
CCAAGTGTGTTAGAAATGCCGCCATTTGCCAAAAATAGTTTTCTTCCCAACACCGAAAAAAAAAAAAATCAAAACAAAATCGCCATTTTGAAGAATTTCATACAACCGAAAAAAAAATTTAAATAAAAAAAGTAATATCTATAAAAAAATATAAATTAAAGGAAAGAAATCTCAAATTTCAGAATTTGTTTTGTCCACAAACAATGGACTCTACTAGGCGGAAGGAATAACAATTTAGTCAATCACGAAGGAAAAGGAAAACCACAAATTTTTATTTCTTTTTCTGGCTATAAGAATAACTCGTCATTAAGACGTAAGCTTGAATAACTATTAAAAAAAACTTCAACAACAAAGCAAAGGGTTCCTCCCATACTTGGCACACATCATATCTCATAAGATTGCACATTAAAAACGATACATTCATTCAGAATCTGTTTACAACGAGATTACAAAGGGTTAAGCTAATTTTGTTTGGCGTTGATGCTTGTGTAAGCAATTATTCTGTACTTCAGTCGCTCTATTCTCTTGCATTCTAAGGTGGATTGGTTCATTGAAAACTCGAAAACGTTACTTTGACCAAGGTTGCTATGAAATGATTCAACATATCAAAGTGTTCTTAAACTCATTCTTATTGGGCAATAATAGTTAAGGTTGCTATTTTCATTTCTTTTTTTTTTTTTAATCTTTTGCGTCGGGTGGGATAGGATGTTGTGGATCAGATGTAGGCAAATTGCACTTTTTCACCTTAATTGATTTTCGAACGCCTCGCTGTCGTCTGCATCGTTTGCATGACCAACAAACGCCATCTACGAAATTAAAACCGCAACAATAAAATAACCACAACGGCGATGGTAGAAGTAATCCTCAGTTACTTTATTCTCGTACTAACGAGATACAAATACAAAAATACACCTGGCCACTCAGCTGTTTGTATAACACTAGACGAGGTAACATGTCTGCCTGTTAAAGTCCGCCATTATCTAATGAGATTTTCCATTTTTACTCTACAACAACGGTTTTGAAAACTCATTTCGATGTTGTAATGTTCACAGTTATGGTTATATTTTAAGAATTCATACGTTTCTAATCGTCTTATAATTGAAAGGTTATCTCGCGTTATGTTATGAAATTCCCGTAGATTTATATCTTAATTGATTATTTACATCATTCGGATTGTTATCCTCGTCTTCATTGCGGTATTCACAACGTTTTATACACAGAAGTCCTCAAGGACGCATGGTTCAGTGGATAAAGACGTTGGTTAGATCCAGTGATGACTAGACCGAAAGAGTTGTGAGTTCTATATCAGGCTACAGCAGTGGTAAACCAAAACCTCGGAGAGTTAAGTTAAAGGGCATTAGCTGAGACATCTGGAAGAGGCATGGAACGTGGAACTGGAACAATCTACCCCGGTGGACGAAATAAAGGATTCGGTTCGAAATTCCAATCACCTGAAGAAAGCCGGAGCATACAAAGGCCGAAATGTTGTGAATATGGCAATGAAGAAGAGGATAACAGTGCGAATAATGTAAATAATGCAAGTAATCATACTACCTCACCTCAGAGATATAGTTCAAAATTCCAATCACCTGAAGAAGGCCGGAGCCTACAACGGCCGAAACGTCGTGAATATGACAATGAAGATAACAGTTCGAATAATGTAAATAATAGAAGTAATCATAATACCGCATCTCAGAGATATAGTTCAAAATTCCAATCACTGGGGTAGTTTTGTACAAAAAATAATGAAGAGTATTTATTTGCTATAAAATATGTCCAGGATGATACCCAGTATTGCAATATTTGACTACGATAGGTCTACATTAAAAATCAGGTATTTCACAAAATAATTCAGTGGTCGCACTATACATGAAGTAGGTTTATACACGGGTTATATATGGTGCTATTATTATTATTATTTTATTTGAAATGTAAAGTAGATACGTTCATTAATTTCTTTTTTTAAAGTTTATCTAGAATTATCATATAAATTACTTAATATATATGTAGTAATCCGTTGGTATATAATTCAAGTGAATCCTATTAACATAATATAAAAGATTAAATATTGAATATTAAATATTAAAACAGATTCACACATAGAGCTCAATGTTTTTATAATAAACAGAGCAATATATTTCATAGAATCTGAATTAAAATACCATTATTTAAATGATCATTTACATAATGTTATCTTAATTCCGATTCTATGATATATATATATATATATATATATATATATATATATATATATATATATATATATATATATATATCTTTCGGTTGAAATTTATAAAATCTGTTTTTCAAAACAATTTTTCAGGGAAATAGTTTCGCAAATCCAGTAATTGTTATTGCTCTTTCTAGTATTGATGGCAGGGGTGGAGGGGAGCTTTTTTTTACTAACTTTTTGTTTGAAGTAGTGTGGAATGTAAACATTGGAAACTATCAATAGGTAGCCTTATTAACTCGAGACATATTTTTAAATACACTTGTCAGTTAGAATAAATATTAATTAAAAGAACAGAAATAAGAAGACAACCAACTCTTGCAAAGCCAAACGACAATAGGGTACCTTTCAATAACTTTAACAGAACAGCTAAGCTCATTTAGCCTGCCTGAAGTATGTACCACATCTTGTGGGACACCCAGCATTACGTTTTTTTTTTTTTTTTTTTTTTTGTTGAGCTTATCACCCCAAGCAAGGCTGGAAGCCACGAGCACGCAAGGGATTACAGAAGGTTTGGAGGAAGAGCAGATAGGAGTGGTAAAGGAGAGGATGTGGAGAAAGATAGTGGATCGATCAAGGCAAGGGGGTTACAGAAGATTTGGAGCGAGAGCAGATAGGAATGAAAGGTGAAAGGATGTGGAGAAGAGAAGTGGATAGATCAAGGCAACTGGAGATGTCGATTGACGTTACACTTAAATAGTTGGAGATTGTATTTATCAGGGAAACAGGAATAAGGAAGGGAGTTCCACAGGCGAGATGTGTTCTATTGGAGTAGAAGAGACGTCTACATCTAACAGTTTCAACGGTGAAGGGGTGGGAACGGGATGCCAGCCTCGTAGGACGTTTAAATTCATGAGGCCTAGGAACCAGCGAAAGCAGCTCATCAGAGCAATTACCGTGAAAGTATTTGTAAAAAAGACAGAGCGAGGCAACGTCTGTGAGAGAGCGACTGCAGACGAGATGACAGATCAGGGCCAATTACATTGCATATCCGTCTCTGGATCTTATTAAGAACCCTAAGGCAAACAGCAGGGGCTCCAGACCATATATGGCAGCAATACTCCATGCAAGGGCGAATGGTCGATTTATAGATTTGGAGGATCGATTCCGGGGAGAAAAATTTCCTGGCTGGCTGGATGGATGATGCAATTGACTCGATGTATTTGTTCCGTCTCAGATCAGCGGCCACCGTGAGACCGAGCAGCCGCAGAGAGGACCTCTCGAGAAGTTGGTCTTCAGACATACTAATGGGAAGCAGGGATGGATCCCTGTGGTGGTTAATAGAGAGCATTTTTATTTTAGAGGCGTTAAAGTTAACCATCCATGTACCGGTAATCCTGACAAAAAGGTTGTCGTTAGAAAGGCAATGCCGTCAGCGGTGTATCTACTTGCGAAATGAAGACGAATGCAAATTTGAGATAGGAAAAGAGTCTATTAATTCATCATTTATATAAGGTATTTATGGATTTTAAGTGGCATACATTGTGGATGAGGTTTTGCTCTTCATATAGGGACAAAAGAGAAGACATTTAGGCTACGTAGGAGACAGACCCAGACTAAAGGAGTTACCGTAATCAGGCATGAACGAAAACAAAAGTACGGTATCTAAATCTTCGTATCAGGTATTTTACGGTAATTGTTTTTTATCACTAGTTTCGAGTAACATTTGTACACGAAAGAATGAAGAGCATTTATTTGCTATAAAATATGACCAGGATGATACCCAGTACTGCAATATTTGACTACGGTAGGCCTACTAGTATTGCCCAGAAGCGAGGGTCACATTATTATAGAAAGAAAATTTAATGAGGAAAGAGAGCTTGGAAAATTTAGCACACACAGGGCAGACTGAAAGCCATAGAAACTGAGGAAAACAGAGTTGCTCAGAAACCGGGGTCGCATTATACAAGAACTATATGAAAAATTAGATTTTTCACAAAAAGATTCACTATGAATGAAGTAGACTTATACACGAGTATACACGGTAATTATATTTTCAAATTGTAATGATATCTACGAATATATTCCTTTGCAAATTTAACGCAATATAATTGTAAAAAAAAAATCGTTTGAAGCATATGACCTCAGACTATATTGATCGATTGATTTTTACGGCTTATCAACCCTTTACAGATTATTTAAAGCTAGAATTGTTTTTATATTATAAGAAAGGTTTTAGAGATAATAATGATTTAGCGATACAAGTCTTACTGATTAACCCATAGCTGGGGGAAGAGCGGAATTTCTACCTTTCCCAAGCTTATTTGCGCATAGGTAAATATTACGGATCCAACTGGAATTGGAGATCGGAGAGCCGATTAAAAATTCCGTGTTGTTACCTATTACACCACCCAGCTCACAGTACATGGTATTCAAAAGCGGTTACCCATCTAGGTAATGACCCGTCTTGATGTTGCTTAACTGCGATGATCGAACGATAAGCGGTGTCTCAACTTACTATCGCCGTAAAGCCTTTTCTCCTGGCGCCATTATATATTTTATTACTTTCATTACGAATTGCTATTTCTTGGATTCTAAGTAAAGTAAAGTTATAAAAGATGTACTTTATTTTTGTAACTGGCAAAATATCCCTATATATAAAGTTGTAGCCGCTGTGTGTTTGTTATCGAACTCCTCCTAGGGTTTTGGAGATAGACCCCCATAACCATATATATTCTGAAACTACATTACCCAGGGTGTTTGGATAAGTATATTTCATTTTGATCAAAGGGGGTCCCTGGGAGGTATAAACCGCACACAGAAAATTGTTTTCCTTTAGATATAAATTTTATTTAAATTTGAACAAGGGAATGACTCCTAGGTTACTTGAATAAGTATATTTCATTTTTATCAAAAGGAGTCCTCGGGGGCACAAACCCAACGCACTGAATTTTTTTTCTCTTTGATTTAAATTAAATTTATATATGAACAAAGGAATGACTCCTATACAAAATAAGGAAGGAGAAAGGCAGAAGATGGAGGTCACATCGGCAAAATCATTGAGTATTATTGAAAGGCGTCATTTTTCTCCACAAATTATAACAATGATTTAAAATCAATCATCATTTTCTTATAAAAAATGTGTGATACGCAGCAAGGCGCGGGTAATTCGGCTAGTATAAAATGAATTTAATCGGTAAAAATGCTTCCCTTCTTATTAAGAAAAAATATCTTTTCCCAACCATATACAAGTGTCTCACTGTATTCTGAATAGGATGTTTATGCTCAAAAGTTAATTGCGCGGGCTTTTCTATTGGACGAATTTTAAAAGTGAAAAAATAATTAAAAAACAACACATAAATTAAATACAACGTTTACAAACGAGAAAAATATGTAAGAGAGAACCCAGCTGTGCCCTCAATAACAGAGTCAAGAAACACACGAATCAAGCAGTAGATAAATTAAAGCCAAGTAGAGCAAGATATTTCTAAAGAAAAAAGAGCTCAGATTATCGTCTGTGGGTCAAATAACTGACAGAGAACACAGCTGGAGAGTGATAAAATTAATGGAAGCAGCAGATGTTGGACATGTGTATAAGTCGGATCAAGTTATGTCTCAACTGGATGTGATTTACTTAGCTCATTAAAAACCCCTTCCCCTGCGTAGACGTATATATACGTTGTTACCAAAGGTATCTTTTGCAGGCATGGACGAATAAAAACGTCCTAAACATAACGTTCAAAAAACCAGCTAGAGACGTGTATATACGTCGATCTTGATTCTTCTTTTGATGTCCATCTAAGCTTGAAAAAGAGACAAATTGTCAATTCATACGACTGGTAGAGGTGTTAGCCACCGATCGGGTACTTCAAGGTGCCTCAGTTTCTTAGTTTTTCCAAACAAAAACTTCGTCTGAAAATGAAACGTTTTTTCCCCAAATAATTGGCGGGCAAGGGGTTAAAAGGCAACTGAAAATCACTCCTGGCTTTAATATGGAAGCGCGCCTATCAGACTGAATGGTATCATCTGTTTGGCTCACGTTGCGAGGTGTGAACGGCGCCACTCAATATATTAGTTTCATTTTTTTTTCGGACCGCCCAAGTTTATTTGAAAACAAATGGTCACTTTTCTCTTTACGTATTGTACTCCTGATGGAGATTAATTAACAGATCGACAACAACGTAAGCAATACAAAGAAAGAGATCAATTAGCTGACTCGTCCTGGATAAGACGTTTAAGTACGTCCAGCAGTAAGGCCTCTGATCAGAAGGTTTTGAGGAGTGTTGAACCATCTCTTAATTGCTGGTGTTCACAGGTCCACCCTGACCCGGAGGCGGTAGGAACTGTTAGGGTCCCAGATATGGGCAAATAGTTAACTATTAACAGCAATGTTTTTTTGAAAACAATTATTACCAGCAATACAATTTTGAAGGAAATATATTACCAGAAACAGATTTTCGACAAAATAAAATATTACCAGCAATAAAAAATGTTGTCGGCATTAAATAATCCATTGAGGTTGATATGCCGTAAAACAAAATAAACCAAACCATATGTCGCAGCAATATTCTAAGCATGGATGAATGGTAGATTTATAGATATATAAGATATATATAAGACTACATATATATATATATATATATATATATATATATATATATATATATATATATATATATATATATATATATATATATATATATATATATATATAAAGTGAACATTGAAGTTAACACTTAGAAGCGGCAGGTTGATCATGCTAGACGCAATCTAGCATGAAACAGCCTGTCGCCTCTAAGTGTTGACTTCAGTGTTCACTTTTAGATTTACACACGCTCTATTTCTGATATTGAGCACTTTATCCCATAAATATAGCACACCTTCATATATATATATATATATATATATATATATATATGTCTTTATTATAATTTTATCATATAGATAAAACAGTTTACTCACTACAAAGATGCAACTTCGTTTCGGTGCATTTCAATTGCACCTCGACTGGTAAGAACCAAAAATGGTTAAACGAAGTTGCACCTTTATAGTGAGTAAACTGTTTTTGTCTATTGATAAAATTATAATAAATAATTATCGGTCTACTATCGGTATCGAGCCCTCTTTTGAATTAATGATGTGAACGTTAAAATTTATACATTACTTTCGTTCTCATTGCATCGGATATATATATATATATATATATATATATATATATATATATATATATATATATATATATATATATATATGTGACTCATATAGATATTTTTACGTAATTAAGAAAAAATCATGCGAACTTAAAGTGACCGTAGCATGCATAATTTTTAGAACAATAGGAGGAAATAAAACAGATAACAGTAATCTGCAAAATTCCCAAACAGGAATCACATGATATTGGTAAGAAGTTGAAATATAATTATTTAACCCTTGGTAGTGTGGAGTGCCGTAACGGTTCCTGATAAGGAAAACTGCAAACCAAGTTGTGGTGTTCACGTCGAATTATTGTAAGAAATTAATAAAAAGAAAAAAGAATAAAGAAAAAATTGGAATGCATGAAATTCTTCAACTCACTTAATCTTCCCGACCATAAAGGTCCCGAGTTCAATTCCAACGTGCAACCCCCAGGCACTAGCTTTCCCTTCGCCGAATATAGTGTCATGTTTCATCTTTTATGCCTGAGGTGTCCGAAAACGGAAGTGTCGAAGTAGCTCGACAATTTCCGGAAGTAACCGTACGTCGGTGTGAGAGGTTCTAGTTTAAACTCGACCTTGCGTCACATTCCGGTAGGGTGGATAAGTGTGTAAATGGCCGCAATTCAGAGTGGGACAAAGGTGAAAAGTATGGTCATCAGCAAGACAAAAAAAAAAAAGAAGTCGCGTTACGAGTTGGGGATATAAACAACAAGCATTGGCAGAAGCGTTTTAACAGAGAAAAGTGACACTGAAATCCGAAGTTCACATTGGACTAGCGAAAGAGGCATTCAAACAGCTAAGCAAGTTGCTGAAAAAACGCAAAAGAAAAAGTCGTTAGAAACAAAGACTGCTGGATTTCTATGTGATCTCCATCCTCTGATATGGCAGTGAACGCTGACCAGTCTCACGGATGAGAAGAAAACTGGAGGTAGCAGAAATATGGTTCTACAGAAGAATACTGAGAATTCCATGGTTGGAGTGAGTAAGCATCAAGGTAGTTTTAAAGAAAATGGTAACAGAAAAAAACAAAACATTTATACTCAAAATCAGGAAAAGAGAGCTAAAATTCCTTGGACACATAATGAGGAAGGAAGGTTTGGAAAACTCAACCCTCACGCGGCATATTGAGGGTGAGGGACATAGGGGAAGATAGCGAGTCACTTACCTGACGAGCTGGTATGAAAGGGAGCTACAAGCAATAGGAAGTTGTGGAGAACCATAATCACTTATATCTTGAAATAAAGCACATAGAAGGAGAACATTGAAGGATATATTGAAGGCAAGACGGACAGGGGAAAACAGTGCATAACCTACCTAATGTATGGAGAGATAGCAAAAAGACAAAATTTACTGAGAGCTACAAAGGACAGGAAACTCTGGAGAGCCATCGTCAAGATCCATAAGTGGCATTGCACGCAGATGATTTATGTAAGAAACGCACCAACAAAGTGATGTTAGGTTACAAATATACGCAGAAATCATAGACAAAACTGACACCATCCACAGTTTGAATGCTGAGGAGGGTGCTGGAATATTAAAAGCCCTTGCTATCTCTTGATCTCTAATGAAATCTATTGGTGGAAAAACTCAATGAGGATAAAATAATCATATAAATCATAGGCATAATTGGAACCAATCAGGCGATAGTATTTTCTAAATCATTTCCCACCAAGCAAGGCAATAAAGCCACTATGACGCAATGGGGTTACTGAGTGTGAGAGAATCTCAGAAAACGAAAACATTATTAAGGAGAGAGATCAATAAAAGATCAGGAATTAACAAGACAGAAGATACCGATTGACATTGCATTTAAATTTTTGAAAATCAATGTAGATTGGAAAACAAGAGGCGGTAAGAGAATTTCGCAAACAAGAAGTGTGAGAGAAGAAACTGTTAGCACAGAACTTACGGTTACATGTAGCCATTGCCACTGCAAAATAATAAGACCTTACCGCCAATCTAGTACTGCGCTTAAATTCATAAAATCTAGGTACAATAGAAGAAAGTTCATCTGAACAATTATCATCATGTATAGAAAAGGCACAGGGAAGCTACGTTAGGACAGTAGGAAAGTGACTGAAGCCGAGCTGCTAGGTCAGGACCAATAACATTGCAAATTCTTCTTTGTATTCTATCAAAGATCTCTAAGTATATAGGCGAAACACTAGACCAGATATGTGACAGAAATATTCAAAGCATGGACGCATGGTAGACTTGTAATTATGCAAGTTAGAATCGTGCGAGAAAAAATTGTCTCGCACGATACAGTGGGCCAGCTATCCTAGCAGGAGATCTAGCAATTGCTTCAATATAATATTTCCACTTCATTTTAGTTGAAAACATTAACCCAAGACTACACAATAAGGCACTCTACTGGAGGTTAGCATCAGCCACGCAGATGGAAGTATTATTGAAAAAAAAAAAAGAAAAAGAAAAGAAAAGAAAACAGTAATATTAAGAAGAGTGTTGAAGTGTTAAAAGTCATTGCTGTCATTTTATCTCCAAGGAAAAGTACCAGTGGGAAAAGTCAGTGAGACTTTGAAATAATCATAGAAATCATATGCTGAACTAAAAACATCCAGTTGACATTATTATTAAAATCAGCTAGAATACTGAGGAGAGTCCTGGAGTGTTGAATGTATTTGTTATCTGTTGATCTCCGATGAAAGCTATAAGTGGCAAACGTCAATGACATCAAATTATTCCCGTCCTGGGTATTACGATAAACTACACCCGCATCCTGGATAAGACGATATACTACACCAACTTACTGGGTATGTCGATAAATTATTTCCGCGTCCTGGGTAAGACGATAAACTATGGTCCGCATCCTGGGTACGACGATAAACTACACCCGTGTCCTGGGTAAGACGATAAACTACAATCGAGCCCTGAGTATGACGATAAATTATTTCCACGTCCTGGGTATGACGATAATCTATGTCCGCCTCATGGGTACGACGATAAACTACACCCGTGTCCTGGGTAAGACGATAAACTACGTCCGACAGCAAGGCTTCTGATTAGGAGGTTTTGAGGAGCGGGAACCACCTCTTCATTGCTGTTGTTCACAGGTCCACCATGACCCGGGGTGGTAGCACCTGTTAGTGTCCCAGATATGGGCAAATATTTAACCCAGAAACTGGGTTCACGACACTATGAAAGTGTAAAAATAGGTTTCAATACCAAAAATACTTTTTTGTAAAAAAATATTATCAGAAATATATTATTACCAGCAATACACTTTTTGAAAAAAATATTAGCAGCTATAGATTTTTGATGAAAAAAATTGCCAGCAATAGATTTTTTAAGAGAAAAAAATATTACCAGGAATACACTTTTGGAAATAAATATCACAAGCAATAACAAATTTTGTCGGCATTAAATAACCCATTGAGGTTTTGATATGCTGTAAAACAAACCAAACCAAACCAAATAATCATCGAAATCACAGGCTGAACTAAAAACATCCAATTGACAGTATAATTGAAAAAAGTTGGAATACTGAGGAGAGTTCTGGAGTGTTGATGAGTTTTACAGACATTAAGATTCTAGTGTATATAACCAGTTACTAGCGATATGAACCCTCAATGAATGAATGAATGAATGAATGAATAATAATAATAATAATAATAATGAATGAATGAAAACCAGATCTGATTATTGAATATATGCAAAAAAATGCCGGTGTAGGTTCAGCGAGCGGCAAAACGGAATTGTGAGAAAACCGGAAAATATCAGGACACCTAGAAAAACCTTTGAAACATGAAAACTCCAGGGCTAGCAAAAATTACTGTCTGGATTTCTGGGATGAATTATCATTATTTATACTATACCATCGGACTATTTCTCTTATGCTTGTTTGTATTATCACAACATTTTATTAGGTGTTTGTCGATCCGGGTTACCTCCATGTCGCCCTAGACATGGACAGAGGAGTACTTTCATTTGATTTGACTTGTTTTTTGAGGGCTTATCAACCTTTTAATTATCTACACTGTTTACTTTGTTTGAACTGTTGTCCTAATATAAGTTAGAGGGAGATAACTGAAACATCCGGAAGAGGCATGGCGCGTGGAACTAGAACAATCTACCCCCGGTGGAAGAAATAAAATGTTCAGTTCGAAATTCTAATCGCCTGAAGATGGCCGGAGCGTACAAAGGCCGAAACGTCGCGAATAAGGCAACAACAGTCCGGACAATGTAAATAGTGAAAATAATTACAATATCTCATCTCAGAAATATAGACAGGCAACCTTTTAATGTTATTTAAATTCGAGTCGAGCTCATTACATTCACTTAACCCATTACATCTTGGTGGCTTTATTGCCTTGTTTTGGGTGAAATGATTACAAATAAATTCAATAGTGATTTGTTCCAATTACGCCTATTATATATTTATAATATTTATTATTATTATATTTATTATATTATTATTATATTTATTATATATTTATTATGTTATTATTATATTTATTATTATTCTATTTGTTATATATTTATTATATTATTATTATATTTATTATATATTTATTATATTATTATATTTATTATTATTCTATTTGTTATATATTTATTATATTATTATTATATTTATTATATATTTATTATTATTATATTTATTATATATTTATTATCTTATTATATTTATTATATATTAATTATATTTATTATTATTATATTTATAATATATTTATTATATTATTATTATATTTATTATATATTTATTATATTTATTATTATTATTATATTTATTATATATTTATTATATTATTATATTTATTATATATTAATTATATTTATTATTACTATTATATTTATTATATATTTATTATATTATTATATTTATTATTATTCTATTTGTTATATATTTATTATATTATTATTATATTTATTATATATTAATTATATTTATTATTATTATATTTATTATATATTTATTATATTTATTATTATTATTATATTTATTATATATTAATTATATTATTATATTTATTATATATTAATTATATTTATTATTATTATTATATTTATTATATATTTATTATATTATTATATTTATTATTATTCTATTTGTTATATATTTATTATATTATTATTATATTTATTATATATTAATTATATTTATTATTATTATATTTATTATATATTTATTATATTTATTATTATTATATTTATTATTATTATATTTATTATATATTTATTATATTATTATTATATTTATTATATATTTATTATATTTATTATTATTATTATATTTATTATATATTTATTATATTATTATATTTATTATATATTAATTATATTTATTATTATTATTATATTTATTATATATTTATTATATTATTATATTTATTATTATTCTATTTGTTATATATTTATTATATTATTATTATATTTATTATATATTAATTATATTTATTATTATTATATTTATTATATATTTATTATATTTATTATTATTATATTTATTATATATTTATTATATTATTATTATATTTATTATATATTTATTATATTTATTATTATTATTATTATTATATTTATTATATATTTATTATGTTATTATTATATTTATTGTATATTTATTATATTTATTATTATTATATTTATTATATATTTATTATATTATTATATTTATTATTATTCTATTTGTTATATATTTATTATATTATTATTATATTTATTATATATTAATTATATTTATTATTATTATATTTATTATATATTTATTATATTTATTATTATTATATTTATTATATATTTATTATATTATTATTATATTTATTATATATTTATTATATTTATTATTATTATTATATTTATTATATATTTATTATATTATTATATTTATTATATATTAATTATATTTATTATTATTATTATATTTATTATATATTTATTATATTATTATATTTATTATTATTCTATTTGTTATATTTTTATTATATTATTATTATATTTATTATATATTAATTATATTTATTAGTATTATATTTATTATATATTTATTATATTTATTATTATTATATTTATTATATTTATTATTATTATATTTATTATATATTTATTATATTTATTATTATTATATTTATTATATATTTATTATATTATTATATTTATTATATATTAATTATATTTATTATTATTATTATATTTATTATATATTTATTATGTTATTATTATATTTATTATATATTAATTATATTTATTATTATTATATTTATTATTATTATATTTGTTATATATTTCTATATTATTATTACATTTATTATATATTAATTGTATTTATTATTATTATTATTATTATATTTATTATATATTTAATGAAGATGTTGACTTTGCACTATATCTTATACAAAATTATAAGGTACTAGAAAGATCGATAATAGTAGATTTGGGGAGTTTAGATTCTTGAAAACAATTGTTTTAAGAAAAATAGTTTGTAAAACTCAACCGACAGCGATACTAGTTGTTTGTGCAATGGATGTACGTTTCCAACCTGGACAGGGAGAATTTCAGCATTACTATTGTTATTGGAAATGATTTTACTATAAAATTCTTTGGAAATGATTTTGTTGTAAAGATTATTGGAAATGATTTTACTACAAAATGCATTGGAAATTATTTTAGCATGAAAATGCCTTCGAAATGATTGTATTACGAAAAATGCATTGGAAAAGATTTTACAATAAAATACATTGGAAATGTTTTTATTATGAAAATTTATTGGGAATGATTTTACGATGACAATGCATTGGAAATGATTTTACTATAAAAATGCAATGGAAATGATTTTATTAAAAACATTCGTTGGGAATGATTTTACTACAGAAATTCATTGTAAATAATTTTACTATAAAAATGCATTGGAAATGATTTTTACTATAAAATGCAATGGAAATGATTTTTATTATAAAAATACATTGGAAATGATTTTATTAAAATAATGCATTGCAAATGATTTTTAATATAAAAATGCATTGGAAATGATTTTTGCTATAAAAATGCATTGGAAATGATTTTTACTATAAAAATGCATTGGAAATGATTTTTACTATAAAAATGCATTGGAAATGATTTTTACTATAAAAATGCATTGGAAATGAATTTACTATAAAAATTCATTGGAATGATTTTACTATAAAAATATTTTGGAAATGATTTTACTATAAAAATTAATTGGAAATGATTTTAATATAAGAATGAATTGCACTGAAATCTAATTTCCTGAAAACCTTTTATTAGAAGAAAGACTTTATAATTTTTGACAATAACGCTCTGTGTTTGCCAAAAATTTCCTGTATGGAAACAGATAATTTCAACATTATCATTAACATTAGGGGCCATGGAATAGAAAGGTAGAAAGAATTGGAAATCTGCGGTAGAATCATACAATCCGGACGGCAGGAAATCTACCTGAATTACTGAGTCGAGTGCTGGCGTATTGGAGAAACTTGTTGTTACTTGTTCTTCATTTGAAACCCCCGTTTCATATAAAATCTCAGTATATAATAATGCTGATGATGATGATGGTTATTAGTTCGCTCTTTAAATTGATAATAGCAAAGAAGACGCATTTTCTTTTTGTCGTTAATCAATCATTTTCTGCTCACGATGAACGTTCATTGTCCCTTTTCCTCCTAAATATGTGTCTCGTCTTTTCGTAACTGTTTCCTTTGTCCATTGGACCGACGGCCGCTGTTCCGTCTCCATCTTGTTTCAGTTGCCTATCATTGTCATTTCGCTTTACCCTTTTCCTGCTTCTCCAAATACATCTAATTCCTTTTGTTGTTGTTTTGTTTTGGGAACGTTCACACGACGTCGAGCCGATCGGTCACGTGGGTGAGTGAACGTCGTTTTCGCGCGTAATGTTGGCGTAGATGAGATTTGAATATACAAGATGCTTTCGTAAAGTACGTTCGTTTTTTAAACGTTTTCGAAGTGTGTTTGCGTGTAGATGATTGTGTGTGTGTGTGTGTGTGTGTGTGTGTGTTTAAACAAGGCTCATTGGGATGTACGTTCGGACGGGGCGTACATCTGAGCATGGGTGAGGGAGTAAAAAGCGAAAGAGATTGAAGAGAGTGGGAGACAGGATAATACTTTCTGGGACTTTATGAGGTGGCGGGTGGTGGGGAGAGCGAACCGATATACATATTTGAAGACAGGCCATTTCGAATAATGAAATTTCACGTGGAAGAAGGAAGACAAACAGAAAATGACAACAACAACAATAACAACAACAATAATAATAATAATAATAATAATAATAATAACAATGCGTATTGATCCCAAGAACAGCTGTGCAAGGAGACTCGAGTAAGAAGAATGAAGAGAGAGATTGACAAAAGTAAACAAAAATTAAAAAAGAGAAGAAAGAGAAAACAAGGGAAAGAAGGTAGAGACGAGGAGAGCAAAGAAAGAAAAGGAAAAAGAAGAAACAGAAGAAGAAAATGACGAAAAGAAGAATAGGAAAAAGTGAAAGACGAAGATGGAAAAGGAAGGGAATACGAAGGCAGGGATAGTAGTAGTAGTAGTAGTAGTAGTAGTAGTAGTAGTAGTAGTAGAAGAAGAAGAAGAAGAAGAAGAAGAAGAAGAAGAAGAAGAAGAAGAAGAAACGCGAAAGGTGTTGCAGAAGGAGACGGAAGAGCAAAAGAAAAACGAAAGGAGAACGAGAATCGTAATAGTATTATTTGTAGAAAAAGAGGAATGAAAAAAAAAAAGAAAAAGAGAAGGAAGAAGAAGAAATAGAAGAGGAGTAGTACAAAAAGGTAGGGGAAGAGTGGAAGACAAAAAGGGGAGGGGACAAGAGAAAGTGTAGTAGCAGTCGTAGCGGCATTTGTCGTAGAAGGAATAAAAGAAAAGGAAGAAAAAGGCAAGGAAGAAAAATAAGGAAGATAAGACACGGAAGGAGCAGTAGAAGAAGAAAGAAATGGAGGGTTTACGAAGAAAGGGGGTAGTAGTCGTAGAAGAAGAAAAAGAAGAAGGCGAAGAAGAACGAGAGGAGGAAGAAGAAAGAAAAAAGAAAGAGTAGTAGAAGGTAAAAGATAAAGAAAATAGGAGTGGATACGAAGAAAGTGGAGTAGCAACCGTTGCAGTATTAGTTGTAGAAGAAGAAGAAGAAGAGGAGAGGAGGAGGAGGAGGAGGAGTAGGAGGAGGAAAAGCAGAAGACGAAAAGGAATAGTAGTCATAGAGGAAGAAGGCGACGTGGAGGAAAAAGAAAATATGGAGGCGGAAGAAGAAACAGAAGATACGTAGGAAGGAGTAATTAAAGCAGGAGACAGAAGAACAGGAAGCGATAAAAAATGGAGTGGAGTACAAAGAAGAGGGAGTAGTAGTCGTAGTAGTATTAAACGTTGAAAGAGGAAAAAGAAGTAGGAGGAGAAAGAGGAAGCGGATAAAGAAGAGGGTGGAGGTTCTGCAATAATAGAGGTAAAAAAGAAAGAAACCAAAGAAGTTGGGTAATGATAGTATTTGTAGAAGAAGAAGAAGAAGAAGAAGAAGAAGAAGAAGAAGAAGAAGAAGAAGAAGAAGAAGAAAGCGAACAAAAAGAAGGAGAAAGCGAACAAAAAAGAAGAAGAAAAAGAAAG
This sequence comes from Acanthosepion esculentum, assembly GCA_964036315.1. NCBI lineage: Eukaryota > Metazoa > Mollusca > Cephalopoda > Sepiida > Sepiidae > Acanthosepion > Acanthosepion esculentum. The sequence continues at coordinate 43,778,988 of OZ038511.1, read as the reverse complement.
GAGAAGAAGAAAGAGAACAAAAGAAGAAAAATAAGAAGAGGAAGAAAGAGAACAAAAAGAAGACGACAAAGAAAAAGAAGAGAACAAAAAGAAAAAAGGAGAAGAAGAAAGAGAATAAAAAGAAGAAATGAAGAAGAAGAAAACGAAGAAGAAAGAGAACAAAAAGGAGGAGAAAGAGAACAAAAAGAAGGCAACGACGACGAAGAAGAACAAAAATACGACAACAAAGAAGAAGAAAAAGGACAAAAAGAAGTAGAAAAAGAAGGTGATGGTACTGATGCTGACTTCATTAGTACGTGATTAATCCCCAGAGGGCATACTTTGGTCTTGACTGTCGAGACGACATCGTATGACAAAAGTCCTTTCATTCGGTTAACAAAGTTCAAAGTTTGAAAAACCGAGGCGTAAACCTTGTCGCTTCTATCGAAGATAGATTAAAAGCTAGCCTCTCTTTGCCTGTGGGTGAATAAACTATGGCACGAAGACACATTGCCAGGTGTTGAAACGGAGCAAGCCGATTCCGACTCTGGTCTCAGTTTCCATGTCGGGTGGATAACACCCGCTTCCCACCCATGGCATTCACATGGCAACGCAAATCAATAAAAGCACAGCATAACCGAAGGCTAAAATATTATCTCTTGCACCTGGCGATGAAGTTTCAAATCAGACGTTAAATTTATTAATTTTTTTTTAAACGACATTAGTTTCTCATTTTTTTTTGGAACGTTAACAGTCAAAATTCCCCAAACAATTATTTTGTGGAACTCAAGGATGTCGGGGTGGCGGAATGGATGAGGAGCTTGGAATTAGAAATCGGAGAAGCAAGTTGAAATTCCAGTTTCCTTATATACCATTCACCTCACATCTATGGGTTAAATAGTAGTGCACACTGAGCTCTAGAGGTGTGGTTGGCAACCAGTCTAGGAGAAGGAAATTTCTAAATTCAAAACTGTACGTAATCCCGGCGAAGCACATGCTATGTAGCTAACAATAGGTTCGTGGAATTTACAATAACTCTATGATTCTGATTGAACCAACGTGTACCAATGTAACAAATCAAAATTGTTAATATCACAATGTAGCATGGGTCTTACTTCTGATGATAGCAAAATAGACTTTGAAATCAGTGTCCACCAGATAGGCCGCGTGTACCAACGGGGTGACCTGAAAGATGACCGCCTAGTCGTCAGGTATAAATCCGCGCCTTAATTTGAGGCCTTGTTGCCACCGACATGTAAAACAAGTGGTCGACCCAGCTGTGCTTAGGGTGTGCACAAGTGGGACAAACCGACAGGCAAGGTAGATATATATAAGCGAACACTCGGAAGGGAAGAGGATAAGAGACTCTTGCGAGAATGTAGAATACACATTTGAAGAAAACCTACACGCCCACTTGACGACAGTAATTGACCAATTCCGGCGTTGAATAAATAACAATGTTACATATTAGATTTTTAGTCACATTTTCGCCTTATTCTGTGCAACGAAAACGTTACAAGAACCTTTTGGTCGATTTGCTCCTCAGCTTTTTTCAGCTTCTCCGTCGATCAGGGAATTTCGATGTTGGGAAAAGAGAAATAAATGTTTTGCTACCTGACAGAGGTCACCTGTCCATTTGACACGATAAGTGAAATCGACTACTACAATCATTTAAAGCAGTGGTTCCCAAATTTTTTTTTCTCTGGGTCACATTTTCGGAATCAAAATTTGCTCGCGCCTTTATGTGATAAAAAAAGTACATTAAAAAAAAACAAAAAAACAGAGTGAGGCTTAAAGGGAGATAACCGCGGACTCGAAGTCAGAAAATTATCATTGATAACTCTCTCCTCCAATTTGCGGATCCTAGTTACGATATTTAATAATACAAAAATATTAGTGATAAAATTGGTCAATAATTATTTATAACTCTTTATACTGGGGCACATGCATGCAATTACAAGTAATCCAAAATAATTTTTTAAATTTTGAAATCATATTTATTTTTGGCATATGAATTTTTTGAAACAATTTTTAAATCTTTGATTGTCTTTCAATCATTCCGCCTCACCTGCTATCCGCTTCCGCCTCCCCAATGAGGCACGCCGCACCGTTTCGGGACCATTTAAAGTATGGAATTTTGAAAGTTTGGGAAGGACAAGCAAAGAAAATAATTACAATACCAGTGAGCATTTGCGCACTGTAGCGACACTACAGTGCTCAAATGTAAATAATTTCTTTGCTTGTCCTGCAAACATAAAAAACTAACAGATATTGGGTTGTGATTTTGAAATAAATCCCTAACAAAACGTTCGGAAGAGCGAGGCTTTTCAAAAAATATTAGATACAGCTTGACAGGGAAAAGAAAAAAAAGCATGAACTGCTTTCTTACTAAAGTGGCCTGAAAATAAACCTCTTATCAAAAACAAACATCATATGCTGTAAATAATAATAACAATAATAATAATGAGAAGAATTAGAAGAAGAAGAAGAAGAAGAGGAAAGTTGACCTATTGTCCGGTTCACACTCATCTCATGCCTTTTGAAAAGGAGTAGAGATTTATACTTAGTTTTCTGTTTCAGATTGGGTGTCTGGTTCCTTCTAAAGTCTACTTCAACTCTATACTTCTAACGTCTCCGCCTAAACACTGAAATTTTATTTACTATTTATTTATTTTTTTTCTTCTATAGGAATTAGATAGATTCGTCTATTTCTTGGATGATTTTGTTTAGCCGCATATCAACACCACTATGGGTTATTTAATGTCGAAATCTAAATATTTGGATTTTGGTTGGTTGATTTTGTTTAGCGGCATATCAACACCTCTATGGGTTATTTAATGTCGAAATCTAAATATTTGAAGTTTGGTTGGTTGATTTTGTTTAGCGGCATATCAACACCTCTATGGGTTATTTAATGTCGAAATTTAAATATTTGGATTTTGGTTGGTTGGTTTTGTTTAGCGGCATATCAACACCTCTATGGGTTATTTAATGTCGAAATCTAAATATTTGGATTTGGGATGGTTGATTTTGTTTAGCGGCATATCAACACCTCTATGGGTTATTTAATGTCGAAATCTAAATATTTGGATTTTGGATGGTTGATTTTGTTTAGCGGCATATCAACACCTTCTACGGGTTATTTAATCACGAAATCTAAATATTTTAAACACAATTTTATGGCTTCAACTCAATACGTACTAGAAATATGTATTTTATTTTTATACTTTCATAATAGTTTATTTTTTGGGTGGTTCACTCTTTGCTCATAGCTGGGACCCTAACCTTATCGTCCGGTTCACACACCTCTCCGTTGTTTTGAACAGGAGTAGAGATTTATCCCTTGTTCCCTCTTTATGATTGGGTTTCTGGTTCCTAAAGTTTTTTCATTCTCTTTCTCTTCAAGTAGCTCCTTACGTCTTAGTGGCATTGCCGCCTTGCCTCACACATCTTGGTATTAATCACGCTCGACGTTGCTTGACTTCTACGGGAACTGGTATTTTAGCGTGACCAGAATACACACCGATAATCACTACACTATGCACAGACCCAAAATGGTTTGACCTCACTCGACAGTAGCAGTGGTCACAGCGAGATAGTGAAAGTAATTAATTAGCTTTAGTCTAGCACAAGGCCATGATTACGAAGCAGCCTGGAAAATTAAATTCACTATAGTAATAATGTGCTAGAATGGTTCTCCAATGCGTGATAGTTCGTGTTAGTTTAGTCTGGCACAAGGCTATTATCATGGCGCATTCAATGAAGATCAAACTAACCTGATTGATATTGTTCTGTGAGATCAGCTCTTTGATTATCAATGCTTTAAAATCTTGAAAAGAAGATTCTATTTTGAAGTTAAAACCTCTCGGCCGCTATTTCAGTACTCTACCGATTGAGATAATGCACTTCGGATAACGCTGTGCATAGGTTCGATAATATCGAGTATGCAAAACATTTGACCTGGGAACTTTGGATCAAAGATTTTTTACTGGTGTTTATCTAATTTTGCGGACGAAACATTATCTGACGCCTCCGCCATATTTCTTGATCAAGACAGACTTAATCGGTTGCTAATGTTGCCGTAAGGAGTAGGGTGTTTAATTCGGAACTACAGAAACCAAATTCGACACATGACGAGATTAAATCTCTATTTACGCCCTGTAGGTCTTAGGGGAAAATGTGACACCGAGATCCAATGTACGCATTGCACTAGCGAAAGAAGCACCCCAAGAGCTAAGCTAGGTGCTGAGAAGCGGGAAAAAAATCGTTAGAAACGAAGAAAAGACTGCTGGATTGCTGTGTGATATCCATCCTTTTATATAACAGTGAATGCTGGACAATCTCCCCACAGATGAGGAGAAAACCGGAGGTAATGTGGCTCTACAGAAGGATACTGAGAATTCAATGAACGGATCAAGTAAGCAAAAAGCAAGTTTTAAAGAAAATGGGAGCTGAAAGAAGACTTCTATTCAGAATCAGGAAGACAGCTGAAATTAATTGCACACATAATGAGCAAAGCAGGCTTGGAAAAATTAACCCTCACAAGGCCACAGTTATGGGGGAAGGCAGCGAGACACTTATCTGACGATCTTGTGTAAATGTATGGCGGAAAGCTTGAGGGTAGTATTAGCAAAGAAGAAAAACTCTTGAGGGCCACAAGAGATAGGAAGTTGTGGGAAGCTGTGAACAGTTATGCCCTGACGAGACGGTCGTACCGATTTTACAAGCATTGGATTATTGAAACATGAGAATGAACCTTTTTCTATGAGAATTCTTTTCTTTGATTTTGTTGTGGTGTCCATCCTCTAAAGAGTCTATACTGAACTCTTCCGCTTACTATAAGATTAGTAAGAGAGAAGGCCATTGCGAGGGAGTAGCATAGATTGAACGCTGGGTCAACCAACACACACTCACTAGACGTGCAATACTCTTCTGTTGTACTTACTGTTTAATATATGATATATCTGTAATACCTGTTTTGTTATTTTTTAACCATTTACTTGGTCACAACATCTTGGATCTCGTCCTCATCCAAGATGTTGTGACCAGGTAAATGGTTAAAGAAATAACAAAACAGGTGTTGCAGATATATCATATATTAAACAGTAAGTAAAACAGAAGAGTATTACACGACTAGTCAGTGTGTGTCGGCTGACCCCGCGTTCAATCTATTCGACTGTTATATTTACCAGCCTCCCCACGAGGTAAGATGTGGCACAAGGCTGAGTTTAATGTGGGGCATTCTGAGCCCGTAGGCTCAGCCAAAAATTCCGCAGAGACCTTATATAAAACGGGGCCGGGTACCTGTTTCCCGAGACAAGACTCTGCCCTTCGATATAGACTCGTCTGGGGATCCTCTCTGCCCAAAGGGAGAGAGATTGACCAGTACAGCTGGAACAGATCTATTCGACTCTTCCCCCAAGGCCTTCTCTCCTACTAATCTTATAGTAGGCGGAGGAATCCAACATAGACTCTTTAGAGGGAGGACACCACAACAGATTGCAATGAATTTAAAAGAAACTTATGTTATATAAATTTATCAAAATGTTGTGAGTTTTACCGCGG
>OZ038511.1:43758444-43768444 GCA_964036315.1 Acanthosepion esculentum | reverse complement strand
ACTTTAAAAAAACAACAGAATGTTTTATTGAAATTACGTGAATTGAAATCGGGATTAATATTTTAGTTTTGTAGCAATTTGCGGTGTTTGGACAAACTATCCAAGCTCAGCCTGTTCTGTGTTCAATTTTCTTATTTCCTATACTAAATTTGTCATAGCTGATCCATACACCGATGTATTTAAAGTCTTTCGTATTTACTAATTCGATATTTTTTATGATGGATTCCATCAATGCTTTTTTTAAGGTTGCCTCGCTGAGCCTTTTTTTATAAATACTTTCATGATAACTGTTCGGATGAGCCCTTCGCTATGGTACTTATACTGCATGAATTTGAACGCAATACTAGACTAACGTCAAGATCTCATCAATTAATGGTTGAGCTGGCTAGATGTAACCGTAAGTTCTATGCTAATAGTTTCTTCTCTCGCACTTCTCACTTGTGGAACTCCCTTCTGGCTCTATGCTTTTGAGCCAACTTTAATCTGCAAGAGCGAATGCCCATATTACTACAAAATAGCAATTATAAAAAATCTAATACACCGTGCAGAAACTAATTCATCCACAAAACAGATTTTTTACAGTGAACTAAAGAATATAAAACAAACACTTGTTAATAATAGTTTTCCAAACTATATAATTGATGAACAAATAAGATGCTTTCTTAGAAATCTCAATACTAAGCAAATAGTACATAATACTGCTTCTACTAATCTCAAACATATTAATCTCCTATATCGTAATCAAATGCATACTAATTATAAACAAGATGAAAATATACTAAAAAAATTAGTAAATACTAACATATCCACAACAGATCCTAGCAAAAGAATTAAGTTAATTATATACTACACTAAATCTAAAATATCCAACTCAATTATTCGCAATGATTCTTCTCCCCCGGTTAGCGATTTGAAAAAAAACCAACATCGTTTACAAATTCAGGTGCCCTTTGGGAGATTGTATCTCCAACGAACTAAATAATATCTATGTTGGTCACACCACAAACTCGCTTTCACGACGCTTGACACTACGTTTGAATGATAACTCTAACATTTTTAGGCATTTAAAACAACATGCCTGGCCGCATACACAATTCCGGAAAATCCTCGTCGAAAACACAACTATACTTAAACATGAAAACAATAAACAAAAACTAAAAATTCTTGAAGCTATATACATAAAACAGTTGAAACCTAACCTGAACAAAATAAACTATGAAATCTCCAAAAATATCCTTAAATGCTTATAATTAGTAACAGAAGTCATTGGTTCATACCAACGGCTTTCCATACTCAATACTCATCGGATTCACTCTCGCGTGGTCATGTGTGACGTCATGAGCTGTTGTGCGATTTTCGCTTTCAGCGTTTTATATGCACGTGTTTATCGTTGCTTGGAAATCATCCATGTAAACAAATAATACTATCATCAATTTCTTGTTCGTGTATTGCATAAATATATTGTGTAATTGTCATCTTTGATAATGGCTTATGTAAGCCGAAAGCTCAGATTGGATTTAAAAAAAAGTATGTATCAATATTGTGATTTTCTTTCATTATTTAATGATAATGTTATTAAGATTATCAGACTATATGAAAAAAATTTACATAAAATATATAGACAACACTTATCTATATTATTTAATGAAACATGTATTAATGAAAAAATGCTGCCTAAATACACACAATATATATATATATATATATATATATATATATATATATATATATATATATATATATATATATATATTGATGTGGGCTTGTTAGGGCCAGAAATAAAGACATAAAAGAGGAATTGAGTTAAACAAATCTATTAACAGAAAACAGTAATACAAATATATACAAATTGTTACAGCAAGAACGTTAGGGCCGACTACCAGAGCTGACTGCTGGAAACTTCCCACTCCAAAGGCAGTACCTGCTCCTATTTATAGCCGGGAGAGTCCATGCGTACGTGGGTAAATTATCATAACATATATATATATATATATATATCAAATTATCATAACATATATATATATATATATATATATATATATATATATATATATATATATATATATATATATATATAAAGTGACAGATTTTATTCCAATTCCAGATCATTCTTTTCTGTTTTGTAAGGGTTTATCTTGAGTCCCATTTCTTGGAATACTTGATCCAGCAGCAAGGCCTCTGATCAGGAGGTTTTGAAGAGCGTGGAACCACCTCTTAATTACTGTTTGTCCCAGGTCCACCCTGACCCAGGGTGTTAGCACCTGTTAGGGTCCCAGCTAGGGGCAAATAGTGAAACCCCAAACAGGGTTTAAAACATGAACATACGAAAATAAATTAGTAGCGATAGATTTATCGTAAAAATAAAATTACCGAAACTCACATCAAAATAAAACTTCGCCATTAAATGACCCATAAAGATTTGATATGCCGTTAAACAAACCAAACCAGACGGGCGTTAGAATAATTTGCTGATTCCGTAATGTTTGTTTTTAATTTTAATGTAAATAATCAATTATATGATATCTTATATTATTTATCTGAAATATCTTTAAATACATGACAGTCAGTTATGTGCCATACGAGATACACGCTTAGGCGATCATGCACCTTTCGATACATCACTGACATATGTTTCCGCACTAGGTTGCCATTTCTTTCTGCAGTTGCCCTCCAAGGCTATAGAACCCGGTCTGTCCTGCTATTTAACCATAGTTGTGGGGAGAAGAAGAGGATTCATAACTTTTCCAAGTGAATGTAATGGATTTGACTGGAATTCGAACTCTGCTCTCTGATTCCTCAATCCGAGCCGATATCCATTACTCCACCGTGTCTCCCAATATATCATTATTAATAATATCGTTATTGACCACAGACAATCCCTTTTTCCATGATTCCCATTGCATTAATATAGTAAAATCATTACTAATGCATTTATGTTATAGTTTTATTTTGCTAGTCTCGCTTACATTAATTTCTAACCAGTGACAATCATTTTCTTCCCGATTTTCAATGCATTTCTATAGTAAAATCATTTGCAGTGCATTTCAATAGTAAAATCATTTGCAGTGCATTTCTATAGTAAAATCATTTGCAGTGCATTTCTATAGTAAAATCATTTGCAGTGCATTTCTATAGTAAAATACCATTAAAGAACCTAAAAACTTGGTAGAGGATGTTGATTTAGTGTTAGGGAAAGTTTATTTCATCTGTGACTTTAACATATTATTATTATTATTGTTATTGTTATTATTATTATTATTATTTTATGTTACAGAAGAATTATCTTTTTATATGGACATTTATTCTATAAATGTTATTATTAGTGGATGAACGTGTTTGCGTCGACATATTCTATAAAGTTGCAGATATTGAAATTAACGTTATCGAAAGATTTATTACAGGAAATGTGTAGCGAGACAAAACTAAAACAACGTTACTGGAAAGGAGAAATAGGAGTAGATAGTTTCGCCTATCGCCCGGTTCACACACCTTCCTCGTCTATTGACAGGAGAAGAGGTTTCTCCCGTGTCACCTGTTTAGGATTGGCTTTCAGATTCCTTTATTCTCTTTCACTCCCAGTAACCCCATGCGCCTTAGTGGCATTATAGCTTTGCTTGGGGTGAAATGACGAAAAGAAATTGTCGGATTAAAAACGACTCCATTGATTGCTTAAATGACTTTGTTCATATTTCGTGTACGAAGATATACGTTAGTAGATACAGACAGCGAAAACTTCCTCCTCCTCCCCTTCCCTCTTCTTCTTACTCCCTTCTTTCTTCTCCTCCTCCTCCTCCCCACTTCTCCTCCCCTCCCCCTCCTCCCCTCTTCTTCTTCTTACTCCCTTCTTCTTCTTCTCCTCCCTCCCTTATTCTTCTTCTTCCTTCGACAGGATTCGAACCTATATCCTATACGGAACCGTCATATAGCCTGACGTGCCTGACGGAAGATGAATATTTTCTATGAAAATTTCTCGGACATTCAGGCCGGTAAAAGTTATTTAATACTGTTTATTATAAACAGAGCATTTGCTTAAATACTTTTATCTATAAAAAGAATGTTAAACATAAAAATGTCTTTAAATAATTGTTGGATTTTTTCCATTTCATAATATATATATATATATATATATATATATATATATATATATATATATATATATATATATATATATATATATATTTGACGAACTGGAAAGGTATTTTGCGTCACGTTTCATCCGTTAGAATTTTGTCAGACTAGGATTTCTTGACATTCCCACGTCTACACATGCGCACTAAACGAAAGTCGCAAGTAGTTTCAAAAATTTTTAATGACTATTTTGGAGAAATTTTTTTCACATTCTAGCCGAAATCATCTGTAATTTTTTCCTTTTCCTCTCCATCACCTCTGTCCCTGACTATTCCACACTGTGACAATATAAAATCCACCAAGAATGGTAACATATTGTAAGAGGCTGAACGCAAATATAACGAACTAGCTTATCAAGGCGCTTTCCAGACGTTTTCGTCTCAGTGAATTTTCTCTTTTAATTGTGGTCCATTTTGTTACGGCGAACAACCAATGTGTTTTATGTGTTGTTATTTAAAATGTTCCTTTTGTGTTCATATAGTTTTTGCTCTTTTCTCTTTCTCATCATTACTAGATTCCTCCACACCATGTAAGCCCTTGCGTGCTAGTGGCTCTGCTGCCTTGCTATTCATTTTGGCAATATAATCGCTAGTTCAGCCACAATGAATTTGCCTTCTTCTTCTACTTCTTCTGATTATGCCTCTCCACAACTTCCTATCCTCTTATTAATGTTTGTTTTTTGACTATCCCACCTATTCCCTGTTCCGTCATTCATTTACACAGGCTTATTAGGTAGGTGATCATGGCCCTTCACAACTTCCCATTCTTTGTGGAACTTAGCAATGTTTGCCTTTTTTTTACTATCCCTACCACGCCCTGTTCTGCCATGTATTCTGCCTGTTCTGTTCATTTACACAGGCTCATTTATAAGTTACTCGCTGTTACGCCAAACTAACTTTGTCTTCAACATGCCTTGTGAGTGCCATATCCTCCAAGCCCTCTTTCCCTCTCTTGTCTCTTACTGATTCTAAAAGTCTCTTTGTTTCCATTTTCCTTAACACTTGCTCATTGCTCACATGTTGCGCCTATGGTATTATAAACATTATTTTATTTTCCTTTATTTTTTTTTAATTTATGGTACTGCTTTTACTTTTTTTTTTTACTACCCAAACATCTGGCAGCTGATCTCACCTCTGACTCAGCCCTTAAGATGCAATAGGTCAATACCTCCCAAGACCAAATTAGTGACGTTTCAACCATTACCGAACAGACACTGGACTAACGCGTATCATGATGGATGGGTATTTTCGCAAGGACGCTTCTCCTGGACGCCCAGCTCAGCCAATCTCATTTGCTTAATGTTACCGTCGCCCAATCCTCAGGCGGTAATAAAAGCAATATAATGCTCATTAAAAGAATAGTCTTCCCGCAGCTTATATTATATAATAAAATAATAATATTAATGATGGTGGCGAGTAGCGGAAAACAGAGGATAGGTGGCTACCGAATATGATCAAATATACCACATAAAGGATATTCTATCATTATGTTAGTTCTGTTTTTGTATATATATTTTATATCGGTTCCGTTTTTCCATATATTTTATGTTATTTCTGTTTTTGTATATATTTTATATCGGTTCCGTTTTTCCATATATTTTATGTTAGTTCTGTTTTTGTATATATTTTATATCGGCTCCGTTTTTCCATATATTTTATGTTAGTTCTGTTTTTGTATATATATTTTATATCGGTTCCGTTTTTCCATATATTTTATGTTTGTTCTGTTTTTGTATATATATTTTATATCGGTTTCGTTTTTCCATATATTTTATGTTAGTTCTGTTTTTGTATATATTTTATATCGGTTCCGTTTTTCCATATATTTTATGTTAGTTCTGTTTTTGTATATATATTTTATATCGGTTCCGTTTTTCCATATATTTTATGTTAGTTCTGTTTTTGTATATATTTTATATCGGTTCCGTTTTTCCATATATTTTATGTTAGTTCTGTTTTTGTATATATTTTATATCGGCTCCGTTTTTCCATATATTTTATGTTAGTTCTGTTTTTGTATATATTTTATATCGGTTTCGTTTTTCCATATATTTTATGTTATTTCTGTTTTTGTATATATTTTATATCGGTTCCGTTTTTCCATATATTTTATGTTAGTTCTGTTTTTGTATATATTTTATATCGGTTCCGTTTTTCCATATATTTTATGTTAGTTCTGTTTTTGTATATATTTTATATCGGCTCCGTTTTTCCATATATTTTATGTTAGTTCTGTTTTTGTATATATTTTATATCGGCTCCGTTTTTCCATATATTTTATGTTATTTCTGTTTTTGTATATATTTTATATCGGTTCCGTTTTTCCATATATTTTATGTTAGTTCTGTTTTTGTATATATTTTATATCGGTTCCGTTTTTCCATATATTTTATGTTAGTTCTGTTTTTGTATATATTTTATATCGGTTCCGTTTTTCCATATATTTTATGTTAGTTCTGTTTTTGTATATATTTTATATCGGTTCCGTTTTTCCATATATTTTATGTTAGTTCTGTTTTTGTATATATTTTATATCGGCTCCGTTTTTCCATATATTTTATGTTAGTTCTGTTTTTGTATATATTTTATATCGGCTCCGTTTTTCCATATATTTTATGTTATTTCTGTTTTTGTATATATTTTATATCGGTTCCGTTTTTCCATATATTTTATGTTATTTCTGTTTTTGTATATATTTTATATCGGTTCCGTTTTTCCATATATTTTATGTTAGTTCTGTTTTTGTATATATTTTATATCGGTTCCGTTTTTCCATATATTTTATGTTATTTCTGTTTTTGTATATATTTTATATCGGTTCCGTTTTTCCATATATTTTATGTTAGTTCTGTTTTTGTATATATTTTATATCGGCTCCGTTTTTCCATATATTTTATGTTAGTTCTGTTTTTGTATATATTTTATATCGGCTCCGTTTTTCCATATATTTTATGTTAGTTCTGTTTTTGTATATATTTTATATCAGTTCCGTTTTTCCATATATTTTATGTTAGTTCTGTTTTTGTATATATTTTATATCGGTTTCGTTTTTCCATATATTTTATGTTTCTTCTGTTTTTGTATATATTTTATATCGGTTCCGTTTTTTCATATATTTTATGTTAGTTCTGTTTTTGTATATATTTTATATCGGTTCCGTTTTTCCATATATTCTATGTTAATTCTGTTTTTGTATATATTTTATATCGGTTCCGTTTTTCCATATATTTTATGTTAGTTCTGTTTTTGTATATATTTTGTATACCTTGCATTGAGTAACGTGTTTTTAGTGGCTACACATTTTGCATATATATACATATATATATATATATATATAATTCTATTAATTAAATGTTTTCCAAACATTGTCGGGATTATATATCCTATTTTAAACACACACACAGACATATTATGTGTGCATATATATATATATATATATATATATATATATATATATATATATATATATATATATATATATATGATCTTTTACAGATATATTCATATTGTCCTTTTAAAGATATATTTTAAGTTATATCCGAAGTTCACACACACACACACACACACACACACACACACACACACACACACACACACGCACACACACACATATATATATATATATTTATATATATACTGTTTTCAATGACCAATTTTATATTTACAAACGCTCTATCCCTGATTTTTTTACATTTGATCAAAAATGAAAATCACAGTTTCAAATTCTTTTAAAAATCAATTATAATTAGTTCAAAACTTATTTTAAGAAAATTAAAAATTATAATTTTTATTTACAATATTTTGAAATGAGCATTACTTAGTTTATGCCCTGAAAACTAAGTAATGCTTTGTTTCAAAATATTTTATTTTTTTCATTTTCATTATTTTTATAAAATGGAAAAAAGTAATTGACATGATTGATTATCTGTCAATTTTGCTGACTCAAAAGAAACAAGATTTTTAACGAAAGTTTCAGACGTGCTAGGAACGATTGAAGAATATAAAGAAATATCCCCAAATTACTTTAATATTTCCTCTTAGTACGAGCATGAACATTTGGATGATAGGATTTTGTTTTCGTCAAGTTTGGCGTCTTTTTCGTCAAGCTGTGCTCTTTTTTTTTAGCTATGTCATGAAGGTACTTACATTAAAGCATTAATTATTATAACCAAGGTCTGTTGTCAAGTTTTCTAAATTCTCATATACTTGTATTTTGACTGGTCCTTGCAGCTTATGTAACAGCGTTTACCCTAGCGAGGGGTGTTTGGTCGATTTGAACCTTTGAAAACCCTTTATTCTACATTCCACATCATCACTTGATAAGACACCAGAAGTGTTGAGACAAAATGGCTATTTTTGTAGTGATTTCCTAACATATTTATGCTATAATTTTCGAATAAATTATATATATATATATATATATATATATATATATATATATATATATATATATATATATATATATATAAAAGTGAACATAGAAGTCAACACTCAGTCTGTTTCATGCTAGATGCATCTAGCATGAAACAGACTGTCTCCTCTAAGTGTTGACTTCTATGTCCACTTTTATATTTACACACACTCTATCTCTGATATTGAGCACTTTATCCCATAAATATAGCACACTTCAAGACTATATTTCTTCATATATATACATATATATATATATATATATATATATATATATATATATATATATATATATATATATATATATATTAAGTATAATGAAGCAGTAAATATTCATTCAAACAAGTAGGGTAAATTTAATAGACCTGATTTTTTTAAATCGATTTAAGCCGGGCAATGAAGCCACTAAGACAAAATGGAGTACTGGATGTGGGAGAAATAGAACACAGAAAGATTACTAAGGAGCAAGAACAAAAGAATTGTAATCAGATAAACAGTAGATAGCGATTGACATTGCATTTAAATTTTGGGAGAGTCTGCTTAATTTTTCCAATTTACGAATAAGATGGATGTTGTCATCGCAATTGTGGATAAACAATTCGATGTTTCGTGTTTATTCTGTTGTTTTTCCTCAAGTACTTCCGACCGACCGACTCAGTCATTATCAAGAAACATGTACTGTCCGTGTAGTGGGCAATTTTTCATTGTTTACGCCCTAAATTTTTTAGACAGAGAAAAAGTTTAAAATTGTCTTGAAAGTTTTCAACAATGAAATACCCGTGCCAGAAAGAATGCATCTATAATATGTTTTATTCCTTTCTTTTTGAAAAAATATTTTACCCACATTAAATAAAATGTCTTTCACTAAAGGAGAGGAAAAACATCAACTGCTATTATTATTATTATTTTTATTTTCTTTGATATCTGGCGTTTACACATTTCTTTCCGTGTCCCGCCCAGGGACCTAAGGTTAGAAATGGCATCATGACACTTTCCACTGAAAAAAAAAATTACATAGATAAGGCCCTTCGTAAAGTGTGGGCTGTACTTGTCAGCACAATTTTTGTATCAGTTTGAGGCATGGACTTCCAGGGATCCCTTCAATTAGTATACTGGAATATTCTCCAACCAGTCCAAGGGCTCCAACTACAACATGGATTGTTGATGTTCCCATGTGCCACATTTTTGAGATTTCTATTTCAAGGTCCTTGTATTTTGACAGCTTTTCGAATATCTTCAAAAATACATTGCAGTCTGCAGGGACTGCCATATCAATAAGGAGGTATTTTTTTGTTTGTGGTCTTTAATAACAATGTCTGGGCGTTTGGCTTTGATTGTTCTGTCAGTGTGTATTGTTTAGTCCCATAGAATTGTAATAGGTTCTATCTCCGTAACCGTGTCTGGGTGGTGTTCGTGCCAGTTTCTTTCAGTTTCCTTGCCGTAGAAGTTGCAAATTTTCCAGT
>OZ038511.1:43718444-43753444 GCA_964036315.1 Acanthosepion esculentum | reverse complement strand
ATATATTGTCATCCACAGACAGACTGTTTCGCTGTATCACAGCTTATCAGTGTGGCTAGACGTCCGGTTGCCTCTGGCTAGAATCGAAAACCGGCTGAATTCGCGTCAGTCGGAAATTTTACCCTGAAGCCGTTGGCGCACGGCAGAGAAGAAGGTGAATTTAAGCGTATTTATTTTTAGATAAACACACAGTGACTGAGAGAACTCGATTCGATTTACCGAAGAGTCTTGCATTATTAGCCGTAATAGTCACTGTTTACAAACCCACACTTCCTCCCCAGAGAGTTCAACCGAAATAAATTTTTCAGGAGCATATATATTGTCATCCACAGACAGACTGATTCGCTCATCAGTGTGGCTAGACGTCCGGTTGCCTCTGGCTAGAATCGAAAACCGGCTGAATTCAAAATATATTTAAAATTACCTTGGCTTGGTAGGAAATCTCAGTTATTGTCGGACAGTGTTTCGGCGTCCATTTCCTCAACCTACAATCCTGCTAAGTTGCGCACGGTTTTCCATACTAGACCCCTGCTTCCTTTCCTTTTCTAAAGATAAGCTGTACTATTTCCATAAAAGTTTCTGTTGTGTATAAATTTAAATGCCGTTGCGACGCGGTATGTATAGGACGTACCAATCTTAGGTTGGAGACGCGGGTGGCTCAGCATGTTCCTGCTTTTGTGCGTGTCGGTAGTTCCAGTCAGCCTATGAGAATAACTCAGTCAGCCCATGAGTCTGCAATAGGGCAACACTTGCTGGACAATAATGCCTGTGCTGCTGAGTACGAAGACACGTGGTTTTCGGTCTTACAGAGTGCTCGATCTATACATCATCTTAGAGTATCCGAAGCCGTCCTCATTAAGTGTCAGCAACCCAGTCTTTGCAGACAGAAGGAACATTTTCTACGTTCCTTACGTCTGTTGGAGGGTCTGTGAGTTTCCCCTTTTTCTATTTTAAAACTCTTGGGGAACTATTTATTTACATCTCCCGTTGTTCAATTTTAATTAATATAATTAAATTTTTGTCTTTTAGTCGAGTTCCACCTTTCCCTCCTCATTTGCTTCATATAGTGTCCTTGTATTCATTTATAATTAATAGTGCCAACGAATATCTTTGAAAAAGTGTTGGCCGATAGGTTACCTTAGGTATGACGTCTGTTCTGTTCAAAGCTATATAAATATATATATATATATATATATATATATATATATATATATATATATATATATATATATATATATATATATATAAAATAAATTAAAATAGTAATTCCGAATTTCTAAGAGGACAAAGATCCAAGGAGAGCTCTATGCCTGACACAAAGTAAAATTATTAATTAATGAATAGCAAACAATTAAAATACCATCGGTAATAATCTTTATCTCATGAAAGCTATGAAAATAGCCTTCAATCTTTCAGACCTGCAAACCAAATAAGTGTTTGATATTCATTAATATATATATATATATATATATATATATATATATATATATATATATATATATATAAGTGTTTGATATTCATTAATACATATATATATATATATATATATATATATATATATATATATATATATATATATATATATATATATTAATGAATATCAAACACTTAAAATACCATAGGTAATAATGTTTTAAAAATAGCCTTCAATCTATTGCAAACGCACATATCCATATGCGCGTACGCACACTTACGCACACTTACGCAAACAAACAAAAATACACAAATATACGCTTAAACAGACATATACGCACACACGTACATATCGGCACACGCGTTCACACACTCACAGGCACTACACACATACACAAAATACACTTACGCACACAAGCACATGCGCGTTCATGGTGAAAAATACAGATACACACTAATACGTCTACATGCACACACACATCCCCTAACTCAGGGGTCATACATGTACTGCAGCCGTAAAATTGGTATGTTTGGGGCAACCCTCTCTCGGCTGGTTTGTATTCGGAGTTTTTCCTTCTCCTAGACCGGTTGCCACCCAAGGCTATAGAACCCCATCTATAACCCCAGAAGAAGATACGAAATCATACCTTCATCTTAAGGGTATTAGAACGTAAGTGAAAGTAACGAACTCGTCTGCAATTCGAACTTGGCTCCTCCGATTCGCAATTCTTTACTCCACCCTGCCTCTTCAGGCCAGAAGTGTTGGATTCATATATTTCCCATGAGTCTTAGCGCGTAAGTGGACGCAATGAACTCGGCTGGTATTCGAACTCGGCTCTTCGATTCCCCAAACCCGTAACTGCAAATCCCTTACTCTACCGTGTTATCCGCGCACGCATATAAACAAAGGCAAAAGAACGCAGGCAAGCATGAAGACGCCCTAACGCCAACACAGGCACGCATAAAGATGAACGTATAGACACGCAATCACACATAGCAGTACACACTGGGGGCACAATCACACCGACACGCAGACGAACACGAACGCACGAAGAAAGGACAACAGAATATTAATATGTGCGACTTGTGTAGGCGGGTGATGCTGAAAAATAAGAGACAAATCAACACCTTTTCAAGGGTTTATAATTTGATTTTTTCCAGATTTACTTTTTAGGTTTCGTTACAATTCAAGATTCATGGTGGAGTAATGGATAGCGGCTCGGGTTGAGGAATCGGAGAGCCGAGTTCGAATTCTAGCCGGGTTCGTTACATTCACTTACGCGCAACTCTCGGGTTGAGGAATCGGAGAGCCGAGTTCGAATTCCAGCCGGGTTCGTTACATTCACTTACGCGCAACTTTCGGGTTGAGGAATCGGAGAGCCGAGTTCGAATTCCAGCCGGGTTCGTTACATTCACTTACGCGCAACTCTCGGATTGAGGAATCGGAGAGCCGAGTTCGAATCCATTACATTCACTTATTATACCCTTGGTATTAATTCTCTTCTTCTTCCACCAGCTATGGGTAAATAGCAGGACATACCGGGTCTGTCTATATTTCTGAGATGAGGTATTATGTACAGTATTTACATTAGTCGGACTATTGTCCTCATCTTTGTCGCCATATTTGTCACAACGTTTCGGCCGTTGTAAGCTCCGGCCTTCTTCAGGTGGTTGGAATTTCGAACCGAACCCTTTATTTCGATCACTGGGGTAGACTGTTCTAGTTCCTCAAGGACACATGGTACAGTGGATAAAGGCGTTGGTTAGATCCAGTGACAGACCCAAAGAGTGTGAGTTCAATACCCGTTTCAGGCAGTGGAGAACTTTCAGAGGGAAAATTAGCAGGAGATAACTGACATCCATCAAACATGGCTCGTGGAACTAGAACAGTCTACCCCAGTGATCGAAATAAAGGGTCCGGTTCGAAATTCCAACCACCTGAAGAAGGCCGGAGCGTACAACGGCCGAAACGTTGTGACAAATATGGCGACAAAGATGAGGACAATAGTCCGACTAATGTAAATACTATACCGGGTTCTATAGCCTTGGATGGCAACTGGTCTACCGCAGAAAGAAATGGCAACCTACTACGGTAAAAAATTGCCTCGTCATGCGTCGAAAGATACATGATCGCTTACGTGTGTATCACGCATGGCATATAACTGACTGACTACAATTCAGACGAGAAGACGGTCATAAATTCAGGTTAGCCAGAAACAATACCTAAGTCGACGCTCTATTACTCTATTCATGACGGTTTTTATTTATCATCTCTCAATTGCACTTCTGTCTTTAGGCAGAGTGCACTCTGGGACGACTCCATCAAAGGACAGAGTCGCAACTGAGAAAAATTATGCTGAGACTTGCCGAACCCGATGGTTGCGAGGGCTTCGGACAAATTTTGTTCCTAGCCCGGGTATACGCGCTCGGGCTCCTCACATTAAACCGACCTCGTGTCACAACCTGGCCTCGTGGAGGGTTGAGTAAATACAAATTTATGACAGCAACAAGTCAGAAGTGTAATATATCCAAACAGAATAACCCTTTTATTTCTCTCTCTCTCTCTCTTTCCCTATATTATTATTATTATTATTATTATTATTATTATTATTTTTATCATTTCACTTTAAGCGTGGCAATAAAGCCACTAATATGCAAGAGGGGTTACTGAGTGTAAAAGAATACTTACAGATATATATATATATATATATATATATATATATATATATATATGTAACAATTTCAGCTGTATAATGATGAGACTTAAATGACTGCACTTAAATTCGTCAATTCGATATGCCAATGAGGAAAGATCAAATGAATAATTACCATGAAAGTATTTTACAGAATCGGCATTTCGTTTCAAGCATGGCAATAAAGCCACTAAGATGCAAAAGAGGTTACTGAGTGTGAAAGAATACGAGAAAAAGAAAAAATAACGGTATTAAGGAGAGGAAAATAAAAGAAAGAACATTAAGAAGGCAGAATATTACGGTTGACATTGCATTTAAAATTTTGAACAAAGATGACTGGGAGACAAGAGGCCGGAAGTGGGATCCAGAAGCGATTATTTTGTTCGCCCTCTCTGTCTTTTAGGAGTTATGTGAGTGATTTTTTTTCTCATTTTATACACACTAGGGACCCTTTCCGTTTTCTTCCCTGTCATCTTCATTAATAAATTTGTGCTTTCGTCGTGCTTTTTTTCTTCTTATATTTTCTTTTCTCGCAAGGCGAATTGTTCTTCTTCTGTCAATTAAAAAAAATAAAATCCAATGTCAATCGTAATCTTCTGCCTTCTTAATTTCCGTAAAAAGTTGAAAAAAGAAGACATGCTTTCAAGAAAATAAAGCAATCTAAGATCGAGCTAAAATGAATTCTAATGATTCTTGATAAGATCCAAAGAAGAATCAGCAATATTATTGGTACTCATCTGGCATCTCGGCTTTCAGTCACTTTCCCACTGCCGTAAAGTTGCCTTCCTGTACTTTTTCTATAAATACTTTCATAGAAACTGTTTGGATGAATTCTTCGCTATAGTATATTGTGAATAGCTTTTCTTTTCCTACTGTAAATATTCTTTGGGGCTAGTTTTTAAATTGTTTTATTCCTCTGCTCTCACAGACACTGAATTGTATATATGTGGGCTAGTTAGGACTCCAGGGAGCTTCTGAGGTATTATGGCGGATCAAGTAAGAATGGTAAGTAAGAATGCGTTGTTGTGGTGTAAGGAATATTGTTATAAGTTTAGGTCAGTGATCGTGGCTAGCTAATTTTAACGTTAAGACAGAACAAGACCGTCCTTTTCCCCATTACCCATTTTGGCCTTGTACCAGATTTTGTATTTTTGCAAATAAATATCGCTCTTTGCCATGGTACCTAGACTTTATGAATTTAAGTTGGCTAGATGCAACTGTAAATTCTATGCTAACAATTTATTTTCTCGTACTTCTCGCTTGTGGAACTCCCTTTCGGCTTCATGCTTTCCAGTCAACTTGAAACTATAAAAATTTGAATTCAGTCTCAATCGCTATCTGTTGTCCTCCTGTTTACTGTTTCTTTTATTCTCGCTCCTAGAAGTTTCGTTGTGGAGAAGTTAAAATTAACAAGCCATTCTTTGCCCCAGTTAACAACGGAATGTAAATCATTTTTGTTACAGGAAACCAAAATGTAGACATAGTTCATAATTGTTTATACTCGAATGTGCAAGTATCGACTCGGAAGGTGTCCATATTTGATAGCTTCTTACCCCTGAATTCAGCGTATTTTAAGCTCTGATGACGAGGTATAAAATCTGTATGTCACCAAGAGAAAGAAAGAAAACAACAGCATTTGATCATGTATTAGGTTGTTACATAAAGTCGTTCGTTTTTTATCATTTATTTTAATACTTGTTATTTTTTAATAGTTCTGATGAATCATTCAGCAATTTATTCCCCGTCATTGTTTACGGACGCCTGTCAACGACCCACAAACTGTTGAATGACCCGACGATAAAAATCCATATATTTTGACTCGGAAAATTCAAGCTACGTTTTAAGATCCATATCATTGTCGAACGACACACCCCTCAAATTTTTAGAAAGCGACCGAAAAAGATGGTAGTCTGAAGGGGCTAAAACAGGAGAATATGTTGGGTGCGGTAGAAATTACCAGCCGGTTCTTTAATTGCTCGTTTGGTTATGGAACTGTATCGTCGGTCTAGTCTATTCAGCTGAATTGTTTCTTTGATTCTGTTCATTTCTTCAATAGGCAGCTTGGTAGATTTGAAACATTTCATCTCCGTATAGAGCACAAATGTATCGAGCAGCGTTGGTAGCTTTATGACTTTGGTTTGGTTTGGTTTATTTTACGACACATCAACCTCAATGGGTCATTTAATGCCGAAAACTTTTTTTTTCTGGTAATATTTTTGTTTCGTCAAAAATCTATTTCTGTCAATATTTTTTCCTCAAAAAGTGTATAGCTGGTAATATTATTTTTCAAAAACGTATAGCTGATGATAATATTTCTTCAAAAACGTATAGCTGGTAATATTATTTTTTCAAAAACGTATAGCTGGTAATATTATTTTTTAAAAACGTATAGCTGGTAATAATATTTCTTCAAAAACGTATAACTGGTAATAATATTTTTTCAAAAACGTATAGCTGGTAATATTATTTTTTCAAAAACGTATAGCTAGTAATAATATTTTTTCAAAAACGTATAGCTGGTAAAAATATTTTTGCAAAAACGTATAGCTGGTAATAATATTTTTTCAAAAATGTATAGCCGGCAACACAATTTCTTTAAAAAAAAGTACTTATCACTCTGCAGAGGATGCAAGGCGTATTAAAGCCCCACCGACCAGACAAGAAAAAGAATGCTGTCAGTGATGCAATCGACGTCTTTTTTAGTCACGTCAAGCGTACCAGCTGACTGGGTGGGAAGGGTGATTCATTGGGAACGATGCAGACGACTTAAAACCAATGATATATTCAACATCCCGAATCTAAATCATTGATGGAAAACCTCAGCTTCCATTGGAACTGAAAATTTAAATAGATCACCTAATCCAATCCAGATAATCGGATTTAATATTCGTTAAGAGCAAGAACGGTATTGGGTTCAGGATAAATATTATTACACCCATTTCTCACGTGCACTCATGACGTGATATCTAATAGACCGTATAATTAACTAAATAAAGTGAGAAGCCGCCTGAAATATCAGGACCTTTCTAGAAAATCGAAAATCATGGACGGTCGTAACGATCGTTATTAGAATACTTGGCTCAGTCTCGAAGAGATTAACTAAATGTTTGAAAGAACTTGACAATAGACTAGTGGACGAAAGCGTTGGTTTGTTGATATAGTTATTGTGAGTTCAATCTCTTGGATTGGTAGTAGAGATTTAGACTCAGGGTGAACAATGCAAACAGGAAGTGAGCACTACGGGATATCGCTAGACATACACAGCTAGGATTCATTGATGAGGAAAGTAGGCTTGGAGAATTTGACACTCACATGACATATCTAAGGTAAGAGGGAAACATCAAGCAACCTACCTAACAAGCTTGTGTAAATGGATGGCAGAACAGGGACTGGAAGAGATAATAAGGAGACGAACATTGCTTAGAGATACAAAGGGTAGGATGTTGTGGAGATCCATGATC
The DNA here is from genome assembly GCA_964036315.1 of Acanthosepion esculentum. Taxonomy (NCBI): domain Eukaryota; kingdom Metazoa; phylum Mollusca; class Cephalopoda; order Sepiida; family Sepiidae; genus Acanthosepion; species Acanthosepion esculentum. Next base: position 43,745,877 of record OZ038511.1, on the reverse strand, counting down.
AACCTGATTGATTACCTTGGGTAGTAAGAAGATAAATATTTCTCAAGGTTACAAAGAATAAGGAAGTTATGGAGAGTCATGATCAACTTAACGATCTTGTGTAAGTACATGGCAGCTCAGAGTCTAGGAAGGAGAGTAAGGAGACAAGCATTGTTTAGATCTATAAAGGATAGAAAGTTGTGGAGAACCATGATCAACGTAATTGATGACCTTGTTTAAATGGATGGCAGAACAGGTGCTGGGAGGAATAATTAAAAAAAAGAAAAAAACACCTTCGTTAGTGCCACAAAAGATAGGAATTGTTTGTCTGAATTCCTAGGATGAGGAGTGATCATTATTTACACTATTTATATTCGTAAAATTTTCCTCATCTTTGTTGTGTTTATCACAACATTTCAGTCGTCGTGCTCTCCAGCCTTCCGTAGGTGTATATCAATCTAGGTAATCTACATGGAATTCCACCTGAAACCCTTTATTTAAGGGGTGAAGAATTAATTTCAGCTCGGAACTAATTTCAACTCGGAACTAATTTCAACTCGGAACTAATTTCAACTCGGACCTAATTTCAACTCAGAACTAAGGGTTAGGGTGTGGAGATCCATGTTCAACCTACTTTATTAGCTTGTGTAAATGGATGGTAGAATAGGGGCTGGAAGTGATAGTAAGGAGACGAACATTGCTTAGCGATACAAAGGGTAGGATGTTGTGGAGATCCATGATCAACCTACTTGATGACCTTGTGTAAATGAATGGCAGATATGATTGGGTTAGGATTAGGGTTTTTAAATCGAGTTGAAATTAGTTCCGAGTTGAAATTAATTCCGAGTTGAAATTAGTTCCGAGGTGAAATTAGTTCCGAGGTGAAATTAGTTCCGAGTTGAAATTATTTCTGTTACTCTTATTTAATCTATGTGATTAGACTGGTCTCGTTCCACTGCTTATGTCTAGGGATATCGTCTAGGTATTGTGTGTTCAATCCCTAGCTCGGGCAGTGTGTACTTGCACTCAGTGGAAACAGGCGAGCAATAACTGAGGTGTGCAACATAAAAATAAGAATTAGATGATACACTGCCCGACACAGGGACAGAACTCACAAGAATTAGCCGATATTCCTAGACTTGGGTAGTGGAACTAGGACAGTCTACCTCCATAGATTAAATACAGGGTTCAATTCAGAGTTCCCTGTAGGTTACCCAAATCGATATACACCTGAGGAAGGCCGGGGGAGGAGGTACAAATATTGAAACGTTGTCGTAAAATCAACAATGCAGAAAATAGTCCAAATATAAATAGAATAAATAAAAGATAGGAAATTGTGGAGAGCTAGGGTCGTCCACGTTTTGAAGCAACACGGCTCGCAGGAAAGTGATCTAGTGCAAGAAAACGAAATCGAGTCTAGATTCCGTGGAAAACAGCTGTTGACTTTATTATGTCTTTTTTTTAACTCTGCACTTAGAGAGAGAGACGTTCGTATAATGATAGAACGATATCTTGTGTCTTTAATGCTGTGTAAAAGTTTTTTTTTTTTTTAGTTTTCTCTATCATTTCCTTTCGTTTCGATGTCTCACCCCCCCTTTTTTTCTCCTTGTTTACTCAGCACGAGTTGTCAAGGGCGTTTTTTTCTCACCTCCTGTTGAACGGTATTGGGTTCAGGATAAATATTATTACAACTATTTCTCACGTGCACTCATGACGTGATATCTAATGCTTTTGACATGCGCATTTCAATAGAGAGTCGGCGATGAAATCAATCTCGTAACGTATATTTTTTCTCCGCCAGTGTAGCAGTACTCTACTGTTATAACTAGTTTGTTTCCTCTGTTCTAACAAACACCTACTTCATCGGGGAGTTGCGTGCATCGAAACGCAAAGCAAAAGTTAGAGTCACTGTTTTTTTTCTTCAGTTAAGAATAAGTACCAAACCAGGCTTTGGTCATCGGCAGAGGAAGGAAGACGTTCAGAAGTGCTTTGCAAAGAAAGACTCCTACTACTGCGGGAACAACCACCGCAAATAAGCAACAAGGGAATCGACAGGATGGAGTGGTATTTCTGCTATATAGATGAACGGTTGCACTTTCAATGAACTTTTTTTGAACGCCTATGGTACTCAAGTTCCCATCAGATCTCAAGTGAAACATGCCCGGTGTAATAGCAAAATTGTCCAATTGATTAAGATTTGAACCGTTGTATCTTACAAATGATTAGATATCTTACAGAAATTCTCCAAGGTTTTTATGACACTATATGTCTCTACTTTGAGCAATACGAATGTATAATTACTCTCCAAGTTTAACAGAAGAATTGTGATGAAATCGATCATAACGAAAATGACATGTTCATCATTAATTAATCATAGCTAAGGATCGGAAGCTCATGAAAAATGGAAATAAAGTTCATATATATATATTTTTTTCCAGGACCATTTTCCAACTTATTCAAGATCATCTTCGCCCTCTCTAACTTTCTAACTTTCTGTCCTGGAGTAACAAGCTGTACCACAGGTTTCACGTATGCTTTCATTTTCAAGTCTTTTCCCTGCTCTTTGGAGTGTCATAGCTGAAACTCCTCTCTCACGTGCCAAACGTCTTATGAATAGAGTTGGATCTTTTTCTAATTGATCTCTTTAGCTTTAAGTTGAAATGATGATCCCTCTTTCTGTTGTGACTACCTGATCTAGTATTTCTTCTCTACTGTTGCCTCCTTTTTAAACTTATTCACCGCCCACTTGATGGTTCGTGAATGGACTCTGAAGATGGAAGCCAGAGTATGAATGTTGATACCATTACTGAAAGCCTTAATTATCTTTTTCCTCTCAACAATGATCAATTGGGAAGACAGTGGGTCTGACACAAAACGATTTTAATCTGTTATCTTTCTAGATGAATAACTCAAAGGGGCTTTCAGTGATTCTTACGACAAATGGTGTCAAGATGGCTAAACCTCTTATCTGAGAACCTGGAAAAAAGAAGCCCAGTTTAGTGTTTTTGCTTAGATATTAAACATTTGTTTTGCTCATGCTGTTTTGAAAAAAAAAAACACGATATAAATTTCACTATTTTTATCCACAATATTGAATGTATTAAAATGATTCAACAAGATAAATCTCAAGTTGATGTCATAAATTGTTGCAAAACATTGTTTATTTAAGATGCAGTGATCTATTATCACATGTCTCTAATTTTGCATATGAGATATTGCATATGATCCATTATTGTACATAATTAGGTTACATTAAAATTTCTATTTTATATGAATACTACCTTATGAAAATTGAGATGTAGTAGTAAGTGTATGTGTGTAGGGGTTCAGTATCTTAGATTCGAGAGAGGATCACGTGATCCTTGTGCCGACCCTTGATACATCGCTAAGGGTGATGGGAAAACTGTCTGTTCTTTGTACTGTTCCAGAAAACTGTCCAGATTGCCGAAAAATCGTTTTCTGCGAGAATCCAGAAGGGAAAGGGAAGGGAAGGAAAGGGGAAGGGTGAACATTTTGGTAGATGTGCTGATTAGTAAAAGAGAAAAAAAAATGGCAGATTTCTTTCTGAAATAAATCACAGAAATAAAACGGAGGAAGAGATGCGATCACAAAAATGAAATTTCTTCTGATTTCCAAATCTTCTCCTGCAGCCGCCATCTATCCCCTCTCTCTATTTGAGTCTGTTCTTATCTATCTATCTATCTATCTATCTATCTATCTATCTATCTATCTATCTATCTATGCTCACATCTATGTCAGTCTGCTCATATCTATCTATCTATCTATGCTCACATCTATGTCAGTCTGCTCATATCTATCTATCTATCTATCTATCTATCTATCTATCTATCTATCTATCTATCTATCTATCTATCTATGCTCACATCTATGTCAGTCTGCTCATATCTATCTATCTATCTATCTATCTATCTATCTATCTATCTATCTATCTCAGTCCGTTCATTTTCTATCTATCTATCTATCTATCTATCTATCTATCTATCTATCTATCTATCTATCTATCTCAGACCGTTCATTATCTATCTATCTATCTATCTATCTATCTATCTATCTATCTATCTCAGACCGTTCATTATCTATCTATCTATCTATCTATCTATCTATCTATCTATCTATCTATCTATCTATCTATCTATCTATCTATCTATCTATCTCAGACCGTTCATTATCTATCTATCTATCTATCTATCTATCTATCTATCTATCTATCTATCTATCTATCTATCTATCTATCTATCTCAGACCGTTCATTTTCTATCTATCTATCTATCTATCTATCTATCTATCTATCTATCTATCTATCTATCTATCTATCTATCTCAGACTGTACATTATCTATCTATCTATCTATCTATCTATCTATCTATCTATCTATCTATCTATCTCAGACCGTTCATTATCTATCTATCTATCTATCTATCTATCTATCTATCTATCTATCTATCTATCTATCTATCTATCTCAGACCGTTCATTATCTATCTATCTATCTATCTATCTATCTATCTATCTATCTATCTATCTATCTATCTATCTCAGACCGTTCATTATCTATCTATCTATCTATCTATCTATCTATCTATCTATCTATCTATCTATCTATCTATCTATCTCAGACCGTTCATTATCTATCTATCTATCTATCTATCTATCTATCTATCTATCTATCTATCTATCTATCTATCTATCTATCTCTGACCGTTCATTATCTATCTATCTATCTATCTATCTATCTATCTATCTATCTATCTATCTATCTATCTCAGACCGTTCATTTTCTATCTATCTATCTATCTATCTATCTATCTATCTATCTATCTATCTATCTATCTCAGACTGTTCATTATCTATCTATCTATCTATCTATCTATCTATCTATCTATCTATCTATCTATCTATCTTTTCTATCTATCTCAGTCCGTTCATTTTCTATCTATCTATCTATCTATCTATCTATCTATCTATCTATCTATCTATCTATCTATCTATCTATCTCAGACCGTTCATTATCTATCTATCTATCTATCTATCTATCTATCTATCTATCTATCTATCTATCTATCTATCTATCTATCTATCTATCTCAGACCGTTCATTTTCTATCAATCTATCTATCTATCTATCTATCTATCTATCTATCTATCTATCTATCTATCTATCTATCTATCTATCTATCTATCTATCTCAGACCGTTCATTATCTATCTATCTATCTATCTATCTATCTATCTATCTATCTATCTATCTATCTATCTATCTATCTATCTATCTATCTATCTCAGACCGTTCATTATCTATCTATCTATCTATCTATCTATCTATCTATCTATCTATCTATCTATCTATCTATCAATCAATCTATCTCTTTCTCTTTATATTTCTCTCATTATCCTTCCGTCCCCCTTTCTTCTTCGTTCTCTTTCTGTCATTCTCTCTATTTCTAAACACCCGCACACACACACACACTTATATACTTTCGTATAAATATTTACGAGATGAAATAAAAAAAATAATATGATGAACTTTCAGGGCAAGCAATCACGAGTAAAATTATTATTAAACCGACACTCGACTGACCTTGAAACACATACGCAACTAAACATTCTTCTTTTACGAATGTTCACGCATTACAAGGCCAGAGAGCCACTCACGGTAGGGGGTTACTGTGTGGTTTTGTATTCGAGTAAGTAAGTGCAAGATGTGAAGTTATTTGGGTTATACAGGAAAGATAACTAACTGCTTAATTCTAGTCTTCAAGATTTAATTAGTAAATAAAATTTCACAGTTATCGGCGGAGGCATTAGATATATAGAGTTGAAGTAGAATTTAGAAGGAATTGGAAACCCAATCCTAAACAGGAAACAAGGGATATAGCTCAACTCCTGTTCAAAACGCCGGGGAGGATTGTGAACCAGACGATAGGTGAAACTATCTACTCTTGAGGAAAATAAAGGGAATAAATTCTAATTAAAATTTCAGAGTTCAGACGGAGTCGTCAGTAGTATAGGGGTGAAGTAGGCATTAGACGGTACCTGTAACCCAATTCTAAACAGGAAACAAGCAATAAACCTCTATTCTTTTTCAAAAGCCCGGGGAGGAATGTGAAGTGGACGATAAGCGAACCTATCTACTCCTATTTAGAAAATAAATAGTAAATAAAATTTCAGTGTTTAGGCGGAGACGTTAGAATTATAGACTTAAAGTAGACTTTAGAAGGAACCGGAAACCCAATCCTAAACAGGAAACAAGGTACTGATGCTCAAAAGACCAGGAAGAAGTTTGAACCGGAAGAGAGGCGAACCTATCTACTCGTAATGGGAGAGGAGAAAAAATGAAATTGTGTTCAACGAAATGAATATTCACCAAAAGCCTGAAGAATCATTTAAGGCTTTAGGGAACAAATTTGCCGGGCTTTTTATCTCTCACTCTCTCTCTCTCTCTCTCTCTCATGCCCTTGCGTTTTACTCTTTCATTCTCGTTCCCCCTCTCTCTTTCTCACTATCTTCTTTTCTATTTATCTACCATGTTATTTTCTCTAAATCTTCTTTTTTTATCTCTTTCCTTTTTCGTCCTCTTCCTTTCGCCTATCTCTTTATATTTTTCTCTTTATCTCTTTCAATCACTTTCTCTTTTACTTTCTCTATATATTTCTCCTTTCCCCTCTCTCTTTGACAAACACACACATACATGCAATCAAAAACTTCACGGATGTTACGATTCTTCTTCTTCTTCTTCTTCTTCTTCTTCTTCTTCTTCTTCTTCTTCTTCTTCTTCTTCTTTTCTTTTTTCTTTTTCTTCTACTTCTTTTTGTTCTTTTATTTCTTCTTTTCGCTTTCTAATTCTTTTCTTCTTCATTTTCTTCTTCTGTTTCTTTTTCTTCTTCTCCAATTTCTTCTTTTTCAACATCTTTTTCTTCTTTTATTTCTTCTTTTCTACTTCTACTTCTTTTTCTCCTTCTTCATTTTCTTCTTCTCCATTTTATCTTTCCATTTCTTTATATTTCTTCTTCATTTTCTGCTTCTGTTTCTTCTATTTTGTATTCTTTTTTCTTTTTCTTCTTCTTTTTCTACTTTTCCTTCTATTTCTTCTTCTTTTTCTTCTTGTATGGCTCCTTTCTTTTTCTTCGTTTTCTTCTACTTTTTTCTTCTTCATTTTTTCTACTTTTTTCTTTTATTTCATCTTTTTCTACTTTTTCCTTTTTTGTTTCCTCTTCTATTTTTCTTTTGTCTTTCTTCTTTTTCTTTTCTTCTTTTTCTTCTTTTATTTCTTCTATTTCTTTTTTTATTTCTTCTTTTCTTTTTTCTTCTTTTACTTATTTTCTTCTTCTTCTTCTTCTTCTTCGTCTTCTTCTTCTTCTTCTTCTTCTTCTTCTTCTCTAATTTCTTCTTTTTCACCTTCTTGTGTTCTTTTTCTTTTTCTACTTCTACTTCTTTTTCTTCTTCTTCTATTTCTTCCCCTTCTTCTTTTCCCCTTCTCCTTTTTCTTTCTTTTCTTTCTTTCTACTTCTACTTCTTTTTCTCCTTCTTCATTTTCTTATTCCATTTTTCTTCTATTTCTTCTTCATTTTCTTCTTCTGTTTTTTCTATTGCGTTTTCTTTTTCTGCTCTTTTTTTCTTTTTCTTCTTCTTTTTCTTCTTCTATTTCTCTTTCCTTTTTCCTTGTTTTCTTCTACTTTTTCTTCTCCATTTTTTCTACTTTCATTTTTTTTCTACTTTTTCCTCTTCTGTTTCTTCTATTTCTTCTTTTGTCTTCTTTTTCTTCTTTTATTTTTTCTATTTCTTTTTTATTTCTTCTTCTTTTATTTCTTCTTTTTCTTCTTCTACTTCTTTTTCTTATTCTTTTTCAATTTCTTCTTTTTCTTTTTTTTCATGCCTTGTCCCTTCAGTTTTCTGTCCTTTATAATACGCATTGTTCGGCGAGGATACTCGAGTATGACTTCAGTTTTTATCTCACACTTTCTTTGTGCTGATGGATGCTTTCCCTGAACGCTCACCCTCTTAAACCAGCACTCGACCGGCCTTGAAACGCATGTATATCTCAAAAACCTCTAGCCAGCCCCAAAAATGATCACCAAATGTTTAACGTAACACGTCGAAGCTCATTGCATCCGGTTTACTGATCTTCACGTAAAATCTTATCGAGGCACGTTACTCGATTTTTTCGGTTGTTCTCACCCCTCTTCAGGGGATGTAATCGTCGTATCAAAAGAAATTGCTCTCAGTGATGCAACCTATGTTTTTATTTAGTCGCGCTTACGCAAAGTCGTTCGATAAAAAAGATCTGCTTTCCAGCAACATTGACATATTCGGGAAGGCTCTTAAAATAATCCAGAACATATACTAGCATAAAACCGCTTGTATACAGATAAGAAAATGAGTTCAGCAGATATACAAAATAAAAAAGGTTATAAGTCAAAGATGTAGCTTCTCAGTGGCGATTTCGAGAGAATTACATGTCCTACCAGGATTCATTATTGGCAGCCACAATCTTAACAAGATAAAATTATACAGATGATAGCAGTCCCGGAAAGAAGACTACAAAAGCCCCTACGGAAGGTAATGAAGGGAAGTAAGAAGAAAAAGGATCAAAGTCAACTGCAAGAAGATAAAATGCATTGTTCGCTAATGGCTGAGCCACAAATACAAGTTAACAAAATCAAACACGTACAAAATAGAAATATCTGGAAAGTGTTTTAAAGGAAGATGGAAAGCGGCACATCGAAATCCGAAGTCGTATTGGGATAGCCAAAGATGCCTTCCAAAATCTTGTAGAGGAACGGGCCCTGTGTGAGATGGCGTGTGTTGAAAAGGTTGATGCAAGTTGCGTGTTGAAAGGGCTGTTCCCCACAATTATTTATTTTTGTTAGGAAAGGTGTGGAAATTATTAGCAATGGTGAAATAGAAAAAGAAACATGGAGTTAAAAACATAACAATTGAATTCATTAAGTATTGAAATTACATGCATGCGAACTGAAAAGTGAGACTGAGTTGCGTCCCTTTGATTAGATAATTATTTGTATCTAGACTCATAACGAAAGAGTTTATATTTAAAATGCAGTTTAGAGATTGTCTATGATGCATGTTAAAAATTTTCTATTGGACGAGTTGGTAAGAGTTCACAGATTGTACTTGCGTGAAAAGTTCTTTAACGTCTGACTGCGTTAATTAGACGGGAGTTCTTGAAAGTTACATTTTGGCTGTGGTGTTGAGTGACGAAGAGAAGTTGGGTTCCAGAGAGTCCGCGTCGAAACAAAGAATTCTTCTGCTGCTACTCTTTCTGCCAAAGAATCACACGTATTGGGTTTAAATATCATGTTTTATCACGTGACTGGCTCCGAGAAGTATGGCGCGTAACATGATCGGGCGCGTGGGAGCGATCTGATTGGTCGACACTGACCAATCAGTAAGCTAGATTGACGATGATTAACCAATGAATGCCTGTTGATTATCTGTAAGTATTATGTTGGTAAAATCGTAACAGGAAGAGTGCATTTCCTAGCAGAGGGTAAACTGGTTGTCGTGGACGAGTCTACAAGCTAAGCAGAACATTAAGAAACAAAAAAAAAACAACTTCGTAACAAAGAATAGAGTACTGAACTGTTACGTGGTATCTGTTCTCCTGCATGGCAGTGAATGCTGGACAATCTCCTCAAAGATGAAAAAGAGACTTGAAGAAGCAGAAATATGTTTCTACAGAAGGATGCTGAGGATAACATGGATCGAATATGTGAGTAAAGACAAAGTCTTATGGAAAATTGAAACGAAAAGGGAACTTATTCTTGACATCGGGAAGAGACAGTTGAAATTTCTAGGGCCCATAATAAGGAAAGAGGGCTTGGAAAACCTGATACTCACAGGACTCACAGGACAGGAAACCCGTGACTGACATACTTAGGGAGCTTAAGTAAATGTATGGCGGAACAGAGTTTAGGAGAAATTACAGAAAGACAATGTTTATGAAGAGCTACAAAGGACAAGAAATTGGGGAGAGCCATGACCGTCTACGCCCTGAGGGGACACAGCACATAAAGAGGAAGGTAAATAAATACTTCCCTTCGCGACGCATACGCTGCAGATGATATTCGGTGTAAATAACTAAACTTTGCTGAGTCAGTCGAAATTTTGACCACCAGTATTTGTTAAGCATTTAATAAAGGGTTCATTAATTGCCCACTCTGAGCCGTCTCGACTCTGGTATTGATCGATTCGTGTCATCATCGCTGGGAATATGACTTGAAAACATTCTCTACGATTTACAGCTCACTTGAATCGGCGCCCAGAAAATAGGAACGCGATAATTCGTGTGATTTACATTCAGTAAATGATTTTCGATGATTAGTCTCCTGCTGTCGAAGACGGTGCCACATGCAACTTTTCGGACGAATTACAGCCTTGGGAAAAAAAGATCCCCGATGTCTCTTCCAAAAATATGGCGAGGTATGGCGGAGTTTAGTCTGGTAATGACTCGATTTGGCTGCTATGTCGAATGAAATCTTAATAGAGCCGATTACGAAATGTGATGACTGTAAGAGGCAATCAGTTTACTCCATGGTTCAACTCCCACTTAACATAAACCCCCTCCTATCCGGCTTGTTAATCAAATGAGCAGTTGTCTACATAACTGTTAATTAATCTAATTTGCAAATTTAAAACAGTATCTCACGTCGTCGATGTTCTGGTAGAATACGGGGTATCGGCGCAGAAACTGGAATTGGAGATTCGGATTCAACTTTTCGATTTCTCTGCTGGAATTCACTTTCGCACCATTTCCTTTGGGAAAAAGGCTGACAAAAATGACCAGATAGCACTCACAGCCCTATAGACATGTGTGTGGGGGGGTTTCACTCATTTACCTCTGACTGAAATTTATTCTTTTGCCCCCAGTCTATGACCACATCATGCTGAAACACTGGCTCCCGTACGGTCACCGAATTTAAGCAACGACGGACCCGGTCAGTACCGAGATGGGTGACCGCTTGGGCATACCAGTGTGCTGTCACCTTGAATGTGCGCGCTGTGTAATAGATAATAGCTCGGAATTGTTAATCGGAGAGCAGAGTTCCAATTCCAGTTGGGTTCATTATATTCACTTACGTGCAAAAACTCTTAGGAAAGGTATAAATACTTATCTTCTCCTCCACCTATGGGTTAATTAGTAATACTTGTATCACTAAATCATTATTACCTCCAAAAAACAAATCAAGTCTTAAAATCTAAAAATATTTTCTGTCTTTACATAGCCAACAAAGGGTTGATAAACCGTACAAAACGAATCAACCAATCAGTCTATGACAATGCTTTTTTTTACGATTATTATTCTATACAAGGCCCAAGAGCCACTCAAGATAGAGGGTTACTAAATGGGGTTGTTGTATGAAGGTAAGAGGAGGGGGGTAAGAAGTGAAGTTTATGAGGATAGGTAGGAAAGAAAACGGTTAACCCTAGACTTGAAGGGGTTAAGATTGTAGTCATCGGGGAAGAATCCTCTTGGGATTCTGTTCCACGAAGCAGCTGTTCTTGGGAAGAAGCTGTCCGAATGGAACTTCTTTCTTACTAACGAAATACGAAGGGAAGGAAATTGAGTAGATGACTTGATCTGATATGTTTGTTTAACGGCCTATCAAAATCTCATGGGTCATTTAATATCGAAATTTAATTGTCTTTGGCGATATGAAATAGTAAAAATATGATATATGTTATTCTGCTTTCATAATTGAATACATGGTAGATGATACGCAGATTTTGTGCATATACGTGTTCGGGTCGACATGGTTATTAGAGACAGTGATATGCATGTTTTATGTTGTAGTTTTGTTGAAGTTATATTTTGGAATACAGTTTGATTTCTTTAAGAAATTGTAGGATATTTTATGGGCTAATTTTGTTTAGTGGTACGGGTTATTTAAATTAAAATTTATTGTTGGCCATTTTGCTTTAAAAATGTGTTGGTCATTTTTATAAAGATTGTACGGTTATCATTAATTTCGCCATAATCATTAATTTTACCATTACCATTAATTTCACTGTTACCATTAATTTTATCGTGACTTTAATTTTACCATTAGCTTTCTTTTTACGATTATCATTAATTAGCCGCTACCATTAATTTCCCCATTAATTTTACTGTTGCCATTAGTGTTGAACTTTTATGTAATATCACTCCTCCTGTAAAACAGGGAATGCTGAACAAGTTTCTCACAGAAGGAGAGGAAACTTGGGATAAAAGAGATATGGAGCTACAGAAGGATACTGAGATTACCATGGGTGGAGTATGACAGCAACAAGGACGTTTTAAAGAAAATTAAAACAAAAACGACACTTATACTTAAAAAAGAGAAATTGTTAATTTCTGTATTTTTTTTTTCGGGAGCATGTGTCTACCTTTATATTAGTCTTGCTTTGTATTAAAACATTTTTTTTTATCAGGATATCCCCCCTTGTTTTTAAAGTAAGAAACATGAGGACGGAATGAAGAAGTATTCTGATTAATTCCTAGTTAATTAAGCCTGTTAATTTTTTTATTAAAAGTTAAGAGAGAATTAAAAAAAAAAAAACAATTTACAGTTATTTAGCATTAACTGACAACACTTGATATTATTTTTATCTTCTGTCGTTTTTTTTTTATCTTCTGTGGTCTTTTTTTTATCTTCTGTATTTTTTTGAATCTTCTGTAGTCTAAGGATTCTTGAGCTCAATCGGTAATTCCTCTGTAGGGACCCAACGCTGCATCACAGACTAAATCAGCGACAAACAGTTTTCTTCAGATTTTGTTTTTACACATTTATTTTCGGCAGGAGACATAATCAGCATATAAACATCCGAGGAATAAAGTAGGTGAAATAAGATGAAAAAAATTGTAATCGAAAATAAATAATTTTTAAGAAATTCAAATAATATTACATCTAATACAATTAGTGTAAATATCGCAAGAGAAATCAGATGAAAGAAATATTAGTAAAAATTAATAATGACTGACAATGCTTCATCTAAGAAATTCAAATACAGGAATCCCTCGATTAATGCGTTTTCGATTGGTGCGTTAAAAAGTTTTTATACCAAAATTCGATTAGTGTATAAATAAAACTCGACTAATGCGGTAAAACATTCTTCCTTTTAGCCAGAGTAAATGAAAATTTATTTTTTTATAGTTACCGATTAATTAAAAATTTTCTAAAATTAAAAAATGGAAAATTGGTAACTATTTTGTTTGTCAAGTATTGGGCTATCTAAGTAATTAAGGGTAGTAGCGTACGTTCGGGCGATGATGGGTATGTCCCTATTCAGATAAATAGAGTAGTAAATACTGTATGTTGGTTTGCATTTGAAGATTCATTGGGGAATTCACTTGATTCACTTCTAGCTGTTCACTACTAATTCTACGCGCCGCTTGCGAATCTTATATGTGTTGCTCTTTTCCTAAGTATTATCGTCCATTACCAACCTTCGTTTGATTATTCTATTCAGTAACCTTCCCTAGGTTACAACATTAAGGTGGTGCTAAAAAATGGACAATAGATAGATAATTTTTATAATATAAACCGATAATAAAAAATATATATTTGAATATTTGTTTCTCTTAAAATTAAAAAAAAATATTTAGATTATTTTTTTATGTTAATTTTGAATGTCTCAAAAGGAAATTTCTGATTTTTTGTTTAAAAAAATGTACTATTTAATTAGATACAGAAATTATTTATTAAAAGATATCGAAATAAAAAATGTATACATTTACTATGGAAAGATTATAAATAACATTTTCAGGTGAAAATACTAATGATTATGATATGTTTGGAAAATAGGAAGATGAAATTTCTCAGTGCGGACATTTATATGAAGAAGAGAAGAATACCATGCCTCAAGCCACTCTAAATAGGTTTTTCATTAAAAATCAGATTAATAAATAGTAATTAATAGCATTTTCATTGTATCTTCTTAAATGAGCCTATATTTTAATTAAAAAGTACGCAAATTAGAAACTAATTGTGAATGAGGCGAAAATTTATGGTACAAATTACATCATTTCCTATAAGATACTACATACGATTAATCGATTTTCGCTTAGGGAAAATCTTTTCATGGACCCATCAGCCAGAGAAATCGAGGGATTCATGTGATGTTATGTCATAAACCTCTAGTGTCTATAAAGAAACAGAAATAAGATTAAAGAATTACGAGTAAGAAATAAATAATAGTTGACAATGGTTTATCTGAGAAATTTGAATAATATTATATCTGATATCACTAGCGGAAATAATCCAGGAGAAATAAGATAAAAATTACTAATGAAAAATAATAATAACGGAATATGACTTCCTCTAGGAAATTCAAATATTATATGTAATATATATATATATATATATAATATAATAAATGTAATATATATATATATATTACATGTAATACATATATATTATGTGTAATACATGTAATATGTATATATTATATGTAATATACATGTAATATATTATATGTAATATAAATATACTATATCATATGTAATAAATATGTAATATATGTAATGTATATAATATATTATATGTAATATATATGTAGTATATTATAAGTAATATATATATAGTATATAATATGTAATACATATGTAATATACTATATGTAATATATAACTGTGTCATATGTAATATATATGTAATATATTGTATGTAATATATATATAACATATTATATGTAATATATATCTAATATATTATATTTAATATATATAATATATTCTATGTAATATATATGTAATATATGAAATATACATAAAATAATTTATATGTAATCTATATGTGATATATTATATGTCATATGTATATAATATATTATATGGAATATATATGTAATATATATAATATATCATACGTAATATCTATGTAATATAGTATATATAATATATATATATAATATATTTTGAAATGTATATATTATATATTATATGTAATATATATATAATTTATTATATGTATTACCTATGTAATATATATATAATGTATTATATTTAATGTATATATAATATATTATATGTAATATATTTGAAAGATATGTAATATATATAATATATATGTATAATATATAATATATATTATATATAACATATATGTAATATATATATTATATGTAATATAAATGAAATATGTTACATGTAATATATATATGATATATTATATATAATATATATGTAATATATTAGATGTAATATAAATGTAATATATTAATTGTAATATATAAAATGTAATATATACGTATTATATATAATATATCATATGTAATATATATGTAATATATGTAATTTATATATATATTATATGTAATATATATGTAATATAATATATGTAAGATACATTTAATATATTATATATAATATATATATAATATATTATATGTAGTCTCTATGTAAAAGATATATATATATATTATATATTATATATATTATATGTAATATATATGTCATATACGTTATATATACATAATATATTATTATGTAATATATAAAATATATTATATGAAATATACTATATGTAATATATATATATTATATGTAATATATATAATATATTATATTTAATATATATGTATTATATATAGTATATTATATTTAATATATACGTATTATATTATATGTAATATATATAATAAATTATATGTAATCTATATACATAATTTATTATATTAAATATATATTTTAATATAAGTAATATATATATATTATAAAATATATATGTAATATATTATATGTAATATATATATATATTATATATATTTTATCTAATATATTATATTTAATATAGAAAATAAATTATATGTAATATATATGTAATATATTATATGTAATAAATATGTAATATATTATATATAATATATATATACAATATATTATATGCAATACATATAATATATTATATGTAATATATAATATATTATATGTAATATATATAATATATATGCAATATATACATAAGATATAATGTGTAATATATATGTAATATATTATTTGTAATATATATAATATATATGTAATATATTAAATGTAATATATATATTATATGTAATGTATATATCATATATTATATATAATATATCTGTAATATATTATATGTAATATATGTGTGATATATTATTTGTAATATATATAATGTATTATATGTAATGTATATAATATATTTTATGTAATATATATTATATATTATATGTAATATATATATAATATATTACATATATATAATACATACAATATATATATAATATATGCAATATATATATAATATATTATATATAATATATATAATATATATCACATGTAATATGTATATATAATATATATGTAATATACATGTAATATATGTTATATATATAATATTATATGCAATATATATGTAATATATGTAATAAATACAATATATTATACAGAATATATATGTAATATATTACATGTAATATATATAATATATTATATGTAATATATATGTAATATATTATATGTAATATATATATAATATTATATGTAATACATATATAATATATTATATGTAATATATATGTAATATATATATAATATTATATGTAAAGTATAAGTAATATGTTATATGTAATATATATATATATATATAGTATATTATTTGTATTACATGTGCATTATATTATACGTAATATATATAATATATGTAATATATATAATATATTATATGTAATATATATATATATATATATATATATAT
The DNA here is from genome assembly GCA_964036315.1 of Acanthosepion esculentum. NCBI lineage: Eukaryota > Metazoa > Mollusca > Cephalopoda > Sepiida > Sepiidae > Acanthosepion > Acanthosepion esculentum. The sequence continues at coordinate 43,729,165 of OZ038511.1, read as the reverse complement.
TACATATTATATAATATATATATATGTTATATAACAAGTGTTGATAAAGCAAGAGGAATCAAGCAAAGTTCATACTAGAAATACTAGTAATGAATGAATAATAAATGATAAGCCTTTATCCAAAAATACAAATACTATTACATTTAATGCTAGTAGTGTAAAAGAAGTAAGAGAAATAAGATGAAAGAAATTCTACTCAAAAATTAATAACTGACAATTCTTGATGTTGAAAATTCAAGTAATATTGCATTTCATACTACTGGAGAAATAAGATTAAAGTTTTTCCAGTCAAAAATGAATAATAATTGACAATACGTGATCTATAAAATTCAAATAATATTACATTTAATACTACTAATATAATAAAGCATGATAAAATAAGACACAAACAATACAATTTCGAATGTCTTGCTAATGTTAGAACTATGATGATGTTGGTAGATTTCTGAATAAATAATAGGATTGCGATGAAACTCGAGACGGCTTTTTCAAGTCTCGATTTCTGTCCTTTGCTCGCCAAGAACATTGAAATTCTTTCTGAACATTCACTATGTTACATTTATGTATTGTTTTTCGATTGAAAGTCGTTCAACTCTGACGAAAAGCACAGCATGGCCTTTATTCTAATGTCTTTAAATAAAAAAAAAATATATATGTATATATTTTTATTTATTATAGATATTAGATATATCATCCAGCTATTCAAAGAATTGCTTCCCCAATAAAAAAGATCTTTCAACATTTTTTTCCTTTGAAAAGATGAAGAGAAAGAAAAAAGAATCTCTATTCTAAGCCAGAGGACATTTATTCAATATACAATGCATTCATTTAGAAACATGGTCTCGTTTTTAATCTTAAGAAACGCCATTAAAAATACAATAACTTCTCTAGACAATTGGAAATTTATTTAAGATAAAATAGCATTTATTTGTTTTTTACTCCCTATTGTTATCTATCAAAGTAAAAGTCATATTCCGACAACGAAGACATATATTAGAAAATATATATATTAGAAAATATTAGAACAATTGCCATGAAAATATTTGTAGAAAAGACTGAGGTAAGCCACGTCACGTCGGTGAGAAAGAGACTGAACTTGAGGTGCCTGGTCAGTACTGAGTATATGGCAGACCATTCGTTGGATTTTGTCAAGGATCTGGAGATGAACAGCAGGAGCACCGGACCAGATATTGTTATCCATCAAAGTAAAAGTCCTATTCCGACCACGAAAATATATATTAGAAAATATATATATTAGAAAATATTAGAACAATTGCCATGAAAATATTTGTAGAAAAGACAGAGGTAAGCCACGTCACGTCGGTGAGAAAGAGACTGAACTTGAGGTGCCTGGTCAGGTTTGAGTACATTGCAGACCCTTTTTTGTATTTTGTCAAGGATCGGGAGATGAACAGCAGGAGCACCAGACCAGATATTGTTATCCATCAAATAAAAGTCCTATTCTGACCACGGAGATATATATTAGAATCAAAGCAAATCATAAAATACTCGACTCAGATTCAAGGAATAGTGAAAGTTTTTAATCATTTCACCCCAAGCAAGGCGAAAATGCTACTAGTACGCAGATTACAGGGGGTGAAAGTGAGAGAAATACTGAGTATAGGTAGGAATGATGAAAGGATAAAGATGAACGGTGTTCAAGAAGATCGATGATGGTGATTGACGTTGCATTTACATTTTTAAATATTGTAGTTATTAGGGAAGAAAGTTACTTTTCTTACATTCTTGCATTCTTCGTCTGTAGAACTTCTTGATTCTTGCTTTTTTTGCCAATGCATTATACAAAAATTTAAATGCTCGCCTTGAATCCTGTTCTCAATAACGTTTTTCGGTTTCCTTCACTCTCAGTAACCCTTTGCGTCTTAGCGACTTTTTAAAAAATCATTTCGCGCCAAGCAAGGTGGGAATGCCACTGATACGCGGTGGGTTACAGCAAGTGAAAAATGAAAGAGGAGCTTGAGGAAATGGCAAAAGATGAACGGGATTCAAGAAGACAGAAGATGATGATCGATGTTGCATTTACATTTTTGAAGATTGTAGTTTTCAGGCAGGCAAGTAAACGGAAAGGATTTCCACAGGTGAGAAGCGCGAGAAAAGAAACTGTTGGAGAAGAAGTGGCGGTTATATTTATTATATTCAACAGTAAAATGGTGGGAGCTAGATGCCAATCTAGTGGCTCGTTTAAATGCATGTATTCAGGCCACCAGGGAAAAAAGCTCCCCAGAGCAGTCGCCATGAAAAATATTTGTAGAAAATACAGAAAGAAAGCCACATCATTTTGGTGAGAAAGTGAAGTCGAGATGCCAACTCAGGATCGATTACGTTACAGATCCTTCTTTGGATTTTGTCAAGGATCTGGAAATGAGCAGCAGGAGAACCGGGCCAGATATTGTTATCCATCAACGTAAAAGTCCTATTCTGACCACGAAGATATATATTAGTAAATATAAATAAATTAGAAAATATTTGTATAAAAGTGATTCCTGGTCAGGATCGATTACGTTACAGATCTTTCTTTGGATTTTGTCTAGTGCCATTACGAAAGACCAAACGGGCCGTATGTGGCCCGCGGGCCGCAGTTTAACTATGATAGTTCGAAAGCCTTTTCCTTCTCTTTCACTTCTGATGGCCACTTGGATATTGGTGGCATTATTGCCTTGCTTGGGGCGGTGCTGCTTACTCTGTATCCTTCTATCTTGCGTGGCCCTTAGGATTGTACAAGATGGACATAACTGTATAAAAAAGGAACAAAAGCTACAACTTAGAAAAAGTAATGAAAACTTGGAATAACTTAGAAAAAGGTGATGAAAACTAAAAAAAAAATCGCGACCAGATTCTGGACAGTTTTGAATTCCTCAACCTATGTAGAATTAATTGAAGGAAAAGATTGAAGCCAAACTACCAAAAATCATGGCGAAATCCTAGACCAGCATTTCTCAACCTTGAAATAGTTTTCTACAAATATGGCACCTGCTGTGACGAGTTTTTTTCTCCCTGATGCCTGATGCCCCGACTGCATGAATTTAACCGTGCTACTAGATTGGCATATAGGTCCCACCCTTTTACGGTTGATATAGCTAAATGCAACCACTACTTCTCCTCAAATAGTTTTTCACTCACTTCCTGCCCATCGAACTCACTTCCGTTTACTTACTTCCCTGATAATTACAATCTTCACAAATTTGACTTCAACGTCAATCGACATCTTCTGTCTTCTTCAATCCCGTTCATATTTTCCTCTTTCCTAAATCCTCGCTATACTCAGTCTTTTCTCTCACTTTCAATCCCGGTAACACCAGTACGTACAAGTGGCATCCTTCCCCCCTTCCTTGGGGTGAAATGTTTTAAAAAGACTTCTCAAGGAACCCCTGTAAAAATCTTATTATATACTATTATTATAATCTATCACATATTTTTTTTTTATAGATGAACATCTTTTTGTTACATTTATTGGCAGCGCGAAAAAGAATATATTACCCGTTTATTAGACCGTGTTTTTTATTCACAAAAACAAATCTGTAATCTCGCACTCAACAATAAAAATAAATAAACAATATCTCATACGTATAATTCATATAAACAGAACTAACGCTGATATCTATTCTTCTCGCTTATTCATAATATTGAAAAGGTATATAAGATAAACCAAGTTCCAAGGTCTTATGAACAAATATATGAGGCAAGGAAGAATTATTTTCGAAGCCGTTTTGCTCATCTAATGTAAAGCCTGTGTTTTGCTACACAAATACTTACTTCGAGGCCGAGCTTAAAATAAACATACACGGATTTCATTTTCAACTGGAAAGAGACAATGTCTGTCTATGCTTTTTGTTGTGATCAAGTAAATGGTTAAGTAATAAAAACTAGGTTTACAGATATATCGTATATTAAACAGTAAGTACACCAGAAGAGTATTACACGACTAGCAAGAGTGTATCGTATGAACCAGCGTTCAATCTATTCACCGTTCACTGTCCTCTGTTCCTTCTCTCCTACTAAAATTATAGTAGGCGGAAGAGTCTAATATCGACTCTTAGACAGAGGACATCACAACACGTTTGATACTTGTTAAATCAGAAAAAAAATTATCAAATACATTCCCTATGACGATTATGATTTTAAATAATATCAGAGATCGAAGCCTTTTTTGAAAATAATAATCAAAGATTTTCCAACAATATCCCATACGTGTATAGTAAAACTACGAATATAAAATTAAACAAAAATTACTCAAAAATGCATTAGCATATTACCCCACTGTTTCTTGCGGAACACCTAGTTAACCTCTTGCAGAACCCTAGGGGTCTGCAGAACACCGGTTGAGAAACACTGTTTTGTTATTCAGTAGCGCCAGTTGCTCACTGAAAAGTTGCACAGTAACTGTCTGCTTACCAATAATTAAAGAATCACACCAGTTTTTTTTTGTGCTGTTAAAGTGTAAACATGGACGTTCTGCCAGCAGTGTACAACAGGGGGGAACAAAAAGTAGGGATCCGAATTTGCATACTACCCCTCGATTATAACTAGCCGGGTAGCCATTATCATCTCTTGAGCTTGCTGAATCTTCTCGTCACTGGTGGAGGTTGACGAACGTCCCGCTACCTCTCGGTGCGTCACGCTTGTCCGGACACTTTTAGTCTTCTCGATTCACTCGTATACACTTCTACGCAGTAATGCACTGTCGCTGTATTGTGCTAAAAGCCGCCGATGGATTTCAGCCCTGAGCACACTTTTAGACAAGAGAAACTAGATGGCTGCTTTTTGTTCCTCTTTGGTGCACACTGCTATCGCAGCGGCCATGTTTACATTGTAACAACACTAATAAAACTGGCGCGATCAAGCTCAAACTTCGTTCACGTGACAACAACAATACCAATTATAAGCACGCATGAGCAGAAGGCAGTGTGATAAATTCAAAGATTTGTCATGCAGAAAGTGCGGATACTTTGTGACTCAGTCTCGTATCTATCATCATTAATATTACCTCTCAGTTTTTCATAGCCGTCTATGTTCGGCTGTTCATATCTCTCAATCAAACTGTTCATATCATCCTCACTCTATCAGCCTATACATATCTATCTATCTCTGGCTGTTCATTATCTATCTATCTATCTATCTATCTATCTATCTATCTATCTATCTATCTATCTATGTATCTATCTCAGGCTGTTCATTGTCTATCTATCTATCTATCTATCTATCTATCTATCTATCTATCTATCTATCTCAGGCTGTTCATTATCTATCTATCTATCTATCTATCTATCTATCTATCTATCTATCTATCTATCCCAGGCTGTTCATTATCTATCTATCTATCTATCTATCTATCTATCTATCTATCTATCTATCTATCTATCTCAGGTTGTTCATTATCTATCTATCTATCTATCTATTTATCTATTTTAGTATATTCATATCTATCTATCTATCTATCTATCTATCTATCTATCTATCTATCTATCTATCTATCTATCTATCTATCTCAGGCTGTTCATTATCTATCTATCTATCTATCTATCTATCTATCTATCTATCTATCTATCTATCTATCCCAGGCTGTTCATTATCTATCTATCTATCTATCTATCTATCTATCTATCTATCTATCTATCTATCTATCTATCTATCTATCTATCTATCTATCTATCTATCTCAGGTTGTTCATTATCTATCTATCTATTTATCTATTTTAGTATATTCATATCTATCTATCTATCTATCTATCTATCTATCTATCTATCTATCTATCTATCTATCTCAGGCTGTTCATTATCTATCTATCTATCTATCTATCTATCTATCTATCTATCTATCTATCTATCTATCTATCTATCTATCTATCTATCTATCTCTGGCTGTTCATTATCTATCTATCTATCTATCTATCTATCTATTTTAGTATATTCCTATCTATCTATCTATCTATCTATCTATCTATCTATCTATCTATCTATCTATCTATCTATCTATCCATCTATCTATCTCAGTCTGTTAATATCTATCAAAATAAGGGGGAGATAGAGTACTTTGAAAAACTCTTACGCATTAATCTAACAAAGAGCAAACTTGTATCCCCAAAATGTGAATTCACATCAGTGCCTTATCATCATTAAGTAAAAGACCGAAAAAACCCCGGGGAAGAGCTCTTCACCTCTGAAATTGAAATCCCTTATATGGATATGCAGATGCTGTGGGGATCATTTTTGATTCATTCTCGTACTTGGTTGGTTGAAAATACGTTCCTTGGATTAACGTCCATCGCAGGAAATTGCCGTAGGAAAACTAATCGACAGTCGAGACAATAGTGTCTGGGAGTGATAAAAATCTGATGCAATCACGGATGACGAAATATTTTTTAAGTCCAAAACAATTTCATCGTACACCCCGAAAACAGATTCGTATTACTGCATACAATTGCAAATGACCTAATCCGAGGAAAAAATAGAAATCGATTACACCCTGTCACTCCAGTGGAGGGAATGGTGAAAGAAAGGAAAGTAACGCAGTTGTCTCAATTAATTTTCACAAGTGTGTATTTTCTAATTTTTTTAAATCGTTTCACGAGAAACAAGGCAATAAAGCCACTAAGACGCAAGTATGAAATCTATGAGGAAAAGAAAACATTATTAACGAGAGAGGACAATAAAGAACGGAGATTTAGGAGGCAGAAGTTAACGAGAGGCGTTACTGTAATATTTCTTTTTAGAATCAATAACTGCTTTTGGCTTTAAAATAAATTAATTTTAATCATTTCACAAAAAGCAAGGCAATAAAGCCACTAAGACGGAAGGAGATTACTGAGCATGGAAGAATTTAAGTAAAATAAAAACATTATTAAGGAGAGAGAACAATAAAAGAACAGGAATTAGAAGGCAGAAGAGAAATATAATAATTTGAATGGATACAGAATTTCCATTTGAAGCTTGGTCATCAGCGAATCGACTAGTACTTAACTAGTACCTAACTAGTATTATTCGAAAATGTGACATTTCATTTGTAATATTACCAAAACTCTTACCTGAAATAGTACTTGGTGTTGAACTGCAGTTTCATATTGTCGTGTCCAAAGCACTGGCTACAAAGCTACCTTAAAAGACAATGGAGAGAGAACGTGTACATTTGGTTCAACTCGCAAGCTGGCGACAAAAGAACAATGTATTTCTTTTGTTCTTAGATTATCAGTCGAAGAGAAGAAGTGGTTCATTATTTTTGGCTTCAAGGCTGGCGTCTGGAACAAATTCAACTCTGACCTTTCGTGTGGAAGCGAAAAATCAACGTTCATTTGCGAGGAGAACGTTAATGTCATAGGATTTAAACAATAAGACAATAAAATTCAAAGGATTGCCTGAGGAAATTGAGTTGTGAACAAAGCGTTCAAACTTTTCCCGTTTATTTTTCAAATTGGTCTCTTTTGCAATTGGCGATTCGACATATACGGGAAAAGTTTTCATTCCAGTTACTTAAACTACTTAAACATTAAAGTATACAGGTATAGTACTTGTCAAAATAACGAGTATGTCTACATAGGATGATAGTGTAGTATTAGTGTACGATACCTAGGACCAGAGTGTAGTGTCGGTTTACTATACCTAGGACCAGAGTGTAGTGTCGGTTTACTATACCTAGGATCAGAGTGTAGTGTCGGTTTACTATACCTAGGATCAGAGTGTAGTGTCGGTTTACTATACCAAGGATCAGAGTATACAATCTATGTACCATAATTAGGGCCAGACTGTAATATCTGTTTACTAGACCTAGTGTAGTGTCTGTACGCAATACCAAGGATCAGAGTCTAGATTAATCTACTATAATTAGGATCTGAGTGTAGTATCTGTATACCTAGGACCAGAGTGTAGTACCTGTGACTACACCTAGGACCAGAGTGTAGTATTTGAGTGATACAAACTTGAACGTGAGTGTAGTAGCTGTTTACCATACGTAGGATCAGTGTGAATTATGTGTGTAAATACCTACCATCAGAGTTTTGTATCTGTGTACTATACCTAGGATCAGAGTATAGATCAGATGTGTACTATACATAGGTATCTGTGTATTATGCGTACTCTGCTTAAGTTCAGAGTTTAGAAACTGGTTACTGCGTCTAAGATCTCTGTACTATATCTAGGATCAGAGTGTAGTAACTGTGTACTATAATTAGTTATGATAGTGTAGTATCTGTGTAAAATACCTAGGATCAGAGTGTAGAAATTATATACAATAATTAGGATCAGAATGTAGTATCTGTGTACTATACCTAGGACCAGTGTAGACTTTCATGCGATAATTAGGATCAGAATGTAGTATCTGTGCACTATGCCCAGGACTAGAGTGTAGTATCTGTGTACAATACCTAGGATCAGAGTGTAGAATTTATATACTATAATTAGGATCTGAATGTAGTATCAGTGCACTATGCCTAGGACCAAAATGTAGTGTCTGTGTACAATGCCTAGGGTCAGAGTGTAGAATATGAGTACTATATCTTGGATTAGAGTGTAGTATCTGAGCAGTACAACCTTAAACATGAGTGTAGTACCTGTGTACCATACCTAGGATCAGAGTGAATTATGTGTGTACTATACCTACGCTCAGATGTTACCATCTGTGTACTATACTTGGGAAACGGGTGTAGTATATATGTACTAAATTAGGACCAGAGTGTAGTATCTGTGTACTATATCAAAGTCCAGAATGCAGTACCTAGGATACCTTTTTTCTAAGGAACTAATGGATTTACTTTTAATCATTTAATTAGTCTATTTCAAACAATAGTATCCACTTTATATATATATATATATATATATATATATATATATATATATATATATAAAGACATTTTTATGTTTATACATTCTTTTTATAGGTACAAATATTTAAGTAAATTCTCTGTTTATAATAAACAGTATTAAACAACATTTACCGGCCTGAACGTCCGAGAAATTTTCATAGAAAATATTCGTCCTCCGACAGGAATCGAACCTGTATCCTATACGGAACCGTCATATAGCCCGACGTGCCTTTAACCGATTTGGCCACAGAGGAGCGTTCGGTTAGCAGGGTCGAATTTACTGCCTTTAAACTTTAATTTTCTATGAATCTCTCACGTATATTCATATCTGCTCAAAGCGTATCCAAATGTAAACAAATGACGTCACACATTATGAAATGGACAAAGTCCGACAATCATTTTAACACATTTTTATGTTTATACATTCTTTTTATAGATATAAACATAAAAATGTCTTAAAATAATTGTCGGACTTTGTCCATTTGATAATATATATATATATATATATATATATATATATATATATATATATATATATATATCAATCAATAAATTTAAATTTAGATACAAGCAACCATACATGAAACTCCGAGTTGGCGTAAGGTAATATGTATATTGATTAATATATATATATATATATATATATATATATATATATATATATATATATATATATATATATATGTATATATATATATATATATATATATATATATATATATATATATATATATATATATATATATATATGAATAAAAGAAAACTTATCTTAGCCGATACGTTTCGTCCTAAGGACGAATCACATCGGCTTAGATAAATTTTCATTTTGTCTTTATTCATATTGTCCTTTTACAGATATACTCTATCTGAAACATATGTATGTATGTGTGTGCGTGCGTGCGTGTGGTGTGGTGTGGTGTGTGTGTGTGTGTGTGTGTGTGTGTGTGTGTGTGTGTGTGTGTGTGTGTGTGTGATTTAATCGTACAGGCCTGTATCCAAGTCTACTCATTTGGAAGAAGTCTTAGTTTTATGAATGAAATCTCTTAAGTGAAATTTTGGGGAACATTTATATTACAGATAAATATATTGTTTGCGCATGGACAGGGCGAGAGTTCAGAGGCTGAAGTATCGATAGCAACGACAAATACGACGAAGAGGAAGATGAACAAGCTCAAATAAGAAATGCATTTTCTCTAGGTCGAGTGTTTTCTTATAAGACAGATTCCCATTCACTTCCCGCCAAAACAAGAAGAACGGCCGCACCAGAGAAGATGGAAGATGGCCGGCGTTATTTAATTAATCCCCTTTGGCGCCAGTCAGCCTGAAATGACGATATCATTAACGCAGAGGAACCCTTTCCGTTGTTCCACAGACTATCGAAATTAATGGATATACATTGTTCTGAATGAGTTGTGTCCACATGCACTTAGGTGGGATGAGCTTGCTACTTCTGCTGCCGTGGTTGGAGGTTGGCGTGCGGTTGCAATCAAATTTAGCAGGGTGAAGGGAAAAAGGCGGGACATCTCAGGGTGAGGCAGAGTGTTGGTGATTGGTTTCGGGTTTTCGGTTTCGGTGAGAGAGGATTCTGAGAAAATTAGGCGAAAGATACAAATGTAGCGATAGTTGGCAAGGAAGAAATGGCGAAGTGAGGCTGCGAACGATTTGCTGGCCAGGGTGAATTTAAGAGAGACAGCTAGAGAAAGATGGGGACGTATGAAAACGTATGGGCGAGAAGCGGGAAGATTGTGAAGAAGAAAGAAAAAGAAGAAATATTAAAAGAAGTAGACGAAGAAGAAGAAATAGAAGAAGAAATAGAAGAAAATAGAAAAAAGGAGAAAAAGAAGCAGAACTAGAAGAAAATGAAGAAGTAGAAGAAAAAGAAGAAAAGAAGAAGAAATAGAAAAAAAAG
>OZ038511.1:43701309-43718244 GCA_964036315.1 Acanthosepion esculentum | reverse complement strand
AAAAGAAAGAAAGAAGAAGAAAAAGAAAAGAAAAACATGGAGTTAACTGAGATACGTCAGTGTTAAGAACCTGAAGGGAAAGCTGAAAGAGATTGTGATATAACCACGGGTAATAATAATAATAATAATAATAATAATAATAATAATAATAATAATAATAATAATGATGATGATGAGAAGAAGAAGATGAAGAAAATGAAGAAGAAGAAGAAGATGAAGAAGAAGAAGAAGAAGATGAAGAAGAAGCCATTGAAACAGGTGAAAGATATGATGATAATACACAGAACACAATGATTAAACAATGAATAAAGGCGAAAAATGTAAAAAACAAGTAGTAGTAGTAGCAGCAGCAGCAGCAGTAGTATTAGTAATAGTAGTAGTAATAGTAGTAATAATAAAAGTAGAAGAAGAAGAAGAAGAAGGAGAAGAAGAAGAAAAGCCTGAAGTAAGGACAAATACATGAGGAAGTGGAAAAGGAGTTGAAATGAGATTGCGATGAGGCTAAAATGAAGAAGTAGAAGGAGAAAGCGATTGAGATATGGTCAAGAATGAGAATAAGAATAATGAACAGAAGAAGAAGAAGTAGAAGAAAAGGAAATATATGATATTAATGCAGAAGAATAAACGAAAGATTGAATTATGAACAATAAAAAGGAGTAAACAGAAGAAATAAGTGAATGTGATACAGTTTAATATGAAGAAGAAAAAGACACTCGAGGGAAGAAGAAGAAGAAGAAGAAGAAGAAGAAGAAGAAGAAGAAGAAGAAGAAGAAGAAGAAGAAGAAAACAACGAAAAAGATTGAAACAAGGTCAAGAAGAATAAGAGTGAGAAGAATGGTTCAGAGGATGAAAAGTGGGGAAACACAAGAATGGAGACACGCAACGAGGCGTGCAAAAATAGAAGACAAATAGCTCTTTCCCCTTGGCAGCATTTCATTTTCAACCCCGTACCATCAGACTTTCGTCGCGACTCTTTTTTTCCCCCTTTCTACCGCAGCCCCATCACCCGCGGGAACTGCCAGGGATTGCCCCATTGACGGTGGACTGCACATCGTCAATGGAGCGTACCTTAGAATGATTGGCAGAGGCTGCTGGCTGCTGGCACGTCTGGGCAGGCCAACCCATATATTCTGCAGGGCGAATAAGGGAGACTGTTCCGAATAAACCAAAGCTTGACCACTTAGGCTGTACATACGAACATTTTAGAGGGTTTCTCTATCGTTTGTTCTGGGGTTCAATGTAGACACTCCTTTGGATAATGAATGCAGTTGGCAATGACTTGTTAATATAGTGTTTATAACAATTCATGTCGCTCTAATAGTCACTTTATGGCAGTGTTCCATACCTTTTTTTCTACCTGCGCCCCGCATTGGACACAAGCTTTTCTGTCAACGCCATCCTTGACAAATTAAATTTCGAATATTATACTGAATTCATCTTTCATAGCAAGATAACACTTAGATATTAGTGGAAACATAATTTTAATATTGTTTTTTTAAATTTCGAATATTATACTGAATTCATCTTTCATAGCAAGATAACACTGAGATATTAGTGCAAAAATAATTTTAATATTGTTTTCATTCCTATTATAAATGGCAATGTTTAAAATGCTAAAAAAAAAAACTTTTATTTGATAGCTTGTCTCAATGTTTTCAAAGCGATGGTCGACGTTGGTGCTTACTGGCTAGGCTCTTGCTCTAGATTCCATGTTACTTTGAAGTAATCATAGATCTCCTCCTTTTGTAATTTGCAGGGGATTTCTTTGTTTACTAAGAAGCTGTGTAACTGCGTTGAAACCACACTCAGCCATATAGGAAATTGTAAAAAGCAATGAAAAAATTTGTATAGCTTCCCACAGCTTATATACCTTCCAGAAATTAGATTAGATTGCTTTCTCCACGATTTCGAATTGTTTTCCTTCTCCTAGCTTAGTTGCCAACTAAATGTGAAGTGCCCAGTCGCTATTGCTATTTAATCCATAGCTTGGTGAAGATTAAATGGTCTCATTCCTTTGGCAAGGGGAACAATACGAATTAAACACTACAGACTAGGCCTGAATTTGAATTCTGTTCCCGAAAATCATGTCAGTAAATTCCTGGACAGAGCAGCATCTCAGAGCTACAAAGGATTACTTTGTGCAGAACTGCATATAGACAGTTATGTGCCATGCGTGATACACGCTTAGGCGATCATGTATCTTTCGACTGACGAGGCAGATTTTTTCCGCAGTAGATTGCCAACATCTTTCTGCGGTAGACAAGTTGCCACCCAACGTATAAATCTCGGTCTCTCCTGCTATTTACCCACAGCTGGTGGGGGTGGGGCGAAAAGAAGAAGATTCACACCTTTCCCAAGGGTATTAGCACGTAAGTGAATGTAATGGATTCCACTAGAATTCGAACTCAAATAAAACTAAAACAACAACAAAAAAAAACTTTTTTTCAACCAGCGTCGCCTTTGGACACAACTTTTTCTCAAATTAAATTTCGAATATCATACTGAATTCACCTTTCATAGCAAGATAACACTGAGATATTAGTGCAAAAATAATTTTTATATTGTTTTCATTCCTATTATAAATGCCAATGTTTAAAATGCTAAAAAAAACTTCTATTTGATAGCTTGTCTCAATGTTTTCAAAGCGATGGTTGACTTTGGTGCTTACTGGCTAAGGCTCTTACTCTAGGTTCCATGTTGCTTAGAAATAATCGATCTCGTTTTTTCAATTTGCAGGCGATTTCTTTGTTTAGTAAGAAGCTGTGTAACTGCGTTGAAACCACATTCAACCATATCGGAAGTTGGAAAAGCAATGAAGAAAAGTTTTAATAGATTCCTACAGCTTCAGATTCCTTCAGAAATTTCCTTTTGTAGACGATATGGAATAAACTTTAAAAATTTGAAAAAAAACTAATAAAACCCCACCCGCCCTCTAAGTATGTTCACCCCCTCCGAAATATAAGCATCTGGTGCCCCCTTTCAACATGGAAATCCACGTTGGGAAATACTACTCTATGCTAAAGAGGTATAAAGCATTGCTAGAATACCTCCATAACATCGTAATTATTTGCGGATAATACGCACCCCTATCTCTTGGTCCACGAAATTCTGAAAAAGAAAAATCTTGTGTATAATACGAAAAAAGAAATGTCCAAGATGTGAATTAGAAATTGGCGATATAAACATGAAGCGGGCCCAGAAGTTTCGATATCTGGGAAGCGTTTTAACAGAAAATGGAAAATGCGACAACGAGACCCGAACATGTATTGAACTAACGAGATACGCGAACACGAATTGGACTAGCTGAAGACCTGAACAGGCATTGGAATAGCTAAAGACGCGAAACTGCATTGGGCTAGCGAGAGACCTGAATGCGCATTTGGCTAGCGAAAGACCTGAACACGCATTAGACTAGCGAAAGATCTGAAAATGCATTTGGCTAGCGAAAGACCTGAACACGCATTGGACTAGCTAAAGACCCGATAATGCATTTGGCTAGCGAAAGACCAGAACACACATTGGACTAGCTAAAGACCCGATAATTCATTGGGCTAGCGAATGACCTGAACACGCATTGGACAAGCGAAAGACTTAAACACGAATTGGACTAGCGACAGACCTGAAAATGCATTGGGCTAGCGAAGGACCCGAAATTGCATTTGGCTAGCGAAAGACCTGAACACGCATTAGACTAGCGAAAGACCTGAAAATGCATTGGGCGAGCAAAAAACCTGAACACGCATTGGGCTAGCGAAAGACCAGAACACACATTGGACTAGCGAAAGACCAGAACACGCATTGGGCTAGCGAAAGACCAGAACACGCATTGGACTATCAAAATACCCGAACACGCATTGGACAAGCGGAAGACCCGAAAATGCTTTGGGCATACGAAAGACGTTGACACTCAATGAACTAGCAAAGGACCCGAACCCGTATTGGACTTATGAAAGACCCGAATATGCATTAGACTAGTTGAGAAACGGAAATTTTCGCTAGAAACAATGTGTGCTGGATTGGTATGCGATATCTATCCTCAGCTATGGCAGTGAAGATTGGAGGGATCATATTTTTCTCTGACAAAATTTATCGAATATTCAGGTCGTTAGACGAAAATAAATACAGTGTTTAATAAATAAATAAGCATCTACTCAAATATGAGTATCCACTGAAAAATGAAGATTATGTGATAAAAATCAGTCATATATATATATATATATATATATATATATATATATATATATATATATATATGTCATTCACAGACAGTACTGTTTCGCTGTATCACAGCTCCTCAGTGCGACTAGACTTCCGAATGCCTCAAGCCAGGATTGAAACACAACTAATTTGGTGTCAGCCAAAGCTATCTTCACTCGGTAGAGTTACATAACTAAATCTAGCGTATTGTTTTATCAAATGTAAACAAATGCCAATCAGCCAAAGTGCTCCATTCATTTTACTGAAGAGCTTTGCATTAGTGCAGGTGGCTGTTGTTTATAGAATTAGCTTATCACTCAACAGTGCTCAATTGAAATGTATTTTCAAGAGCTAAATTATGTCATTCACAGACAGTACTGTTTCGCTGTATCACAGCTCCTCAGTGCGACTAGAGTTCCGAATGCCTCAAGCCAGGATTGAAACACAACTAATTTTGTGTCAGCCAGAGCTATCTTCACTCGGTAGAGTTACACAACTATGCATATAATCAGATAGATATGAAAGATAGATAGATATGAACAGATAGATAGGAATGGGAATGAAGGAAAAAGACATATGTATATGACAGATATGAAAGATAGATAGTTATGAACAGATAGATAGGAATGGGAATGAAGGAAAAAGACATATGTATATGACAGATATGAAAGATAGATAGTTATGAACAGATAGATAGGAATGGGAATGAAGGAAAAAGACATATGTATATGACAGATATGAAAGATAGATAGATATGAACAGATAGATAGGAATGGGAATGAAGGAAAAAGACATATGTATATGACAGATATGAAAGATAGATAGTTATGAACAGATAGATAGGAATGGGAATGAAGGAAAAAGACATATGTATATGATAGATAGATAGATAGATAGATAGATAGATAGATAGATATAAACAGATAATCAGCAGGATTAGATAAATAGATCGTAGGATAGATAGATAGATACGTATGAAGGAAAATGTCATGTATATGATAGATGAAAGGATTGATATATATATATATATATATATATATATATATATATATATATATATATATATATATATATATATATATATTTATAGATAGATAGATATATAGTGGATCAGCTGGATTAGAGTGTTCGATAGACACAAAGGAATGAAGGGAAACGTTATATGTATATGATAGATATCTAGCTCAACAGATATATATGAACAGATAGAGAGACATTAACAAGATATATGAACAGATACATAGCTTGATAGATAATCAGGAGGATCAAATAGATAGATTGATAGATAGGAATGAATGAAAAAGACGTATATGATAGATATGCAGATAGATAGATATGAACAGACAGACAGACAGACGGATAGATAGATAGATAGATAGATATGAACAGATAGATATGAATGAAGGAATAGATAATGGCAGATATATAGATAGATATGAAGAATAGCTAGTTAGCTAGATAGATATGAACTAAGACATAGATGTATAGACAGATATGAGCAAATAGATTGATAGATATGAAGAAATAGATAGATAGATAAATAGATAGATAGGTAGATAGACAGATAGCCTATGAACAGTCCCTAAATAGATACATAGATAGTTATATAGATAGATATGAACAAATAGATTGATAGATATGAACAGACTATAGACAGATTGTGTTGAGGGATCTCCCCTTTTTACACAAATGGACTCACCCGAGGTATACATATACTACTACCAGTGAATACCCGGACAGTCAAGTCGGACAGTAGTAGTAGGAGGAGTAAGAGACGTTCGGTAGAATAACGTAGTGGCAAGAGTCATAGTAACGAACACTTAAACTCAGTAAGAAGTCATACAGCGATACGTCGATACCAAAGACTATCTATCTATATATATATATCTGTCTACTAGCCCCGAATTCTTGGAACTACTAACCTGTATTACCAGTTTGTATTATTACGTAATACATTTATTTTCCTGTATTCATTCTTGGTGTTTGTTATTATTTGATACCGGATTTCATCCCGGAATCCATAACAACTTGGCGACGAGGATATCAAAATCACACGGGAAGAAAAAAAAAACAATTCTCCCTCGTCCACAACAACTTGGCGCTGAGGAATTCGAACTCACACGGGAAAGGAAAATGGAAAAAGAAAAATTCTCCCTTGCCGACCACAACAACTTGGTGACGAGAAATTGGGACCTACACGGAAAGAAAAAAATTCTCTTTTCTCACCACAACAGCTTGAGCGACAAGAATTTGCACTTCTCGGAGACTCAAAAGGAAAAATTGCCGGTTTTTGCCAGTATCCACAACAACTTGGCGACAAAGATTTACGAGGATTAAAATACGGAAAATAAGACTCTTATCATGGAGGATTTTAAAAGTATTTTAGTAGAACTTGTAAAATACCAAAATGAACAGCAATTACAACTCCAAGAAAGACAAAGTGAACAGCAATTATAATTCCAAGAAAGAACGGAAGAGAAGTGGCAAAAACAATTACTACAAACGCAGAAGGAAAATGATGAAAGACAAATGCAACTCCAGGAACTAATATTAAAGGTAGCGGGTAACAAGGAACAAAATATCGAAAAAGAGGCGACTTTTTCCCAAGACGCAGTGTGGAATACGATAGAAAAATTCAATTACTCCCTAGAAGAGGATAAAAATTTCGGGGATTATTTCAGACGTTATGAAGACATCTTCAACATCGATTGTCAAAACCAGACAGAAGCAAAGAAGCTACGTCTGTTACTCAGAAAATTAGGTACAGAAGAATACACAAAATTTGTGGATTACATCTTGCCAAAAAAGACAAATGAGTTAACGTTTGACGAAGCAGTTACATGCCTTACAGAGCTTTTCAGCCCAAAGACGTCACTATTTCACAAAAGGTGGAAATGTCTTAACCTTGTAAAGGACGAAAATCAGGACTATTCCACGTTCACCGCAATCGTGAACAAACATTGTGACGACTTCAAGTTGGCAGAATTAACTCCGGACAATTTCAAGTGTCTTATTTTTGTACAAGGGTTAGTCTCAGCTAAGGATAGTGAAATGCGCAAAAGAATGCTTTCAAAACTACAAAATGAGCCTGGATTAACACTACAAAAATTATAAGAAGACTTCCAAAAATGCCTGAGTATAAAGAAAGACTCGAAGGATATCGAGGAGTCAGGAGTAGCACATATACGTTAGTTAAACAAAAGTTTACGTTTTTCACCCTCCCTGGAAAGAAGACAAAAATTCTATAATAATGAAAAAAAATTTTCACCCTCCCCGGAGAGAAAACAATAATTCTACAATAATGGAAAAAGTAAAAAATAGGGCAAATTATGACAAAAATCTAAGCAAATATAAGCCCCCGCCATCTGCATGTTATCGATGTGGAGGACTACACTGGAATATGGATTGTCGTTTTAAATATATAAAGTGTCTAGCGTGTGGAAAAATGGGTCACAAGGCATCCCAATGTCTGAACAGAAAATTTACTAGTAAGATAAGAGCTACTAGAATGCACGACGAAGACAATATTAACATAAGAAAATACGTGGAACTCGAAATTTCAAATAAAAAGATAAAATTACAACTTGACACAGGTTCGGATTTAACGATAATTAGCCTACAGACATGGAGAAAGCTTAATAGACCGACCATGATACATACGCAGAAAATTGCTAAGTCAGTTACAGGGAAGCGTATAAAATTCGAATGAGAAGTGATCTTAAATGTAAAGTTCTACGGAAAAACAAAAAAACTCAAGATATTCGTAATGAGATACAGAAAATCTGGTGGGCACAGTTGCAAAAGTTCGACGCATGGGATTTACTTATCAGTTCTTTTTGTAAAAAGATAAAGTGCGAACCATCAGAAACGACAAAGTTAAAGGAAGAATTGCATAAGTATTTGCGAGCGGGTTGGGACGATGTAACAAATTTGCAGCTAGAATTGAATTAAAAGGAAACGTCCAACCAGTATTTAAAAAGAAGCGAAAGGTGCCGTTTGCTACTATAGAAAAAAATCGACAAAGAATTCGAGAGACTTGAACAAACTGGGATCCTTTAAAAAATAGAGTTTAGTGAATGGGCGGCACCAGTAGTCTATGTAAAAAACAAATCAGGAGAAATCCGTGTATGCGCAGATTTCTCCACTGGGCTAAATAAGGCTATAAAAGACCATCATTACCCATTACCTAGCCCGGAGGAAATATTTACTAAGCTGAATGGCGGGAAAGTATTTTCTAAAATAGATTTAAGCGAGACTTATCTGCAGATCCCAGTACAAGAAGAGAGTACGAACATTCTATGTATTAATACTCACAACAGACTACCATTTGGGGTAAAAGTTGCACCGGCAATTTTTCAACAGACAATGGGTACAATGTTCATAGGCCTGAATTTTGCGACCGCTTACTTGGACGATATTCTAATTAAAAGCGACAATGTTGAAGTGCATGCGTCGCACATAAAGGGAGTTTTCAAAAGATTTCAGGACTTTGGGTTTAAAGTAAAAGGAAAAAAATGTGATTTTTTTCTTAAATGAAATCGAATACTTAGGTCATATAATTAATGAAAGTGGCAGAAAGCCGGATCCGGACAGGGCATCTGCGATAAATAATATGCCGGAACCAAAAAATGTCGCAGAATTACAAACTTTTCTTGGCCTAGCAAACTACTACGGCGAATTTATTGAAAATATGCACAGATTGAGGCCCCCCGCCTCAACGAATTACTAAAAAAAGAGAACAAATGGAATTGGACAGAAGACTGTAAGAAAGCGTTTAAGGAGATAATACAAAAATTAACTTCGGAGCTAGCACTAACTCATTTCGACCCAAAACTAGAAATTATTATCGCGAATGACGCGAGCTCACACGGAGTAGGAGCTTGTATTCTACACAAGATGCGGGATGGCACAAAGAAACCCATAGCTCACGCATCGAGATCATTGTTACCAGCGGAGAGAAATTATTCGGAGATTGAAAAGGAAGCCCTAGGCACAATATTCGCCGTAACTCGTTTTCACAGATATATATATGGGAGAGAGTTTACGCTTCAAACAGACCACAAACCTCTTCTTACGATTTTTGGATCAAGAAAAGGATTACCAATCTATACAGATAACAGACTTCTAAGATGGGGAACTACGTTACTAAACTACAATTTCAAACTTGAGTTCTTACCATTGAAGAAAATTGGGCACGCTGATGGACTATCGCGATTAATACCTACAAAATGCGAACCGCTGGAAGACTCGGTAATAGCGACGTTACAAGCCGAAGATGAAATCAGTAAAGTGTTATACAATACAGTAAAGGAACTACCTGTGACCTTGCTAGAGATAAGAAGAGAAGCGGAAACGGATGAATTTATTCAGAATACCAAGAAAAAAATAGAAGAAAAGGAAAGGAATTTAGCAGACAGCTTCTCAATTTGTGATCACATATTATTATATAACGAAAGAGTGGTCATACCAAAATCGTTACAAAGGCGGATTTTGAAGGATTTTCACTTAGGACATCCAGGAAAAAACCGGATGAAAGCACTTATGAGAAATTTCGTCTACTGGCCTAACATGGACAATGATACTACGCAAATGGTGGAAAGATGTAAAGCTGTGCGGCTGCGGCAAAAGCACCACCTGCTATACAGAAACCATGGCCCAAGGTGGACAGACCTTGGTCCAGAATACATGTGGATTATGCGGGACCCATAGAGGGTTACTACTACTTAATAACAGTAGATAGTTTCAGTAAATGGCCAGAAGTCTTTAGATTCAAACACCCGACGACAGAAAATACTATAAACTGTTTACATGAATTATTCGTGAGATTCGGCGTCGTGGATTGCCTGGTAACTGATAACGGTACACAATTTACCTCCAGCGACTTCAAAGAATTCTGTGAGACGTACCAAGTAAAGCATATTAAGATAGCTCCGTACCACCCACGGTCTAACGGGCAAGCTGAAAGATTCGTAGACACACTAAAGAGAGCTCTAAAAAAAGCAGACGATGTACCGACAGAAAAAGCTATGCAACAGTTTCTCCAAGTATACAGAATAACACCTAACGGGAAAACACTATCTGGTCTTTCACCAGCGGAAGTGATGTTTGCCCGGAGAAGAACAAAAACCAGTATACACCTACAGTACTCAAGAGATCATTTAAAACAGGAGAACGGGTTTACTTCAGGATATACAGGAACAATATGGCTTACTGGGAACCTGGCACAATAATTAACAGACTAGGAAATGTGATGTACACAGTACAAGGCGAAAAGTTTACCCACAGAAGACATATTGACCAAATACAAAAAAGACGGGTTGAGGAGCCAAGCTCGTCACCTACAGAAAATGAAGATTCAATGGATGCAATCTTTGAAGCTTTTGAGATTCAAAGACCACAGGAAGACACAGAAACTAGAAGGTCAAACAGGAAGAGAAAATTTACCGAACCTCTGATTATCGACCATAAGAGAAAAAAATACTAAATCCTCCCAAAAGAGATCTAAGGAGGGAGGTGTTGAGGGATCTCCCCTTTTTACACAAATGGACTCAACTAAGGTATACATCTACTACTACCAGTGAATACCCGAACAGTCAAATCGGACAGTAGTAGTAGTAGGAGTAAGAGACGGTCGGTAGAATAACGTATCGGTAAGAGTCATAGTAACGAACACTTAGACTCAGTAAGAAGTCATACAGAGATACGTCGATACCAAAGATTATCTATATATATATTTGTCTACTATCCCCGAATTCCTGGAACTACTAACCTGTATTACCAGTTTGTATTATTACGTAATACATTTATTTTCCTATATTCATTCTTGGCGTTGTTATTATTTAATACCGGATTTCATCCGGGAATCCACAACAGATTGATAGACACATATATAGATAGATATGAAGAAATACATAGATAGAATGATATGAAGAAATATATAGCTATAGAGACAGATATGAACAAATAGATTGATAAATAGATAAATAGATAGATACATATGAACAGGGAGATAGATATGAGCAAATAGATTGATATGAAGAAACAGATGCATAGATATGAACAGGCTATAGATAGATTGATAGATAAATAGACACGAAGAAATAGCTAGATATGAAAAATAGATATGAAGAAATAGATAGATAGATAGATAGATAGATAGATAGATAGATAGAAACAGACTGAAATAGATGGAAACAGACAGATGGAAAGATAGATAGAAACATACTTAGATACACATACACACACACACACACACACACACACATATATATATATATATATATATATATATATATATAGAGAGAGAGAGAGAGAGAGAGAAAGAAAGAAAGAAAGGAATAGACTTGGATGGATGGATAGATAGATAGATAGATAGATAGATAGATAAAAAGAAAGAGGCTGAGATAGAAACCCAGATAGATAAAAAGAGACTTAGACACACACACACACACACACACACACGCACACACACACACACACACACACACACACACACACAAATATATATATATATATATGGGGAGAGAGAGACGGACAGACAGAGAAACAGAGATAGATACATAAAAAGAAACAGACTTAGATAAATAGATAAAAAGATAGATGGAAACAGATTTAGATTAAACATACTTAGATAGATAGATAGATAGATAGATAGATAGATAGATAGATGGATATGAAAAGATTCAGATAGATATGAGGAAAGAGATTGATAGATAATGAGATAGATAGATAATCACGTATGGCACTTAACTGACTGACTGAAGTAATTTAATTGTATGCGTATTTTCTTGTTTACCTTCCTTTAAAATCTCTTTCTTATCTTTGTCATTGTATCGTCGAAATTCCGCAACACTATCAGCATAAATATTCTCAGTGATTCTTCATTCATTTTAGTTAATTCATTCCTTGTTCGCGATATGAGTCAAAACCTCCGAATGTTACAACATATATTTCCCTTCCTACTCGCTTTATAAAATCCAAGCTCTATTTCTTTCGAATCATTTAAGAAAGTTTATCTATGCATTAGATTAAGTCATGAACAATTTCTGTTTTTGTGTATCAATTGTATTCTTCAAAAAGTTAAATACGATTATATTTTACTCAACGAAATATCCTCTCTTTAAAACTTCTCTCTGTTAAATTTGAATCCCCTCCTTCACATTTAGGCCTTCCTGTTCTTCATTCTTCTGTTACACCTCTCTCTAGAGCTTTCATACATTTCACTTTCACATTTGTTTCCCACCCCGACTAAAACATTGTTTTTTATACCCGGAGTTATATTTTCCAATTTCTTTTGGAATTTGTAGGTCTGATGAATTGGATCGTGATTACGATTCCAATGTAATAAGTTATAACCATGGGATATTAGTATTTGAGCCTTTTATATATATATATATATATATATATATATATATATATATATATATATATATATATATATATATATATATATATATACCCAAGTATAGAATTGGTGTATACAGAATAAATTCCAATAACCAACAGTTACTATTCTTAAAAGAGTGCTCAATACAGAGTAGAGCAGTTATAATTGTTTATTTAAAATCATAACATGAATATGTTATAAAATCACTACAAAAATAGCCATTTTGTTTCAACACCTCCGGTGTCTTACCAACATTCTGCATTCAACATCATGACTTGATAAGACACCGGAGGTGTTGAAACAAAATGGCTATTTTTGTAGTGATTTTTGTAACATATTTGTTATAATTTTTAAATAAACAATATATATATATATATATATATATATATATATATATATATATATATATATATATATATATATATATACCGGTTGTAACACCAAAATTGTACAAATCGTGTAACAGCTTAGAACCGTTGCATTTTAGAAATGATTAAACATATCTTACTGGAATTCTCCGAGGTTTTTATAACACTACTAGACTCTATTTTGAGCAATAAGAATGTATAATCAGGCTTAACAGAAGAATCGTGATGAAATCGATCATAAAAGAAAATCACATTTCATTATTAATTAATAATAGCTAAAGATCTGAAGCTCATGAAACATTGGAACAAAGTTCATATATATATATATATATATATATATATATATATATATATATATATATATATATATTTGTGTATTTCGGCAGCAATCCTTCTTTCATGCACATTTCATTAAAAACGACAGACAATGTGCTTTTATTTAGTTTTTTATACAATTTCTCATGCGATCTAATAATTATTTTTCGGATGATAAATTATATAAAAACTGTCCGAATGTTCTTTTTATGCGAGCGCTTTCGGCTATACATTTAGCCATTTTCAAGGATTATATTTTAACTGTTAAAATTAGAAATAGTTTGTTGTATGTATGTTTTATAAAATGTTTTCATTTTTTTGTTTCAAAACACGGTCAAGATATTATGTCCATGTTCAAAGTTAATATTATTAAGTGTTGGTTTGTTTGTTTTTATTACTAAGGCTTCCATTATTTTAGCCTTTTTTTGCATGTGGATGATGCTATTATATTAGTGTTGTCGACAAGTATGTTCCGAATAGTGTCCGGTAGGTCGCCATGAATATTTGAATGAGATCTAATTGACCTATTGTCAGAAAGGTGTAGAGTTAGTCTGCGTGTTAAACATGTTGTAATGTGGCCTATATAATTATTTATGGAAGTTGATTGTTGAGGAATACAATTCCTTAATGGGCATTTGAATTTGTAAATAATATTTGCCCTATTTAATTTTGTTTTAGGAGGTGAATTATTATTTTTAACTATAAGGTTAGAGGTTTTAATTTTTTTATAATAAATAATTAATCTAATTTTTTAGCTATTGTCAACTGGTGTTATGCATTTTTTTATAATGTTCTTAATTCTCCATTCATCCTGTTTATAATTTTCGTTCATCTGATTTTTATAAAAAATATTATTAATATTGTTTATGTTTCTATTCTCGTCGTTGCTATTAGTTACCTTAGACAAGAAACGCCCAATGTTGAAATCCAACAATTCATTAGGAAATCCGTTATTAATCAGCGTTTGCTTTATTTTTTTTTAATTCATTAAAGAAAAGCGTGCGATAGGATGAGTTCTCGTGCGCTCTCGTGAGGGAATTTTTAATAACACCTATTTCATATCTAAGGAGGCATTCACTAGAGAAATTAAGATGGCAAGAGTCTTTACTAGTTGTTTTTTATAAACAGAAGTTTTAAAAGTATTATTACTAAAATCGACGAGCACATCTAAGAAAGGAAGTTTACTTTTTTCACGAAGTTCATAAGTAAAATTTAGGACGGAATTTTGTTGAAATGTAGCTTTCAGATTTTCTATTTCTTTCTTGTTTTCAGCCAAAATAAAAATATCGTCAACATAAAAAACATATATTTCAGGTTTAATAACTTTAGTAAAAACCTTGTTTTCAACATAGGAGATATAATAATTGGAGAAGCACCGCCCAAGAGGGTTTCCCATAATTACTCCATCAGTTTGTGTGTAAACAGTACCATTCTGGTTTTTAAAAAGGAACTCTAGTGGTGCAAGCAAGCAATAGTTTTCTTAAAATATTGGGTTGGATTGATGGAGGTGGAATTAAATTATTTTTATACAACGAATTTATGATAATATCAATAGTTTCGGAGACGGGAACATTAGTATCTAAATTCTCTACGTCAAGGGAGGCGAGAATGCCGTGGTTTGTTTTTAATTTGGTGCTTTTAAGCATTTGGAGGAATTCATGGGTAGATTTAATGCTATAGTTAGTAGGGAGATATTGGGTAATAATACCATTGAGAAAATTTGATAGTTGGTATATGCATGTTGGAATCTGAGAAATAATAGTTCGGAAACGGTATCTCGGTTTGTGTATTTTAACATTAGCGTATAAGTAGCTAGGTTGGTAATCTCCAATAATTTTGTTTATTTTTAAGGATCCTGCAACAGCATTGTTAGATGTTATAAGTTTATTAACATATTTCTTTAGAGATTCAGTGGCGTTCTTATTCAATTTAGTAAATTTAGTACGATCATCAATAAGATGCTGAAATTTTTGGTGGTAATTCAATTTATCCAAAATTACATAAATATTGGATTTATCAGCTTTTCTGATTACGATATTAGGGTTGTTTTTTAATTCTTTAGGAGCAATTTTCAGTTTTGTTGGAATGTTCTTGTTTCTATTACGTGGAATATAATCTTTTAGATCTTCTACATTGAGAAGATCTTTGAGGTAGGGATGGAGTATTATCAATTTGTCCTTTTCCAGCTGACATAATGATTGATGTAAGATTTCAATTTCAGTCTTCTTTGTGAGAAGGTCGAATTTAGGTTGGAGATGGTAATTTGGTCCTAGATTTAAAAATTCCTTTTGATCATCCGTTAATATGTGAGTGATAGGTTTATGTATTTATCATGGTTGTTGGGAAGTAGAGCATTTCCTTGGTATAAGTTGCACAGCTTTTTTATAATTATTTGTTGCTGGTCAAGTTCATCCTTATTAATATTGATATTGATGTGGTATTGTGCTTCATTATATTCAGTTTCGCTTAAAGCGTTTTTTAGTACTGTAGTATGTTTTTGGATTTCATTATTTATATGTTGAGTTTCATTCTTAGCTTTCGTTATTTGTCGTAGAACAAGATTTTTTCTGAAAGTTATAGTGTCGCTTTCCTTGTTGGCTGCCATGTCACGCAATTTAAAATTTCTGTATTTAGGCAGCAATCCTTCTTTCATGCACATTTCATTAAAAACGACAGACAAGGTGATTTTATTTACTTTTTATACAATTTCTCATGCGAGCTAATAATTTTTTTTTCGGATGATAATTTATATAAAAACTGTCCGAATATATATATATATATATATATATATATATATATATATATATATATATATATATATATATATATGTATAAAGACATTTTTGATATGTTTAACGTTCTTTTTATAGATACAAGTATTTAAGTAAATGCTCCGTTTATAATAAACAGTATTAAATAACATTTACCGGCCTAAATGTCCGAGAAATTTTCATAGAAAATTTTCTTTCTCCGAAACATATAAAAAATGTCTTTAAATAAATTGTCGGACTCTGTCCAATTCAAATATCTCTCTCTCTCTCTCTCTCTCTCTCTCTCTCTCTCTATATATATATATATATATATATATATATATATATGTGTGTGTGTGTGTGTGTGTGTGTGTGTGTGTGTGTGTGTGTGTGATTTGTTTACATTTGGATACACATTGAGCAGATATGAATTGGCGGACTCTGTCCTATTCAAATATATATATATATATATATATATATATATATATATATATATATATATATATATATATATGTATGTATGTATGTGTGTGTGTGCGTGTGTGTCATTTGTTTACATTTGGATACACATTGAGCAGATATGAATGTATGAGAGAAAATCATGGAGAATTGTAGTTTAAAAACAGTAAAATCGACCTTGCTAACAGAATGCTCCTCTGTGGCCCAATCGGTTAAGGCACGTCAGGCTATATGACGGTTCCGTAAAGGCTACAGGTTCGATTCCTGTCGGAGGACGCATATTTTCTATGACAATTTCTCGGACATTCAGGCCGGTAAATGTCATTAATACTGTCTATTATAAACAGAGCATTTACTTAAATATTTGTCAAAAAGAGCTTATAAATATAAAAAGAACGTATAAACACACACACACGAACATACACACACACTCACACACACACACACACACACACACACA
>OZ038511.1:43641309-43696309 GCA_964036315.1 Acanthosepion esculentum | reverse complement strand
GAAAAAGACACAGAACGATTTTGTAATCCTGTTGTCTTTGATAGTCTTTCTAATGACATCAGCGGTGATTGACAGCTAATGCATTGATAAGATTGAACCTTATCAATGTGGGCGGGACTGTACAATGATGTCCAATACTGTAATTCCTGCAAGACATGGAGGGTTCTTAGGGTTCACGCTTTCAAGAATTCCACCCTTTTTTTCTAATACTTTTCTATATAAATGTCATAGGACAGAGAGACAGGCAAAAATGGAACAGTGTCAGTCGACATCGACAATCTCTGGAACACGATCCCGCCAAAAACGTCAGGTTTCGTACGCTCATCCAATCATTGCTTGGCGCGCCACACCCTCATTACTGTCAGCAATTTCAGAGACGCGAAAGATTTGTCTGTTCAATCTATCATTTTTTGTCTTCTTTTTCTTCTTCTTGTCGTCTTTCTTCAAGACATTGGCGATCATGACTCTCCACAATTTCCTGTCCTTTGTAGCTCTTATAAGTTTTTCTTTTTTGTTAGCTGGGCTATGCGTTGTTTGCTTTTGTCTTCAGTATGTCCTATGAGTGTTAAATTTTCCACGCCCTCTTTTCTCATTGCGTACTCTAGGAATTTTAACTGCCTCTTAACTGGATGTTAAGTATAAGCGTCTTTTTTTAAAAAATTTCCATTCTATCTGAAACTTCGTCGTTGCTCACATGTTTGGTCCATGGTATTCTCAGCATCCTTCTGCAGAACCGCATTTCTTCATTTATGAGAAGATTGTACAGAATTCATTGCTCTATAGGAGGAACGATATCACATAACAGTTAAGTTTGTTTCTAACAAGATTTTCCTGTTTCTCCATTCTTTTCTTAGTGTTTAAGAGTGTATACGGTTGTCTATCAGGTTGTGTTGAAGAGGGTCGTGAACTTCTGGATAGACAGCGTATGCAGCGAAAAACAGTACGTCTTTCAACCAGACTCTGCATTGTCAACCCAAACATGAATGCGTGACAATCTGCATGTTTTCCTAAATCTTGGCCTATTAGCTCAGCAGTCCTGAATCGACTAGACTCTTCGTATTTGGCGTCGTCGTGAGAGAGGTCGCTCAATGCCCACATAGCACTATAAAATAATTCAAGTCTGCCATAACCAGAACTTTTTTTAATCGGTATCACCACATGCAAGGCAGTAAAGTCACTAAGACACAAGGTATTACAGGGTGTGAAATAATTAGGACCAGAAACATCTAAAATCTATTGTTGGTCATTTTGCTATAAAATGTATTGTTGGTAATACTATTATAGAAAAGGTATTGTTCATCATTTTACTATTTTTGTGATGTCAACGAACACATATTGCCACTTTTGGGATGCCAAAGAATACTCGTTGTCACTTTCGTAATGCTCGTTGTAGTAGAGACTTTATAATCGCAGATACAATTTATAGTAACGCCGTTGAACAATACTGGTGCCAGACGCCTTCGAATATCACTCGCACTAGTAGTACTTGCTCGATAATAGTCGCTCGAGTAGTAATCACCTTATAGTGATCTGAATAGAGAAATAGTATAGTGAATAGAGTAGAGAATAGCGGTCCGTATAATAACAGAGGATAGAGTAGAAATAGCGATCTGAATAATAATGGAGGATCGGACAGAAATGGCGATCCGTAGAGTATAGAGGATAGACTAGAAATAGCGATCATTTAGACGTCACACGACTTCCTAATGCATTTCTTCCATGGTCACGTGATCCACTTAATTCAATAATGGGATCGCCTGCGTTTGCTCAGTGGCGATCTATGTTCAAACTCGAGTTTCGGCAGCGACACTTTATTCCTATATAACAACTATAAAATAGGTATTGTTGGTCATTTTACTATAAATAGGTATTGTTTGTATTTTTTTATATAATATATTGCTGGTATTTTTGCTATACATATTTTTATACTTTCGTTGTGTTGTTTTTGTTTTGGGGTTCACTATTTGCCCACATCTGGGACCCTAACAGGTGCTACCACCCTGGGTCAGGTTGAATCTGGGAACAACGGCAATTAAGAGGTAGTTCCACGCTCCTCAAAACCTCCAATCTCCCGATCAGAGGCCTTACTGCCGGATGTAATTTATCGTCATACCCAGGTTATTTTGTTTCTCTTTTGAGATAAATCATGTAAGAGATAAATAAGCAAGCACAAATATCGATAAGTTTGTTAATTAAAAAAAGGGTAGCTTATTTATCTATTATTTCGTTACCTTAATTTGTAATATTATTTATACTATTATTACGTAGCGTCTTGGGTTTAAAAAACCGTTAATTTTTTTGAGCCACAAAAATCTCCTGAGCCAACCAAGCATAAAAATGAATACATTATGGTAACCAGTAATAAGGAGTGCTAGAGAAAAGCAATGAATAACAACAAAAATTGCAATATAAGCTCTGGTAAAAAAAATAGATTAAATAATAACAGAAGAAATTGCAATATGAGTACTGGTAAAAAATGTTGCTGAGACCCTAGGTTTATAAGTCCCAGAATTTCATACACCGATTTACTCAAGGGCACAAAGCTCAATGGATAAAGGCGTTGGTTAGAACCAGTGACTAGACCCAAAGAATTGTGAGTTCAATACCAGGCTACAGCAGTAGTGAACCAAAAACATGGAGAGTTGAGTTAAAGAGAGATGACTGAGACACCCGGAAGAGGCTTGGCACGTGAAACTAGAAGAATCTATCCCGGTGGATGAAATAAAGGGTTCGGCTCGAAATTTCAATCATCTTTTAGCATTGTGTTGTTTAGTTGGTTAATTAGGATTCACCTGCATTCGACTTGTTAAGCCGACGTTAGTGTAATTTTTTGGCGTTTCGAATTCAAGGAGAGACGGCGCATCCCTTCGAAGCAAAACTTGTCATAGCTTTGGTTTTACAAATGCGAGCCTAATTTAAAAAAAAGAGCATCATTCTTTACGTCGTACTTCAAGCGATTACTAATAACAATATTACCAACTATAAACACACGTCAAACACATTATATTGCATCAGCAACCTTTACTGAATCAATTCTTAATGAATATAACGTATGTTTATTTAAAACAAACGGTATATACGTAAAAACGTTCCTAAATCAACGCGCGAAAAACCACCAAATATAATGTCTACGACTACTACTAATACTCACACACACACACACACACTTGTGAACATACATTATCATTTGAATCCCACATAGACAGACTAGAATTATTAGGCGCTTACATATATAAAGCAAGATTTACATTTTTCAGTTAGGTTTGGAATCCGTTACTTTCTTGGAACTTCGAAAGCACGCGTCGTCTCTCCTTGAATTCGCAACGCTACAAATTATACTAACGTTGGTTTAACAAGTCGTATGCGTGCAAAACATGATAAACCAATGAAAATCAAACAACACAAAAGTAAAAATACCAGAATTTCCTTCTTTCTTTCTTTCTTTCTCGGCCAGTTCCTTA
The DNA here is from genome assembly GCA_964036315.1 of Acanthosepion esculentum. Lineage (NCBI taxonomy): Eukaryota > Metazoa > Mollusca > Cephalopoda > Sepiida > Sepiidae > Acanthosepion > Acanthosepion esculentum. The sequence continues at coordinate 43,692,848 of OZ038511.1, read as the reverse complement.
TCTATCTATCTATCTATCTATCTATCTATCTATCGTAAGTAACAGCACGAACGCATACGCGCGCGCACGCAACACACACACACATACACACACACACACACACACACATATATATATATATATATATATATATATATATATATATATGATAAAATTAATATGACTATCTACTCTGAGTTACGCGAAATGACATCCACTCTTCAGGAGACGATGCTAAATTTAGCATCAAGTTTCCTAAAGAGTGGATGTCATTTCGCGAAACTTAGAGTGGAGAAGATATTAAATTAACAAATTTTTTGATAAAAAAATATTCTATCTCTTGATATAGACCACCATAATTATAAAGACTGCTTGTCTTAAAAACGTGATCTTTAGTAATCGCTTTTCGCTTTCCCTAAACACACACACACACACACACACACACACACACACACACACATACACGCACGCACACACACACACTCACATATATATATGGTTTGTATTGAAGTAGCAATAATTAATTTAAACAAGTATTAAATTCAACTGACATGATCTGCCATCGCTACACCAATTTTGACAGCTAAAACGGAAATTGAAATTCTGCGGAAATTTAAAATGCTATTTCCGGCTCTAGTTAAGGCAACCACAGCGCCGCCTGACAGTGAAGGGTTTGTGTCGAAACGTGTCACCTAAACTGCGTTATTTTTGTTATTATGAGCAGGTGTTTTAAACATCTTTTCTGCAAGTCACTTTCTTGGGATTTATTTATTTCATTTCATTTTTTTGTGTGACTACATGTATTCAGTTCGATGGACGTTTAAGTACAGTAAACAACTCAAATATGAACGAAGGATGTTATGGAAGGGTAATGAAGGCCGACTGGCGAGGATAGACCCGTCAGAGAGACGAAGAACAACCGCCATAGTATGCCCTTGGTGAAAGACCATCCGTTCTAAATAAGCTAAGAGAATTTGAACGTAAAGTTATTACATTTCGTACATATGTATATGGCACCGTTGGTCTCGAGAGACCATGGATCTGTGGCCAAAGATTCATGCCTCCGTTGGTGATGGCGACGCAGCATATATTATGGCTGTACAGGCCCACACGAGAGTGACGGTCTCGATTGCGACGAATGCATGTGAACATGCGTTCTCCCGATGTCGCCGTGTTGTTTTATTTCCGTCGGGCATCCTTCACCCCGGCGCCAAGCCTCCGTTTCTTCACACCTCGCTCCAGACTTCGATGTAAATCGCGTCTCCGGTGTGGGTGATCGTTGGCGACCTCTTCTTACCTCTCGATATCCATGTCCGTCGTCCTCATGTCCCTTTTGCAGACGTCCTTGAAGCGAAGATGAGGTTTATCTCCTGCCCTTTTGCCGATGGTCAGTTCCCCCATACAGAAGGATCTTCGGAATCCTCCCATCAGTGTTTTGCCGTCGCGGTGAGGCGACGCTGGAGTGTACTTTCCAGGACCCAATCCTGGACAGGGTTTTATGAGAGATCGGCGGTTGCCCATGCAGAACGCCTCTCCTCTCCACCCCACCGATGTTGTCCAAGGGAAATGTAGAGTGCAATGCATCTTTGCACCGGTGCCGTCACAGGAATTGCCACAACGAGGTTGCACGTGACATCGATCTGTCTTATGGACTCCGGCTCCGGATTTGTCCCCAGGGTTTACTCTCGAAGTCTTTCCCATGATTGGGTATGGCCTCAAAGCAGCGGATGCTTCAAATCAGAGTTGTCCTTCCCTTTACAAATGCACGTATATAAAATCATGCCTCTGCTGCTGATGATGGTGCACCATCTATTATGGCTGTACAGGCCCACACGGGAGTGACAGTCTCGATTGCGTCGAATGCATGTGAAGACGCTCAGTTCACACCTGATGTCGCCGTCTAGTTGATACCCGTGATTTTCCAGTGATGCTAGGCTGGAGTGTCCTCTCCCAAGCATAGACTTGGCCAAGGTTTTATTAGAGATCGGTGATTGCCCATACAGCACGTCTCCACTCTCCACGCCACCGATGTTGCCCTAGAGAAAGTTAGAGGCCTATACACGTTGGCACCAGCTTCGTCGCAGGAGTTGACGAAGTCTGAATGTTATTGACGTTATTGATAAAGTCCATCAGGGAACGAAAGCAAAGATAAGTTTTCTCTTTCCATTACTATCCTCATATTGTCTTTTTACATTTCATTTGTATCTGAATTTTTGCACACACACACACACACACACACACACCACACACACACACACACCACACACACACACACACACACACACTCTCTCTCTCTCTCTCTCTCACACACACACATGTATATATATATATATATATATATATATATATATATATTTTTTAAGCGTACTCCCCAAGCAAGGTTGGAGGCCACTATCACTGAAGGGGTTAAAGAAGGGTTGGAGGAAGAGCAGATAGGAGTGGTAAAGGAGAGGATGTGGAGAAAGAGAAAGACAGTGGGTCGATCAAGGTAAGGGGGTTACAGAAGATTTGGAGCGAGAGCAGATAGGAATGAAAGATGAAAGGATGTGGAGAAGGGAAGTGGATAGATCAAGGCAACTGGAGATGTCGATTGACGCTACACTTAAACCGTTGGAGATTGTATTTGTCAGGGAAACAGTAATAGGGAAGGGAGTTCCATAGGCGAGATGTGCGAGACATGAAGCTATTGGAGTAGAAGAGACGTCTACATCTAACAGTTTCCACGGTGTAGGGGTGGGAGTGGGATACCAGCCTCGTGGGACGTTTAAATTCACGAGGCCTAGGGACAAGCTAAAGCAGCTTCTCGGGGCAATTACCGTGAAAGTACTTGTAAAAAAGGCAGAGCGAGTCAACATCGCGTCTGTAAGAGAGCGACTGCAGACGAGATGACAGATCAGGGCCAATCACGTTGCCTATCTGTCTCTGGATCTTATCAAGAACCCTGAGGCAAATAGCAGAGGCCCCAGACCATATATGGCAGCAATACTCCATTCTAGGGCGAATGGTCGATTTATAGACTTGGAGGATCGATTACGGGGATAAAAATTTCCTGGCTCGGCACAGGGAACCAACTTTCCTTGCGGTGGATGATGCAACTGACTCGATGTATTTGTTCCATCTCAGATCAGCAGACAGCGTGAGACCGAGTAGCCGCAGAGAGGAGAAGTTGGTCTTCACACATTCTAATGGGATGCAGGGATGGATCCTTGTGGTGGTTAATAGAGAGCAGTTTTGTTTTAGAGGCGTTAATGTTAACCATCCATTTCTCGCCCCAGTTCACAACCGATTGGAGGTCCTTTTCAATTTGAGCTGCCCGGTTAACTTTGTCAGCTTCACTAGATTTGTGTTTGAGGCAGGAGTAAATTGTGGTGTCGTCAGCGTAGATGCCGATTTTGGAGTCTATGGCGTCAGGAAGGTCGTTTATAAATATGAGGAACAGAGTAGGGCCTAGGATGGAGCCTTGAGGAACACCTGCGTTAGTAGGATAGGAGCTGGAGATGAATCCACTGAGAACAACCTTCAAATCCCGGTTTGACAGGAATTATTGTATTAGGTCAAACAATCGACCTGTGATACCATAACCCTGGAGCTTGCGAAGAAGGCCGGCACGCCAAACTCTATCGAATGCTTTGGAGATGTCAAGGGCCACGGCACGAGCTTCACCGTTATTATGGATAGCTTGGTAGACAAATTCAGTGATGGCCGTAAGCACATCGGTAGTAGATCGGGCAAAGCGGAAACCATACTGCTTGTCTGAGAGCAGATCGTGGGATATCAGATGATTAATCACTTCGGTGTTGATAATGGCCTCGAAGACTTTGCCGAAGAGGGGTAGGAGACTGATAGGACGGTAATTGGAAGGGTAGGAGGGGTCACCAGAGTTCTTAAAGACAGGAACAATGGTTGAGGACTTCCAGCAGTCAGCAAAACAGGACTCCTTGAGGCAGCGGTTGTACAATTTAGAGAGGGCAGGCATATAATAAATGTCACCGTGTCACACTTTTTCAATTAAAGGGACACAACTCTCTAAATATTAATAGCTCATCTTCTATATAATAAATTCGAATGTTAGTGTGTCACCGTGTCACACTTTTTCAATTAAAGAGTCACAACTCTCTAAATTTTAATAGCTCACCTTCTTCTTCTATATAATAAAAGCGAAAGCAAATGTCAGTGTGTCACCGTGTCACACTTTTTCGATATTACTCCTAGAGGCCATAACCCAACATATTCTACCATTTTGGAATCAGGCCGACTCCGTGAGCAAATTAAAAACATTCCGGGTTGGACCTGAACCCGGACCCGGACCAGGGACCGCAATCATGAAATTTGGGATTTCATTACTGCGATTGTTTTCAGCAAACATTCACACTCTGGCTGCCATCTTCAAAGTCCATTCAAGAGCCATTAAGAGAATGTTGAATAAATTTTAAAAAGAGGAAACATTAAAGAGGAAAAGTGGATCAGGAGGTCACAACAGCAGGAAGGGTTATCATTTCAACTTATTTCAAGATAAAGAGACCAATTATAAAAGATCCAACTCAATCCATAAGACGTTTGGCAAGTGAGTGAGGAATTTCAGCTATGCCAGTCCAAAGTGCAGTGAAGAAAGACTTGAAAATGAAATCGTACGTGAAACATGTGAGGCAACTTGCTACTTCAGGACAGAAAGTTAGAAGGTTAGAGAGGGCGAATATCAACTTTAATGAGTTGGAAAATATTCCTATAATATATATATATATATATATGTGTGTGTGTGTGTGTGTGTGTGTGTGTGTGTGTGTATACATATGAGCTTTATTTCACTCTTTCATGAGCTTCCGATCCTTAGCTATGATTAATTAATTATTTAATGATGTCATTTTCGTTTATGATCGATTTCATCACGATACTTCTGTTAAGCTTGGAGAGTAATTATACATTCTTCTTGCTCAAAGTAGAGCCCGATAGTGTTATAAAAATCTCGGAGAATTCCAGTAAGATATCTTTAATAATTTCTAAGATTAAGGTTCAAAGTTTAATCTAACAATTAGATGAATTTGCTGTTACACGATTTGGACAATTTTGTTGTTACACCCGGTATATATATATATATATATATATATATATATATATATATATATATATATATGTATATATATATATATATATATATATATATATATACATTGTGTGTATTTAGGCAGCATTTTTTCATTGATGAATGTTTCATTAAATAATATAGTATAGACAAGTTTTGTCTATTTATTTTAAGTAAATTCCTTTTATTTTGTCTGATCATTATTGTTTTGTCCGTGTATTGTTTAATATATTGAAATGTAATTGTCATCTTTGATAATGGCTTATGTAAGCCGAAAGCTTAGATTGGATTAAAAAACATGTATCAATATGGTGATTTCATTTCGTCTTTCAATGATAATGTTATTAAGCTTATCAGACAATATGAAAGGAATTTGCTTAAAATAAATAGACAAAACTTGTGTATATTATTTAATGAAACATGCAACAGTATATATATATACATATATATATTTATATATATGTGTGTGTATGTGTGTGTGTATATATATATATATATATATATATATATATATATATATATATATATATATATATATATATATGTATTCAAGTTTCATTAAAGACGGCTGACAAGCTTTTTATTTAATTTTTTCTATGTTCGCATGAGTGTGTTTTCTTTCCTGGACATATACGAGGGTCATTCAATAAATAAGGTGAATTTTTCTGTATAAGGACTTCTGATGCAGATAGAAGCTTAGTTGTTTTTTTTTCAACGTAGTCTCCCCGCACTGTCACACACTTTTCCCATCTGCGCGCAACCTTCCGTATTCCCTCAGCGTAAAAATATTTGGACTGATATCTCAGCCAGTCGCTCACAACACTTTTGACTTCATCGTCACTTTTAAACTTCATGCCTCTCGTGAACGCTTTCAAGGGACCAAACAGGTGAAAGTCTGAAGGGGCAAGGTCTGGGCTGTAAGGGGGATGAGGGAGCAGTTCCCAGCCCAGCTCGTTGATGGTCTGCACCGTTTGGGCTGCTGTGTGAGGCCTTGCGTTGTCATGATGCAAGATGACTCCTTCTGACTGATGACCCCTGCGTTTGTCCCAACAGATAAGCTCAAAGTCCTTGCAATGTCATCCACTGTCACCCTTCTGTCAGACTGAATGAGGTCATTGACTGATTGGGTCACCTCAGGAGACCTCACTTCTGTAGGCCTCCCAGGCCTGTCTTCATCCTCAACACTGCTCCGTCCTTCTTTATATAATTTAGCACATTTATAGACATTTTCTGGCTGAAACATGTGGAACTATACACAGTTGACATTCTCCTATGAATTTCAACTGGTTTGCACCCTTCAGCAACCAAAAACTTGATAACTGACCGCTGTTCAATCCTGGAGCATGCTTCTTGGTCGGCCATCTTTGTTAATCGCCAAAACTCTTAAAGTTTTTTTTTAATCTGCAAAATAAATTAAATCCATGTGAAAAAGAAGTAAAACAAAAAAAATAAAAAAAGAGTAAGCTTCTATCTGTATTAGAAGTCCTTATACCGAAAGATTCACCTTATTTATTGAATGACCATCATATATGGGTAAGAAGTAATCACGAAGAATTCGGTACTCTTTTCTTTGTATCTAACGGTTCTTTTTGTATTTTATAATGTCCTGTTTAGCTTTTGGAAGGCAACGTTAGCTATTGCAATGCATCTTCGGATTGCGGTGTCACATTTTGCGTCGTTTGTTATGACACTTGCCAAATAATTGAATTTCTGTTCGTTCGTTCGTTCGCTCGGCATCCGTCCGTCTCAGGAGACGATGGAGTAGCGCTCGTGCGCTACGAGTCTGGGCGGGATGTATAGAAAACTAGGGCTGCCCGGACATCTAGTTCCCCCTCTCGACCTTCAGAGTCCAAAGGAGAGGATGAACCAATAGAGTTTGGTACCAGCGCGGCTGCAGGAGTGGCCGGAAGGTAGCACAGAGTGCGGTCCATCCGCCTTAGGGGCTCCACTCCGGATTTGCGTAGGGTTTACTCCTTAGCCTTTCCTTCTCCCGAAGATTTCCACAAGGCAGTGGAGCTATTTAACCCATAGGTGAGGTTTGGTTCATGGGCACCAGGGCATGTGCACACACCGGTGAGCCTGCATGCCGCATCTTAAGGGGGCCAACTCCCCCCCGTCCCCTGTAGTTTAGCCCGAGTTCGCAAGGTGCTCGGTTGCCATGTGTCGCCAATTGAATTCCTGTACTAGTATGATTTTCACATCGCTATTTTATAGCTTGCATCTTGAAGTCTCTCGATATCGTTTTCTAAAATATGCAGTAATATTTTAAAGGAAAAACCCGATACCAACTTAACTTGCCTACAAGAGGTGACAGCCACAGAAATAGAATTGCGATTAAAAAAAACCCAAAAATATGTAAATTAATAGATAATAAAAAAACGGAAATTGTGGAGAACTGTGATCGTCCCTTTCGTTTTGTTGATCCGCAGTAAAATAACGTTGACATGCACAAAAAAATATATGGAAGCACTGAAAGTAAAAAAAAATAAAGAAATGTTGAACAGAAACGATGGAAGAATTGACTGTCAAAAGTTGATGTGATGAATCGACAATTCTTTGTTCATTTTCCCTCTTCTTTTGTTTTATCACGAAACGATCGAAAAGGTTGACCGTTGTCTCATTGATTGGAATCATTCGTGACAAACGGTCTGACGTGACAACTGAGGCACGAACGGTTAAAGAGATATTCAACATTTAGCGACAGTCGCTTTGCGATGTCAGGGACTTTAACTGTTACACTCTACGGAACAATAAATAGTGACTGCTTTTATTACGACTTCTAACATCTGTCGAGTCGCGTATCTATTTTATTTACATGACGACACACACACACACACACACACACACACACAGACACACACACACATATATATATATATATATATATATATATATATATATATGAAGAGAAAAGGAAAACCTAGCCCACGCGTTTCATCCTCGGATGGGCTTTATCAAGGCAAATGGAAGCGATTAACTTTTCAAAATGTATTTATAAACGAAATGTAAAAAAATGACGTTATTTTTTCAGAATTTTTCAATAAATAAAAATCCTTAGACTTTCCTCGATAAAGTCCATCAAGGGACGAAATGCGTCGACTTATATATTTTCCTTTTGTCTTTATTCGTATTGTTCGTTTTCAGACATATTTTTAGTTATATCTGAATTTTTACACAGACAAAAACACTATCTATCTATCTATCTATCTATCTATCTATCTATCTATCTATCTATATATATATATATATATATATATATATATAGCAAGGTCTATTCTTATCTATCTCATTTTATTCATATATATGAATGTTGGTCTATTCTTGTCTTTTCTATTCATATTTCTATCTATCTATCTATCTATCTATATCTATCTATCTATCTATCTATCTATCTATCTATCTATCTATATATATATATATATATATATATATATATATGAGAACATATTCGGATCTATCTATCTATCTAACTATCTATCTATCTATCTAATAAATACGAATGTCAGTGTGTCACCGTGTCACGTTTTTTCAATTAAAGGACTACAACTCTCTAACTTTCAATAGCTGATGTTACAGAAATTTTTGATTCACAGGTCTTCATTACTGCGATTGTTTTCGGCGATTTTTTTACATGATTTTTTGCGACAAAATTTTTTCGTACAATAATAATTTTTATAATTTGGGAATAAATGTGAGAATAATTTAAATTAACTGCGAAATCCAGCGGAAGTCATCCATGAAATAAAAATAATTGTTTTAACTGAAATTAATGACCTAAGTACATAATTTTTTTTTAAATTAAGTGGCGGTAGAAGAATTATCGTTGAACTTTTAATCTTAAATATTAATGCAGTACTTAAATTCATTGATCAATTTTGAGTTCTTCTGTAGTTTATTATTGACTATCGCATACTGCAGCAGTTTGCATCGCAAAAAGAAATCTCCGCCAACAGAGGACCAGATTGCAATCAAAAGAGCCAAGGCTGCAGCGAATAAAAGAAAGTCCCGTGCAAATGAAAACCCTGGTCAAACGGTAACCTGGAGAGCTTCCAATGCTGAGAATATGCAAAAATCTAGGGACTCTCAATATTTTCTATTTCCCCTCGAATATTTTCTCTTTACCCTCTAATATTTCCTCTTTCGATTCCAATATTTTCTTTCCCCTCCATTATTTTCTCTTTTCCCCGCATTATTTTCTCTTTCGTCTCCAATATTTTCTCTTTTCCCGCCAATATTTTCTCTCTTTTCTCCAATATTTTCTCTTTTCCCGCTAATATTTTCTCTTTCCTCTGCAATATTTCCTCTCCATTATTTTCTCTTTCCTCTCCAATATTTTCTCTTTCCCGTCCAATATTTCCTCTTTCTCCTCCAATATTTTCTCTTTTCCCGCCAATATTTTCACTTTCTCACAGTATTTTCTCTCCCCCCCAATATTTTCTCTTTCCACTCCAATATTTCTCTATCTCCTCCAATATTTTCTCTTCCTCCTCCAGTATTTTCTCTTTCCCCTGCAACATTTTCTCTATCTCCTCCAATATTTTCTATATCCCCTCCAATATTTTCTCTTTCCCCGCCAATATTTTCTCTTTCCCCTCCAGTATTTTCTCTTTCCCTTCCAGTATCTTCTCTTCCTCCTCCAGTATTTTCTCTTTCCCCTGCAATATTTTCTCTATCTCCTCCAATATTTTCTATTTCCCCTCCAATATTTCCTCTTTTTCCTGCAACATTTTCTCTATCTCCTCCAATATTTTCTATTTCCCCTCCAATATTTTCTCTTTGCCCCCAATATTTTCTCTATCTCCTCCAGTATTATCTCTTCCCCTCCAATATTTTCTCTTCCTCATCTAGTATTTTCTCTATCTCCTCCAATATTTTCTCTTTCCCCTCCAGTATTTTCTCTTTCCCTTCCTGTATCTTCTCTTCCTCCTCCATTATTTTCTCTTTCCCCTGCAATATTTTTTCTATCTCCTCCAATATTTTCTATTTCCCCTCCAATATTTCCTCTTTTCCCTGGAACATTTTCTCTTTTCCCGCCAATAGTACTAAATAAATTCGCCTTTCATGAGATTCACACACCTTCCTGGTTCAAATCTACAGAGTGATTGAAACGTAACTCACTGTTATATGTATGATGGACTCTCCGGTCTAAATATAATTTTTACAATACGGGAGAGTCCATCATCCTATAATAGGGAGCTACTTTTCAATTCCTCCCTTATACTTCTAACGTCTCAGCGTGAACTTTTATTCACTCATTATTTATCTATTTTTTCTCTCCTCGCCCCAATAGCTGTAAATAGGTTCGACTATCGTACTGTTCAAACTCCTCCCTAGTCTTTTGAATAGGGTTAAAGGTTTAACTCTTGTTTCCTGTTTAGGATTGGGTTTTCGGTTCCTTCTAAAGTCGACTTTAATTCTGTGCTTCTAACTTCTCCGCCTGAACTCTGAATTGTTTTTCACTAAATATTTATTTTTCTCCCCCCCCCAATATTACGAGGTAAGTTCGCTTATCACTCGGCTCATACTCCTTCCCGATTTTTTGAAAAGGGGTAGAGGTTTATCACTTGTTTCCTGTTTAGGACTGGATTTCTGGTACCTTCAACTTCTGACGATCTCCGTTTTAACTCTTATTCTGTTATTCTGTAATTTTTACGATTTTTTTCTCAACAACAGGAGTAGATACATCGACCTATCGTCCGGTTCACACCCCTTTCCAGTCTTTTGAACAGGAGTAGAGGTTTATCCCTTGCTTCCTGTTTAGAATTAGGTTACCGGTTCCTTCTAATGTTTGTTCATGCGCTTGTTTTTTTTCCCAATCACAGCCGTCTTGATATATTCAAGTCTTGGGTCAGCCATTGTCTTTCTTGCACAGACCTATGAACTTCACTTCTTGCTCTTTCTTGTGCGCATTCAACAATAACATTCTACCTTGAGTGGCTCTTGGGCCTTGTAGTAGGTGAACATAAGTAAATAAAAAAAATCAACTGGGATTAGAAGAGATAAGACAAAATTACTAAAAGGTACAAAGGACCGGAAGTTATGGAGAGCCATGACCGTCCACGTCCTGAAGAGAAATGATATATAAAAGAATAGAAGAACGAGCTTTTGTAAATGATAGGTATATTAATAGGAGTAAATAGGTTCTCCTATCGTCCGATTAACACACTCCTCCTGTCTTTTGAGCACGAGTAGAGGTTTATTTCCTGTTTAGGACTGGGTTTGCGGTTCCTTCTAAAGTGTACTTCAACTCTATACTTCTAATGTCTCTGCCTAAAACTCTGAAATTTTTCACTATTTATTTTTTTATTTTTTTCTCTTTTTTCCAACAATTTGAGTAGATAGTTGAACCTATCGCCCGGTTCACACTCCTACGGAGTTATTTGAATAGGAATAGAGTGTTATCCTTTGTTTTCAGTTTTGGATTGGATTTCCGGATCCTTCTAAATCTACTTCAACTTTATGCATCTGACGTTTCCGCCGAAAACTCTTAAACTTTTACTATTTGTTTTTTTATTTTTTTTCTCTTTTTTTCCAAGAATCTGAGTCGATAGGTTGACCTATCGCCCGGTTCACACTTCTACTCAGTCTTCATTTCTGTTTAGGATTGGGTTTCCGGTTCCTTCTAAATTCTATTTCAACTCTACACTACTAAGGTCTCCACCTAAGTTTTGAAATTTATACTATTAATGTCTTTCAAGTTCCTACTAAAGTCTTTTCCTTCTCTTTCATTCCCAGTAGCCTCTTGTGTCTTAGTGGTGTTATCGCTTTCCTTGGGGTGAATTGGTATTAATATTCAGTATTATTAAACCAGCTTACATATCCTTATAATCTCTTACACTATCTATCTATCTATCTATCTATCTATCTATCTATCTATCTATCTATCTATCTATCTATCTATCTATGTCTTTTGCTTCTCTTTCATTCCCAGTAGCCTCTTGCGTCTTAGTGGTGTTATCGCTTTCCTTGGGGTGAATTGGTATTAATATTCAGTATTATTAAACCCGCTTACATATCCTTATAATCTCTTACACTATCTATCTATCTATCTATCTATCTATCTATCTATCTATCTATCTATGACTTTTGCTTCTCTTTCATTCCCAGTAGCCTCTTGTGTCTTGGTGGTGTTATCGTTTTCCTTGGGGTGAATTGGTATTAATAAATTTTATTATTATTAAACCCGCTTACATATCCTTATAATCTCTTACACTATCTATCTATCTATCTATCTATCTATCTATCTATCTATCTATCTATCTATGTCTTTTGCTTCTCTTTCATTCCCAGTAGCCTCTTGTGTCTTGGTGGTGTTATCGTTTACCTTGGGGTGAATTGGTATTAATATTCAGTATTATTAAACCAGCTTACATATCCTTATAATCTCTTACACTATCTATCTATCTATCTATCTATCTATCTATCTATCTATCTATCTATCTATCTATCTATCTATCTATCTATCTATGTCTTTTGCTTCTCTTTCATTCCCAGTAGCCTCTTGTGTCTTGGTGGTGTTATCGTTTTCCTTGGGGTGAATTGGTATTAATATTCAGTATTATTAAACCCGCTTACATATCCTTATAATCTCTTACACTATCTATCTATCTATCTATCTATCTATCTATCTATCTATCTATCTATCTATGTCTTTTGCTTCTCTTTCATTCCCAGTAGCCTCTTGCGTCTTAGTGGTGTTATCGCTTTCCTTGGGGTGAATTGGTATTAATATTCGGTATTATTAAACCCGCTTACATATCCTTATAATCTCTTACACTATCTATATATCTATCTATCTATCTATCTATCTATCTATCTATCTATCTATCTATCTATCTATCTATCTATCTATCTATCTATGTCTTTTGCTTCTCTTTCATTCCCAGTAGCCTCTTGCGTCTTAGTGGTGTTATCGCTTTCCTTGGGGTGAATTGGTATTAATATTCGGTATTATTAAACCCGCTTACATATCCTTATAATCTCTTACAATATCTATCTATCTATCTATCTATCTATCTATCTATCTATCTATCTATCTATCTATCTATCTATCTATGTCTTTTGCTTCTCTTTCATTCCCAGTAGCCTCTTGCGTTTTAGTAGTGTTATCGCTTTCCTTGGGGTGAATTGGTATTAATATTCAGTATTATTAAACCCGCTTACATATCCTTATAATCTCTTACACTATCTATCTATCTATCTATCTATCTATCTATCTATCTATCTATCTATGACTTTTGCTTCTCTTTCATTCCCAGTAGCCTCTTGTGTCTTGGTGGTGTTATCGTTTTCCTTGGGGTGAATTGGTATTAATAAATTTTATTATTATTAAACCCGCTTACATATCCTTATAATCTCTTACACTATCTATCTATCTATCTATCTATCTATCTATCTATCTATCTATCTATCTATCTATCTATCTATCTATCTATCTATCTATCTATGTCTTTTGCTTCTCTTTCATTCCCAGTAGCCTCTTGTGTCTTGGTGGTGTTATCGTTTACCTTGGGGTGAATTGGTATTAATATTCAGTATTATTAAACCAGCTTACATATCCTTATAATCTCTTACACTATCTATCTATCTATCTATCTATCTATCTATCTATCTATCTATCTATCTATCTATCTATCTATCTATCTATGTCTTTTGCTTCTCTTTCATTCCCAGTAGCCTCTTGTGTCTTGGTGGTGTTATCGTTTTCCTTGGGGTGAATTGGTATTAATATTCAGTATTATTAAACCCGCTTACATATCCTTATAATCTCTTACACTATCTATCTATCTATCTATCTATCTATCTATCTATCTATCTATCTATCTATCTATCTATGTCTTTTGCTTCTCTTTCATTCCCAGTAGCCTCTTGCGTCTTAGTGGTGTTATCGCTTTCCTTGGGGTGAATTGGTATTAATATTCGGTATTATTAAACCCGCTTACATATCCTTATAATCTCTTACACTATCTATATATCTATCTATCTATCTATCTATCTATCTATCTATCTATCTATCTATCTATCTATCTATCTATCTATGTCTTTTGCTTCTCTTTCATTCCCAGTAGCCTCTTGCGTCTTAGTGGTGTTATCGCTTTCCTTGGGGTGAATTGGTATTAATATTCGGTATTATTAAACCCGCTTACATATCCTTATAATCTCTTACAATATCTATCTATCTATCTATCTATCTATCTATCTATCTATCTATCTATCTATCTATCTATCTATCTATGTCTTTTGCTTCTCTTTCATTCCCAGTAGCCTCTTGCGTCTTAGTGGTGTTATCGCTTTCCTTGGGGTGAATTGGTATTAATATTCAGTATTATTAAACCCGCTTACATATCCTTATAATCTCTTACACTATCTATCTATCTATCTATCTATCTATCTATCTATCTATCTATGACTTTTGCTTCTCTTTCATTCCCAGTAGCCTCTTGTGTCTTGGTGGTGTTATCGTTTTCCTTGGGGTGAATTGGTATTAATAAATTTTATTATTATTAAACCCGCTTACATATCCTTATAATCTCTTACACTATCTATCTATCTATCTATCTATCTATCTATCTATCTATCTATCTATCTATCTATCTATCTATCTATCTATGTCTTTTGCTTCTCTTTCATTCCCAGTAGCCTCTTGTGTCTTGGTGGTGTTATCGTTTACCTTGGGGTGAATTGGTATTAATATTCAGTATTATTAAACCAGCTTACATATCCTTATAATCTCTTACACTATCTATCTATCTATCTATCTATCTATCTATCTATCTATCTATCTATCTATCTATCTATCTATCTATGTCTTTTGCTTCTCTTTCATTCCCAGTAGCCTCTTGTGTCTTGGTGGTGTTATCGTTTTCCTTGGGGTGAATTGGTATTAATATTCAGTATTATTAAACCCGCTTACATATCCTTATAATCTCTTACACTATCTATCTATCTATCTATCTATCTATCTATCTATCTATCTATCTATCTATCTATCTATGTCTTTTGCTTCTCTTTCATTCCCAGTAGCCTCTTGCGTCTTAGTGGTGTTATCGCTTTCCTTGGGGTGAATTGGTATTAATATTCGGTATTATTAAACCCGCTTACATATCCTTATAATCTCTTACACTATCTATATATCTATCTATCTATCTATCTATCTATCTATCTATCTATCTATCTATCTATCTATGTCTTTTGCTTCTCTTTCATTCCCAGTAGCCTCTTGCGTCTTAGTGGTGTTATCGCTTTCCTTGGGGTGAATTGGTATTAATATTCGGTATTATTAAACCCGCTTACATATCCTTATAATCTCTTACAATATCTATCTATCTATCTATCTATCTATCTATCTATCTATCTATCTATCTATCTATCTATCTATCTATGTCTTTTGCTTCTCTTTCATTCCCAGTAGCCTCTTGCGTTTTAGTAGTGTTATCGCTTTCCTTGGGGTGAATTGGTATTAATATTCAGTATTATTAAACCCGCTTACATATCCTTATAATCTCTTACACTATCTATCTATCTATCTATCTATCTATCTATCTATCTATCTATGACTTTTGCTTCTCTTTCATTCCCAGTAGCCTCTTGTGTCTTGGTGGTGTTATCGTTTTCCTTGGGGTGAATTGGTATTAATAAATTTTATTATTATTAAACCCGCTTACATATCCTTATAATCTCTTACACTATCTATCTATCTATCTATCTATCTATCTATCTATCTATCTATCTATCTATCTATCTATCTATCTATGTCTTTTGCTTCTCTTTCATTCCCAGTAGCCTCTTGTGTCTTGGTGGTGTTATCGTTTACCTTGGGGTGAATTGGTATTAATATTCAGTATTATTAAACCAGCTTACATATCCTTATAATCTCTTACACTATCTATCTATCTATCTATCTATCTATCTATCTATCTATCTATCTATCTATCTATCTATGTCTTTTGCTTCTCTTTCATTCCCAGTAGCCTCTTGTGTCTTGGTGGTGTTATCGTTTTCCTTGGGGTGAATTGGTATTAATATTCAGTATTATTAAACCCGCTTACATATCCTTATAATCTCTTACACTATCTATCTATCTATCTATCTATCTATCTATCTATCTATCTATCTATCTATCTATCTATCTATGTCTTTTGCTTCTCTTTCATTCCCAGTAGCCTCTTGCGTCTTAGTGGTGTTATCGCTTTCCTTGGGGTGAATTGGTATTAATATTCGGTATTATTAAACCCGCTTACATATCCTTATAATCTCTTACACTATCTATCTATCTATCTATCTATCTATCTATCTATCTATCTATCTATCTATCTATCTATCTATCTATCTATCTATGTCTTTTGCTTCTCTTTCATTCCCAGTAGCCTCTTGCGTCTTAGTGGTGTTATCGCTTTCCTTGGGGTGAATTGGTATTAATATTCGGTATTATTAAACCCGCTTACATATCCTTATAATCTCTTACAATATCTATCTATCTATCTATCTATCTATCTATCTATCTATCTATCTATCTATCTATCTATCTATGTCTTTTGCTTCTCTTTCATTCCCAGTAGCCTCTTGCGTTTTAGTAGTGTTATCGCTTTCCTTGGGGTGAATTGGTATTAATATTCAGTATTATTAAACCCGCTTACATATCCTTATAATCTCTTACACTATCTATCTATCTATCTATCTATCTATCTATCTATCTATCTATCTATCTATCTGTGTGTGTGTGTGAGAGAGAAAGAGAGGTTGGAGGGTGAAAATAATTCTTCTCCAACAAGGACTCGGAGACGCGTTTGAATTCTCTCAAAACTAGGGAATTGAGGACCGGGCAGCTCCCGCCCAAATATGACAACAGTACTCCATTTTTTCAGATCTGATCTGGCTCTTATAAAGCTAGAGGATACTATGAAGAGTCAGGTACTTACTAGAGTGATACAGGAAGCCGAACTGTTTAAAAATGGTACTAATCCCGCAGCAGTTGATGAAAAGACATATTACATTTTTTGCTTCTATACATGTTTATACTGAGTGACGGAGAGTCAAAGAGATGCAAACAATCTTATTTTGACTTTATGAAGTTAAAAGAAAGAACGAAACATAAAAATCACAATTGGATTAAGAAATGGCGGCAGTGACGAATCAATGGAAAGAGGCACGGTAAACTATATGGTTTCAATATTATTACTTGGCACTGTCGAGAGAGTGGGCCTCTTGTAGAAAAACGAAGAAGCAAGAAGATCGCGTGTGTTCCGACTAATAACTTACATATGGATGTGATCGACATGAACCTCGGGCATCTCATTACAGAACAACATATTTCAGAACTATTAAAAAAAATCCCAATAAGAAAATCTAAACTCTTAGGGCTTCGTCTTTTTCATTCTTCTCAGCGAAATTCGTTCGTTGTTGATGGAATAAAGGGCTAGAGTTAAATTTACGTTGGTTGTTTTTTTTAATTTATAGTTCTGAATTGTGTTGTTTTCTTATCATGAAAGAGAGAAAAAGGCAGAGTAGAAAGAAAGAAAGAAAGAAAGAAAGAAAGAAAGAAAGAAAGAAAGAAAGATGGAAAGACAGAGAATAAGAGAAACAACTTAAGAGAAAGAGGAGAACGAGGGGATGACAATTTGTTAGAAAGATAGAAAGAATGAACGCACGAACGAAAAAAGAACGAAATAAAGAAAAGAAGAAAGAAAGAGAATGGGAGAAACACTTCGAGAGGAAAAAAACGTGAGGAAAGTAAGAAGAAGTTAACACGAGAGGTCGATAGGAAGAAAGAAAGAAAAAGAAAGCAAGAACAAAAGAAAGAAATTAAGAAAAAAGAAAGAGAGAAAGGAGCAGAAACAGCTAGAGGGGAAGAAAGGTGAAAAAAATGAGGAGCAAGAGAACATGGGAAGTTTGAATAAAGAAAGAAAAAGAAAGTAAGAAGGAAAGAAAAAAGGAAGAACGAAAGAAAAAACAAAAGAAAGCGAGTAGGAGAAATAGCTGAAGAGGTAGAAAATGTGAGGATAATAAGGAGAAAGAAGCGATAGAAAGGAAGAAAAACGGATGAAAGAAAGAAAGAAAGAAGTAAGAAAGAATGAAAGAAAGAAAGAATGAAAGAAGAGAATGGGGATCATTTGAAGAGGAAAAGTGAGGAAAATAAAGAGAAAGAAAGGTTGTAGAAAGAAAGAAAGAAACAAACAAAGTAAGAAACAAAGTAAGAAAGAAAGAATGAAAGAAAGAAAGAAAAGAAGGAAGGAAGTGACGAGATGAGACGAAACAGCAGGTTAATAAGAAAATGACAGGAAAATAAGGAGAAAGTGAGGCGAAGAAGTTGGGTTCTTTCTTTTTCTTCTTTAGATTTCACTCTTCTTTCTTGTTCTTCACTCGCTTAATCTCTTTCTTTAATTTCTTTCACCTCTTTTTTCTTCCTTTTTATTTGATTGTTCAGTCTCTTTTCTTCTCCGTTTTTTTCTTTACTTCTTCAGATTTTACTACTTTGCCTTTCCTTTTTAATCTCTTTCTTTCTTTCTTTCTTTCTTTTATCGAAGTTTTGTTTTGTTTTCTCCTTTCTTTCTTTCATTCTTTCTTCCTTTTATCGAATTTGTCTTTTCTCCTTTCTTTCTTCCCTTTTTCTTTCTTCCTCTTTTCTTTCTTTTGTAGAATCTTTGCTTTCTTTTCCCCTAATTTCTTTCTTTGTTTTATCGAACTTGTCTTCTTTCTTTCTTTCTTTCTTTTATCGAACTTTTGTCTTCGTTTCTCCTAATTTTCATTCTTTCTTTTTTTCTCGATTTTTTAATTCATTGTTTTATTTCCTTTTATCTCCTAATTTTGTAACTAAATCAGAGTTCAAGGTTAGATCAATAAGCGTGCGGTCTGATTCGTCATAATTATTTTAATTTTGAAATCTGAAATATTTACTGAAAAATGTTCAATCTATATGACCACGAAATTAAGTGCATTGACAAAGAATGATATTATGTAGAAAGATGAATATTTGTTGCATAGAATGACTACTTTATTCATAATTAGCTTTCGGAATTAGTGATTTATACTTACGCATTATCCACATTTCGACATTCTCTCATTTTTTTTTCTAAGTCTCTTCCACCATTTTTACTGATGCACATGCTTTTCAAATATATTATTATTATTTATTTACAGCACGACAGACAGAAAGAAAGGATGCCAGAAAGATTGAATTGCGTCAGTATTCGAAATAATAAAATCCTGCCTCTGTAATTTCGACAGTATTTGCCATAGTGGAATGGGCAGTGGAAAGAGAACAGTCTACCCGCGTAGATTTAATAAAGGATTCAGCGGTTTTCCCTGTTGGTTGGTCGGATCGATATACACATGATGAAGGTCGGAGGGCACAACAGCCGAAACGTCGTGATAAAAACAACAAAGACAAGGACAATAGCCCGTATGTAAATAGTGTAAATAATGATAACTCCTCATCCCCAAAATCCAGACAGAAGTCGATCAGGTGATAATAAACAAAGATGAAGACATTAGACTGAACGTAAATAATGATGACTCCTCATCCCAGAAATCCAGACAGAAGTCGATCAGATGATAATACAACAAAGAGGAAGACATTAGACCGAACGTAAATAATGATGACTCCCCATCCCAGAAATCCAGACAGAAGTCGATCAGGTGATAATAACAACAAAGATGAGGATATTAGTCTGAATGTAATTAATGATGAATCCGTGTCTTAGACACGCAGACAGAAATTATGAAATATATTTTTAGAGAAAAAATATATATGCGTTATTTTTTCTTTTACCATTTTTCTTTTTTGTCGGCTGCTTTTGTGAAACATAACACACGAACAAAGTGAAAGGTTTGGAAGTTTAATAAACGAAAGTGAAAAGTGGATTCTTCCTGTCTGCAGACGTTTTAGATTGGCGCCGAAAAGGAGAAAGACAGAGGAGAGTGTGTCGAAAGAGAGGATTTCATTTTTTTTCTTCAGTTCCTTAATTGCACTTTAGCTTTGGGAAGCTTATAAACATGGAATTATGTAAAAAAAAAAATGTCAAAAAGAGGATGCAGATAGATTGGAAAATGAAGTTAGAAAGGGTGACATGTTTATAGCAAAGAATAGAATTTTCAAAGATGTCTTCTATGACCGTCCCTGGAAGTAACCCTGGAAATTCCAAGTATACTCCCACTATATATATATATATATATATATATATATATATATATATATATATATATATGTAGTGGGAGTATACTTGGAATTTTTCTCCTCTCCCCATTCCATATCAATATATAACTTCCGTTAAGTTAATCGATTTAATGTGGATTTCCCCAAACAATTTAAATTTGAAAGAATAGAAATGTTACATCTAACTCAATCATATCTCTCTCCCCTCTCACTTCCTCACTTCGTTAATTTACATATACTTAGTACTGCCCGTCAAAAATGAGTAAATTTCTTTTCATTTTTCGTTTCAACCTTTGGAAGTAAAGTCTGATGATCCGCGGTCCTTTAAAAGGGCTGTGGTGAAATAATTTATTACATGGAACCTTAAAGTGGTCTGTTTTTATTTTATATATATATATATATATATATATATATATATATATATATATATATATATATTACAATGAATAATTCATACAAAAAATAAACTCCTACAACAACGAAAAATTCTTAAATTGCCATATTAGCAAATAATGCACTCACTTAAATTTTCAAAAAGTCAAACTTAACGTTGCGACTGCACGCTCCACAAGTTTGTATCCGTTATCAATAAAACATTTTTAAAAAGACATAATTCGATTTGCATTATATTTTTTCGTCTCGGATGCTACCTGAATTTTTCCAAAAACAGAAGAGTTTCCATGTCTGATGATGACCGGAGGAACCGTCGAAAGTACTTGCATGTTTAAGGAAGACCTAATAGAGTTTATAATTTTAAAAAACAAGATCATAACATTCATCGTGTCATTAGTAGGTTAATGCATCTTTAAAATTTTGTTAGCGAAAGGATTTCCCCATTTTATATCATTAACTTTACTAATTTACTTTTTGTATGAATGATTCATTGTAATATAGATTAAACTGCACCACATAATTGATATATATATATATATATATATATATATATATATATATATATATATATATATATATATATATATATGCAGAAATATAGTCTTAAAGTGTGCTATATTTATGGGATAAAGTGCTCAATATCAGAGATAGAGCGTGTGTAATTATAAAAGTGGACATGGAAGTCAGCACTTAGAGGCGACAGTCTGTTTCATGCTAGTGCAATCGTCAGGCGATTATATATATATATATATATATATATATATATATATATATATATATATATAGTGTACTGGGGCAGCAATCATCATCAGAGTGGTTATATGGACATTTAAACAAAAATATTCACCATCTGTTATGTTGACACAGAAGAGAGCGAACTATGCGACGATGACGGTCGCGGAATAGCAGACGCAGGTCGTACATTCATGATGCGGTTCTATGACGTTGTACCACGCGAAAGAACGAAATATTAACAACGAAAACTTAAATCAAAGAACAGCATAATAAAAAATATCCAAATGTTCGACAAATTTTTGTCTTTATTTTCTCCCGAAATTAAAGCCACTATACGAAGTTTAGAACGGCTCTTGATCAAACGTAATAGACATTCGTTGTCTGTTATATCTATCTATCTATCTATCTATATATATATATATATATATATATATATATATATATATATATATATATATATGACAGTTGTGTATTTGGACAGCAATCCCTCTTTTTCTTTAATTTCTGGACGCAAAGTATATAAAAACTGTCACAATTTCTGCATATCCAAGCGCTTTCGACTATTCTTTTAACTATTATCAAGGACGAATTTTAATTTTTAACTAAATGTGTCTGTCTAAAGTTAGAGGAATGTTTTATTTTCCAAACACGGTCATCACATTGTGGCCGTGTTCATAGCAAATGTTATTGAGTGTTGGATTTTCCTTTTTATTATTAGTGCTTCCATTATTTTAAAGAAAAAAAACTAAGGACTCGGATGTCCCTATCCGCGTCGAAACGGCTTCTGAATGCTTTGACGAAATATGACTTTATCGTCTAGTGATTCAGAATATAGATCTGTTTTTAGAGACGCTAAAATTTTTATCCATTTGTTATCATTTATTTATTTTTATTTTTTATATATATCCTTCCAGGAATTATCTATACGGATTACCAATTAACTTTATCATATTATACAGGGTGTCCATAAAGTTCGTGTGGACTTTAAAAATATTATAACTTAATTTGTATTTGCGATAGAAATAATTTATAAAAACGATTAGAAAGAAGTAAATCTATATTTTTAAAGGTTTTATTGAAATGTTATTCAAATTTCCACATGTCCTCCATCATTAGCAATACAAAGGGTAATACGATATTGCAGTTGAGGGAAAACATTTGCCAACTGATTTACAGTAATGCCTGAAATCACATTAGTTATTTTAGCTATACTTAAAACTAGGCACATTAAACTTTATAACATTTTTTACAGATTATTTCTATCGCTAATACAAATAAAGTTATGAAGCTTTTACAGTGCACACGAACTTTATGGACACCCTGTATATATATATATATATATATATATATATATATATATATATATATATATATATATATATAGTCAAACCTAATGAGCAAGAGAAACCTACCAAGGTTTCACTTAGGCAGATCGTCAGGGTCAGCTGGCCTTACGATCTGCCTAAGTGAAACCTTGGTAGGTTTGTCTGGCTCATTAGGTTTGACTAGGTCTGCTCTACGTTTGTATCGAGCTCTTTAGTTAGTTAGTTGTTTACTCGTATCGAGGTTTTTTCTTTGGGCCTTGAACCTGTATCTGTGCGATTATTTTCGACAGACTTTCATGTTCCTGGCTCTTTCTTTTTTAAAACCTTTTTTTCCCTGCGAGATTGATTTGGCTATTGTTAAATCAAGAATTCGAAGGTTTTTGGACACGAGTATAGTCACCTATATATATATATATATATATATATATATATATATATATATATATATATATATATATATATATATATATATAAGAAAGAACAGTAAGATATATAATCCGGTGTTCTTATTGATATTTTTATTTTTACGAAATAGTGCTCACTGTAAATTTACAGAGCATTAATATAAAAAAAACATATTTTAAATCAGTTAATTTATAATATATATATATATATATATATATATATATATATATATATATATATATATATATATATATATATGAATACGGATAGAAATGTAAAAGGAAGACTGAAAACAGTCGCGCCTAAAAAGTATAGACAACCAAAAAGTGCTTAATACGAAATTCAAAGTCGTATATGTAGAGCTAAGCTATTTAAGAAAACTACTCCAGATTGGAATAGTTTTCTTTGGCTTGTACATCCTTCCAGTTGCCTGAGCAGACCTTACGGTCAAAACCTGGGTTGCGGGCTTGGTTGGCATTTTAGCCTTTTCTCAAATATATATATATATATATATGAATTAAATAAAGAGAAATGACGAACCATGCATTCGTGCGATTACGATCATATACAAATTTGCAAATACAAGTTTATTTAATTTTTGGTGTAATCAAAACAGTGCTCAATGCAGCGTAACAGAGCTATAAAGTATATATTAAAACTATACATATTACCTACGTTAGTTATATGACTCAGGTTTTCATGTGTATACAATCGTCAGGTACTAATAGTTATGAAGTCTTCATTACAGTTGTTTTCGAAAATTCTGGGTCCTATGGGAGCAACGGTATATTGTATTTTGATTCAACGTATCATATTATTATAAGTATAATGTAACATTAGGTTAGACAAAGAAAAAAAGAATAAATATTTGTATGTTGAACTATAGAAAGTTCCGTTAAAATTGAAGTTTGCCGCCATATATATATGGTTGACTCTCCCTTCGTATTCGATGGATGAGGGTCAAGCAGCTCTGTTCCTAGGAACCGACAGCCCAGGCACCAGCACATATGATTTGATTATAGTGGTGAAGGCTTTGTGCAGAACCAACCACACTTTTTGAAGGGCCGGATACAGAGACCTGGTGCCCTATGTGCAACAAGGTCCCTAAAAGATCCTCCACAGGTTTTTGAATTCAGAGTTGTCCTTCTTCTAGACCAGTTGCCATCCAAGGCTATAGAACCCAGTCTGTCCTGCTATTTATCCATAGCTGGAGGGAGAAGAAGAGGATTCATACCTTTCGCAAGGGTATTAGAACGTAAGTGAATGTAATGGATTCGACTGGAATTCGAACTCGGCTCTCCGATTACTTAATCCGTGCCGCTATCCACTACCTCTCCCCCTCTCTCTCTCTGTATATATATATATAT
This sequence comes from Acanthosepion esculentum, assembly GCA_964036315.1. Classification (NCBI taxonomy): domain Eukaryota; kingdom Metazoa; phylum Mollusca; class Cephalopoda; order Sepiida; family Sepiidae; genus Acanthosepion; species Acanthosepion esculentum. Next base: position 43,668,413 of record OZ038511.1, on the reverse strand, counting down.
ATATATATATATATATATATATATATATATATATATATATATATATATATATATATATATATATATATATATATATATATATATATATATATATATATATATGTATATATATATATATATTTGTGTATTTCGGCAGCAAATCCTTCTTTCATGCACATATATATATATATATATAGCTTCATATATATATATATAAAGGGGGAGAAGAAGAAAGATAGGATAAATGTAAAATAAAATTAATGTGGATTTGAAGCTAATATGGAGTTAATATAAATATTAAATTAATATAGAATTAAGAGGGGAAAGGTTAGAAAAATATAAATATGGGGAACATGTGATAAAAGAGAGAAGCGGTATATAAGTGATGAGGGGGTAGATTAAAACGGTTAATGGGCGGTAATTCTAATAATTGCTAGATTAATATGCTAACCAGAATCAAAATATTTGAGTAAATTTTTTCTATGAATGCATGTATTCATCAGTTCACTTCGTTTGTCCAGCAGATTTAGGTTATCAATGTGTTTAACCCTAGAACACTAACCATGGGTATATAGTACCCAGCGCAAATTTTTTCTATTTTTAATTACAATTTTCAGTACCTGATTTTCTTACCTAAATATGTTTTTCAGTTCCTATTAATGTTAACTCAAAGTACAAAGTTTGAAGTGCCTGCGTGTAAAATAATTCAAATGAAGATTTATATTTAATATTTTTTTGATATTTTCAAAATCGGGTGTGATATACCCATGGTTAGTAGTGGTGTAACTTTAATTGATGGTTAGTGTTCTAGGGTTAAGAATGATACGTTTTCCCAAGAGGCATAGGCTACATTCACGCCCCACCCCGTGACTAAAGGGTTTTGTTTTAGCAATGTAAGCCCAGTTTACTAATGGTGTGTAGTTATCCGTCTTAATTTCTCAGAAAATATATATATATATATATATAGGTCGTGATCGACTTACGACATATGCGACTTACGACTGTTCGACTTTACGTCCACAACCGCGAATTGGGTTGTCTTGTCTGACAACCACAACGTCTCCGCGTCTGGTAGAGACATCGACCACCCGCAACCAGCCCCAGCGGCTGATAAGACGATTTGTATTTCTATGTATTTTGGTAAGTTTTTCGACTACAAGATTTTCTGTTGTTTGAAACTGCATTTAAATCTTTGATTTAAACTTGATGAACATAAAAATTAAGAAACAAAACAATTTGTAGAGCGATGAAATAAATGGTGTCAAACGCAATTAAATCGGAAAAAAAGTATAAAGAAATACAATAATTCCTAAAGAAAGATTGCAAAATTGATTACTGGCCGACTTACAACCAGATCGATTTGCGACCTGTTAGTCCTAATCTATCTATCTATCTATCTGCCCTGTATATAAAAGATATCTTTTCCACTGTCAACCTCTCCTTGTTTAACAATTGGAGTGAAATTTTAAAAAAATAGAAAGACGCTCCCGTGAATTCCAGCCGCGCTCAACTCGCAACGGTTCGGACCAAACTCGCCTACTAGTATTTAAAATAACACTATATATATATATATATATATATATATATATATATATATATATATATATATATATATATATATATATATATAAACAGACACTGGAAAAGTGTGGATACATTTGTGGCGACATTTGATACAATAAATAATTATACGATCCAAATTAAAAATCTAGTCAATTTACACTGCCGATGTATGTATGAAAATTTGTCGTCTGGTTTGCATTTACTAACCTTAAGTATACATGAAAAAGAAGATGAGAGAGAGGAAGAAAAGACACAAGGAAAAAGAAAAGGCCAACTAAAACAGAGTCATTTCTAAGAGAAATAATGTGTAATCAAGAATATATATGCATGGATACAGGGCGTTAAGCAGCTCTATCCTAGATATGGCAGCAAGACACCATTTTGTTTTGATCTGACTCTTGTAAAGGGCGGTACAAGGAACCGAGCTGTCAAGCCTCTATAGCGATTGCACGCATATATATGACTTCTAGGTAAGGTGTGGGGTTCTCGAGGTATTCAATGTTACAAGTCATTCCCTGTTGACCATGTTCACCATAGTCTATGAATATAGAATCCAGTGCAGTGCGTAATCTGTTCAATGAAACAACGTTAAAGATTAACACTCACGAGTCAGGCACTCTACTGAATCTGACTATATCGGCAATACCAGTCTTCGATATCAAAGGCTGCCAGTGAATATTCCGGAAAAAACATGGCCGCCCTTATACACGTCTTATTGAATATTTTGAGCCTTCTGATTGGTGAACTATAAAATGAGTCAGCTCATTTTGGCTGGCTCACTAGTATACCAGGGTACCCAAAAACTCCAGCATTCCCCACCACATTTTCAGGTGATAGTGAAAGGGCGTTCAGAGGATGGAACATTTTTGAAAAGTTTATTTTATATCTTTTCTTCTTTCATTTTCCAACCACTTGTAACCCTTTTCTTGAAATGTTTATAAATTTATCAGTTTCTCAAAGCAAAAGTGCGTTAATTAACTGAAAAAAAAATCAGTTAAGGAAATAAGTGATTAAAATTGTTCATTTGTTCGGACAGTTGTCCACATCTTTGTTGTCGTATTCAAGATTTTTTCGGCCATCTCCAGGTGATTAGAATTTCGAACTAAATCCTTTATTACATCCACCGGGGTAGATTGTTCTAGTTTCACGTATTAGTTTTCTAGTCTCAGTTATCTTCCTTTAACTAAACTATCTAAGATTTTTTATTCACCTCTTCTGTAGCCAAGTATTGGACTCACAACTCTTTCGGTCAAGTCACTGAATTCAACCAACGCTTTTATCCACTGGACCATGTGTCCTTGATTACAATGCCTCATCTCAGAAACAGGAAGATATGCCCAAATAAATTCACATCTTCTGTAGCCAGGTATTGAACTCACAACTCTTTGGGTCCAGTCACTGAATTCAACCAACACTTTTATCCACTGGACCATGTGTCCTTGATTACAATGCCTCATCTCAGAAACAGGAAGATATGCCCAAATAAATTCAAAATATAGAAATATGATTCGTTCTTTCCATTCCGTTTTCTTCTACTATCATTGTTTATACAATTTCTTTCTTACTTCTCCATTTTGTCAGTAAGATTTACGCTGTATAAAGCCCGGGGGCCACTCGAGGTAGAGAGTTACGTTAAGGAGCCGTTTATATGGATAGGAAGGAAAGATAACGTTTGACTCTAGACTTGAACAGGTTAAAATTGTAATGACCGGGGAAGCGTCCTCTTGGGAGTCTGTTCGCGGGAAGAAGCTGTTCGGGTGGAACTTACTTCTCGGCGATGGAATACGAGAGAATGTGGGTGATTTGCTACTATGTCAGTGGCATGGCGATTCATAGCTGTGAAGGTTAGACCTGACGGAATCAAGGAATGTAATTCGTTCAAGTACTTTCCATGGAAGTAACGATAGGACAGAGAGAGAATCGCCACATCCCGGCTGTGAAAGAGACGTTGGAGGGTGGAAAATAATTCTTCTTCAACAAGGACTCAGGGAAGCTTTTGAACTTTACCAAGACTGGAAAGTGAGGTCTTGTTAGCTCCCGCCCAAATATGACAACAGTACTCCATTTTTTGTCTGATATGGCTCTTATAAAGATAGAGGATAGCATGAGGAGTCAGGTACTTACGGGAGTGGCACAGGCAGCCGATCATTTTAGCTGTATCTTTAATGATGGAACGTATGTACCAGTTCCACTTGAGGTCATGTGTGAGTTTGAGGCCAATATTCTTTCAGGGTACGGTGCCTCCTCGAGGGGACATCCATTCATCGTTACTGGCGGTAGTTCGGGGTGTGATCGGCGATGATAGAATGTAACCAGTTTGGTTTTAGTTCTTTCTTTTTTTCTTTCTTCTTCTTTCTTAAATACTAACTTTCTTTACTTTTTTCTTTTTCTATTTTCTTTTCCCATTTTGCTTTCTTTATTCTTTCTTTCTTTCTCTACTTCTTCCTCCTTTTTATTTAATTCTGCCTTTTTATATTTCTCTCCTTTTTCTTGCTTTCTGTTCTTGTTCCATTTTTCCTTTTACTTTATTTATTCTTTTTCCCTTCTTTCTTTTTTCTGTTTCTTTCTTTCTTTATAACTTCTTTCTTTCATACTTCTTTTTCTATTTTCTTCTTGCTTTCTTTCTCTTCCCTTTTCTTTCTTTCTTTTTTCTTTCTCTATTTTTTCTTTCTCTTACTTCTTTTTCTAGTTTCTTTTTTCTTTCTTCTTATTTCTTCTTTTTCTTTCTTTCTTCTTATTTTCTCTATTTTTCTTATTTTTCTTCTTTCGTTTTCTTTCTTGTTTGTTTCTTTCTTTCTTTCTTTCTTTCTTCAACAATAACAACAAGTGATTCTCCCTTAAGGTCAGTTCTACAGTGAACACTCATGACCCTGTGCCGCCGTACCCCGGTGAATTACAGATACGCCGAGCGAGAAACCAGAACTTTGAAAGCCCAGCTAAGACGTCCTTGCCAATTCCTAATCTAGCAAGGGTCTCCAGTTAATTCACTGAAATCAATGTAAGCTGATAGGCCTATAACTTGGCTTTGGCCTCCTGGAATAAAACGATAATGGATTTGTTGTGTAATCACAGCAGGTTAAGAGGATTGCGAGTTTGGAGCAATCTGAAAGGGAGGACGTTGTAAGTAGCATGACATTAGGAACAAGATTTAATGAAATATTAATGCACAGTGGAATTGTTTCTTTATCTATCTATCTATCTATCTATCTATCTATCTATCTATCTATCTATCTATCTATCTATCTATCTATCTATACCTCTCTTTTCAATATCTATCTATCCCACCTTTTTCAATATCTATCTATCTATCTATCTATCTATCTATCTATCTATCTATCTATCTATCTATCTATCTATACCTCTCTTTTCAATATCTATCTATCCCACCTTTTTCAATATCTATCTATCTATCTATCTATCTATCTATCTATCTATCTATCTATACCTCTCTTTTCAATATCTATCTATCTATCTATCTATCTATCTATCTATCTATCTATACCTCTCTTTTCAATATCTATCTATCCCACCTTTTTCAATATCTATCTATCTATCTATCTATCTATCTATCTATCTATACCTCTCTTTTCAATATCTATCTATCTATAACAAGACGTCTCTTTGGACACCTCGTCGTGGTGTGATGATTAGAATGCTTGTCTTGCTAGATCATTAACGACTGTGTAGTGAGTTCTACACACACACACACACACACACACACACACACACACACACACACACACACACACACATATATATATATATATATAAAAAGGGAAAACTCTTTACCGACACGTTTCGTCTTCTGATGGAAGTTCTTGTATTTCGTGATATTGTGCTCTAAAAATGTCTTAATATATATATATTAAGACATTGTTTTATGTTTATACATTCTTTTTACACATACAAATATTTAAATAAATGCTCTGTTTATAATAAGCAGTATTAATAACATTTACCGGCCTGAATGTCCGGGAAATTTTCAGAGAAAATATTCGTCCCCCGACAGGAATCGAACCTGTATCGTATAAGGAACCATCATATAGCCTGACGTGCCCCAACCGATTGGGCCACAGAGGTTTTACTGCTTCTAAACTACAATCTTCCATGAATCTCGCACGTACATTCATATCTGCTCATATCGTATCCCAATGTAAACAAATGACGTTACACATTATGAAATGGACAAAGTCCGACAATTATTTTAAAGACATTTTTATTTTTATACATTCTTTTTATAGATACAAATATTTAAGTAAATGCTCTGTTTATTTATAATCGGAGGACGCATATTTTTTATGACTATTTCTCGGACATTCAGGCCAGTAATTGTTGTTAATACTGTTTATTATAAACAGAGCATTTTACTTAAATATTTGTATCTATAAAAAGAATGTATTTTTAACGTCCCCCTCCCCCCCAAATCCTGCAGACGACATGAATACAGGCACGTTGTCATCATAAATAAGACACATATAATAATCTTTCATGTTAATTCACTTAATTCATTATAAATACGAAGTAGGTAGATCAGATGTTCTCAACTTACAGGGGGTCTACACACAAAAAAAAAAAATAATTAAAAAAATAGCAAATAGATCAGTATAGTAATATTTTAGTGGTTCATAGTAATTTCACTTCAAAACGGTTGATAAAACTGAGAATTGGAAATTCTAGAGTGATCTTCACCATATTAAAATATTAAAAATAGAAAAAACAACTCTAAAACAAGCAGAAAACGAAATCAAGCAATGTAAATTAGCGTCCCTTTCACTCTACCGGATTTTTTTATTGTAAAAGTTGAATTAAAACAGAGAAGAATATATAAAGGAAGCGTTATATACATAAAGGAAAATTATATAAAGATTATAATTAATTATATAAATTAATTTGATATATTAATAATTGTAATAATGACCGATTCCTTGTACCACTCCAGTAAGCATGCAACTCCCCCTGCCATACTCTATAGTGATTTTCCAAGTGTAGGTTAGATGTGGCACAAGGCCGAATGTATGGGGGCCCCCAGTGTGGATCGAACTCACTACTCAGTCGTAATTGTTCTAGCGAGACAAGCTTTTTAACCCTTACACCGCCTCGAGGTGTTCACCTTGCCATACTCTATATTTAGAAAAGAAAGTTTTAACCCGTGGTTCTCAACCTGGGTCTATAGGGACCCAAGTGGTCCATGTAACATTACTCGGGGACACAAAAAACATAGAAGATTGGGTCTACCGTAATATTTCAGTGGTCCATAGAGCAATTTCACTTCGGAGCGGTTGTCACAACTGAGACTTGGAATTTCTACAGTAATCTACGCCATATTAAAATATTAAAACAAGCAAAACAACTATAAAACTAGCAGAAAGCAAGATGAAGCAATATAAATTAGCGTCCCTTTTACTGTACCGGATGTTTCGATTGTAAAAGTTGAATTCAACTGTGAAGGATATATAAAGGAAGGATTATATATAAAAAGGAAAATTATATAATGATTATAATTTACTATATAAAATTATTTAATGTGTTAATTTTTAAAAAATAATATTAATTTTAAATATTAATATAATAAAATAAAATATTAATATATTAATATGAATTAATTAATATAGTCGTAGACTCGACATTATGCAAAGGGGGTGATATTGACATTATGCAAAGGGGGTGATATTGACATCAATGGTACCGAATGTAAAAAATAACTCGCAGAGGAACATCAAACATAGGGACCTGATTGAAGAAATCTGCACAATTCTCAGTTCTAACTGTTCTGAAGTGAAATTACTCTATGGGCCGCTAAAATGAACCTCCAATTTGCTATTTTTTTGTGTGTGAACCACCAATAATGTTACAGGAACCCCCAGGATTCATATGGAGCCCGGTTAAGAAGTACTGATCTAGACATTGTCGTGGGTCAATTCTGGTATAGTGAGTATAGCGATATTGATCCTCACTGTGTGTTCAATTGATGTCGTCCAATATTTAAAAAAAAATTAAACTTATTAAACATCTTTAGTTGTCGTGATCTGTAAAATACTAAAAATAGAAAAACAACTCTAAAACTAGCAGAAAACAAGATAAAGCAATGTAAATTGGCGTCCCTTTTACTCTACCGGATTTTTCGATTGCAAAAAAAAAAAAAGAAAAATTTAAATGGTTTATTATGAGTTATTTTACTAGTCTACATAAATGTTCCATAGAATTTAGTTGTTAACAGATCGCGACATCTATCAGAGAGATGAAATTTAATTTTTTATAATGCTTATTACCAAATACTGAATAGATTTTTTAAACATTAAATTATATTTAATTACATCTCCCTAATAGCTGTTGCGATCTGTAAATACAAATTTTTTCTTCAAAATAAAGTACATACATTTCAGTTATATGTGATATACGCGTAGACGATCAAGTATCTTTCGATAGATGACTCAGAGGCAGATTCTTTTCCCCCGCTGTAGGTTGCAATTTCTTTTTACGATAGGCCAGTTGTCATTTACCCATATGTGGGAAGAGAAGAAGAGGATTCATCCCAAAGGTATTAGCAAGTAAGTGAACGTAATGTATTCGAGTGGATGATTCCTCAATCCCAGCCGCTATCCATTACTCCACTGTGTCTCCCCTTAAGCTTTTTTTTCATCGAATGCTTAGGAGTGGGGGTAAAAAAAAAAATTAAGAGTGAAAGTGGTCCACGGGTAAAAAGATTGGGAACTAGTGACATAGATTGAAAATTATGGTGAGGAAAAGTAATAATTTAAATGGTATCCATATTTTTTTAGAATTATCTCAAAGCAGATGATTCACTTTCCTCATATATTTGTTGATCGGACATTCGGTGTAATATAAACAAGTTTTTAGCCAACCAGAACTTCTATACACTTTCGGAATTTCGTACTTGAATATCAACAACAAAGAACAATATCAAAGAATCATCTCAAAGACATGACAAGTTTCTGTGGAACTGGTCGTAACAACATCTGAAAATACTTTCTTTTCTTTTCTTTGTACCCGTCGGTACCCTGCGTCGAGCTGGCATCTAGGTTGTGTATCCCAGAAGCACATGACGGTCAATTTTATATATCAAACGGATTCCCGACAGGTCGGTTGGTACAGTTTTGACAGATAAAAGAATGTTTCCTTAACCAACATTTCACGCCTTTGAGCGGGCATCTAAGGTCTTTCTTATCCATGACATACATTGACCAAAATAGAATCTCTAAAGTGTAAATGTAAATATCAATTATTTGTTCTTGATATATTGATATATAATGTTGGTTTCTGTCTAACAATCTATCTGGCATAGACGACTCGGCATTGTTTAATGGTTAGCTGATTGTGGGTTTGCGGTTGGTGTAAAGAATAACAGCACGGAATGAGAAGTTGGAGAGCGGGGTTCGGATTCCGGTCGAGTCTATTATATTCTCTTTTGTGCAAATACCATTGAGAGAGGTAGGAATCTATCTCTTCTCCCCCAGATATGGATTAAAAAGTAGGACAAAAATTTATCAACCAAAAATTGTGTTGACCATGTTCGTCGTAGTCTAAGAATATAGAATCCAGCGCAGTACGTAATCTGTTCAATTAAACAACGTTAAAGATTAACACTCACGAGTCAGACACTCTACTGAATCTGACTATATTGCCAATAGAAGCAGCAGCTGTTCCGTAATTCTTCAGTCTCCGAAGGTATCGGGGGTTGGCAGTGAATATTCGGGAAAAACAAAATGGCTGCCTTTATACACATCCAGTTGAATATTTTGACCCTTCTGATTGGTTAACCATTCTATCGGTGAACTATAAAATGAGTCAGCTCATTTTGGTTGGCTCACTAGCCTAAAAGGGTAGCCAAAAACTCTAACAAATTGTTGGTGCAATATTTTAAAAAAAAATGAATTATTGCTATAATCCAAGATATATTTTCGATTTTAAAGGTTGATAAGCTGTAAAAAATAGAAAAAAAACAAAACAAACAAATCAATTAATTCGGTGATTGTTACTACTGAGTAGTGGGTACGATCGTCGTTGGATATTCCAGAGTTATGACCTTGTGAGAAACACAGCTAAGCTTAGTATGTATGGATATATCATAATTCGTTACTGTGGGTTGCATTATTCTGTCTGTACGTTAATAGGAAGTACACAAAAATATACAGTGAAGATCGGGCTTGTTACAACAGTAATAATTTGTGAGACACTATCAAAGCTAAAGCAATCTGATCTCTCTCTCTCTTATATATATATATATATATATATATATATATATATATATATATATATATATATATACTATTACCTTCAAATCTTACTCCATCTTGATTTAAAACTTAAACTTTAATTAAGAAATATTACCCATCTAAAAATAGCTTCAAATTAAATTGATGAATTAGACTCTAACTAATAAAGATTTTACCGTCGTTCACAATATTAAAATATTACTATTGTAAATTTTTATTTTTATTTTTATATTTGTTTATTAATATAATATTCATTTTAGATTAAATCCCTAATTCATTTGTGGAGAAGTTAAATATTTAAATTGCTAGCAAGCATTGAATCTAATTTATTCCCATATGATTTCTAATTTTTTCCCCATATTATTTCCGATTAAATAGGTCAATGTCTGATCATTACCCCCTCCTCCTCAATATTAAGTATTGTAATAAAAATAAAAATAAATTTTAAAACTCTCCCTTCCCTCTCTAATCTCGACCATGTCTCTCACACTATTTCTCACCACCCTCTATATAAACTTAATACTGACCTTCAAAAGTGTAAATTTTAAATTCATTTTTCCGCCCTTGAAAGTGAAGTCTGAAGATCCATATAAAAATAAAATCTCTGGTGAAATAAATTATAACTAATGGAACATTAAAGTGGTTTGCTTTTTCTTTAAATTAAATTATTCGTTCTGATTTAACATTGAGCTCTCCGGATTTCATCTTCTTTGGGATCACCCATACGGATTACCAAGATTTTCGTTACTTAACTATATATATATATATATATATATATATATATATATATATATATATACGCGGCCAGTTGACCGGGGCAATACTTCTATTTTTAGAACGCTTCTAATATGCCGTCTCCTGTGCTAAGTATCACATGACCACCAAGGAACACACACAAAAACTCACTAAAAGATGAATTAAATCTTCCTTGTCGGCCGTTTTCGATGAAAGATGCCTGAAAGAAAGGTTGCTGCCCAAATGCACATCAATATATATATATATATATATATATATATATATATATATATATATATATATATATATATTGTCATACACCGTTTCTGTCTATATTTCTGAGATGAGGTATTATGCACATTATTTACATTATTCGGACTATTGTCCTCATCTTTGTCGCCATATTTATTACAATGTTTCGGCCTTCTTCAGGTGGTTGGAATATCGAACTGAAACAAAGGGTTCAGTTCGACATTCCAACCACCTGAAGAAGGCCCGAGCGTACAACGGCCGAAACGTTGTGATAATATGGCAACAAACATGAGGAAAATAGTCCGAATAATGTAAATAGTGTACATTTTTGCTCTTGTATATTAATATTTGTTACAAAATAAAATCCTCGCATTTGCCATGATAAGTAAATCCACTAATTCGGCATACGTAAGGTTTCTTGAGGTTTTCATTTTAGCTTCAACTGAAAATTAAAGGATTTAAAATTTACTATTTCCAATTATCAAAATACTCTGTTGTGTATTTCAAACAAAAATTATATTGATCGGAATCGATTTTTTTCATTAAAATCGATAAAAATCCTCCATTTTGACTCATGTGGTTAAAACTAAGATTTTGGGTTACGCTGTTTAGTGGGTTTTCTTTTCTTATTTCAGTTGCATTTCGGTTCTCGATGTATAATAACAGAGCTAAAATCTATACTGTTAATATTGGTTTGGTGCATAATTATCAGGTGTTTTTAAACAATATTTATTATGAAAAAAGAAACAACAATTCAATAATAACATTTTTAAATAATTATTCCAGAGCGTATAATTACCGACACGCATTTTTATAACCCGAAAATAAAATAATAGCTTTATTAAAAATAATATTTTATTAAAATAATATTTTTTATAAATGTATTTTATTAAAATAATACTTTTATAAATGTAAACAAAACAGCAATTTTTATTAACATGTTACTTGCCTACAAAAACGCCTGATAATTATGCACCAACCTAATAAATATACGTTCTTTCACTACAGTCATCATAAAAGAATAAATATCGATAGTAGAAACTCAAGTTTTTGTATGCTTCTTCTTTCTTTAACATATTTTAGGTTTAAAATGATTTTTTAAAGTGGAAAAGCTTTCTTGAAGCTTTCATTTTAGCTTTAATTGAAAGCTACAGGATTTAAAATTTACTAATTCCAGTAAGCAAAATGATCTGTGGTGTATTTCAAACAGAAATGATATTGATCGGAATCGATTTTTTTTCAGTAAAATAGGTGAAATCGGTCATTTTAACAAAAATTAATTCTCAGTTTAAAAATTTTTGCAAAAATAAAATATATATATATAATTTTTTTAATCGTATCACCCCAAGCAAGACCGGAGGCCACTATCACGCAAGGGGTTAAAGAAGGGTTGGAGGAAGAGCAGATAGGAGTGGCAAGGGAGGGGATGTGGTGAAAGAGAAAGACAGTGGGTCGATCAAGGCAAGGGAGCCACAGAAGATCCGGAGCGAGAGCAGATAGGAATGAAAAATGAAAGGATGTGGAGAAGGTCGATCAAGGCAAGGGGGCCACAGAAGATCCGGAGCGAGAGCAGATAGGAATGAAAAATGAAAGGATGTGGAGAAGGGAAGTGGATAGATCAAGGTTAATTGTTATTTGAGGAAAATTAACGAATTTAAAGTTGAATTAATATGGTTTGAAACGAATATTACTTATAGCATAAAATGTTGTATACAAGCATTTCTTAACCACGTGGTTTTGTTTTTCTGATGCATTGATCGATTTATCGACCGCCTAACGTGTCGACAAGTATAGTGAAACTGAATTGCTAGAAGGCGATACTTTTTATATAATTTTTTTTTTACACAAACGGGGACAATCTATAAAACACGTGGCTTTTTAATGATAATTTCATGTATGAACTTAGAAAAATAGGATATAAGTACAAGAAATCGAAATTTTCAAATATTCGGAGGTATTAGAGGTAGTAAGCTTTACAATATATGATAAGTAAGTACAGATTTACTTAATACCAACATTTCTTAAGAGTTAAACCATTGAAACTGAATTTTAAAAAAATTTATAAACTTGATAAATTATTCAATTTAAAATTGTAAATAATGAAAACAAATCTTGTAAAAATACATTTTTTATCGAAAACATTTTTGTTAGAGAATATTTTAATTAATATATATTATTTATAAAAGCAATTAAAACCTCTAATTAAATAATGTCTTAGTTTTATTGCATTTTTTTCCATTTAGAACAGTTTTTCGGTAAGACGTGGTCCGACTTTGCAAAAAGATTCTTGAAAGAATTCTGATTTTAACTAATATAGTCACTAGAATGATCACGTCGAATTTCTCAAACTTTCATAAAATTAAGTAAGGAGGTGAAACACATTTAAAAATATTTTTATCAAGAGTTCATAAAAAGATAAAAAAATGACCCCCTACCTTGGTCATTTCTTTGACCAATCCTAATTGTTTTATTACCCCTTAAGCAGAAGAATAGTTTCTTCTCAAGTTCAAGAAAATTCTGATTACTACTGCACACAAAACAATGGTTAAACATCAGAAAACAGGTAAAAATTAATTCGTTTAAATAATATGTAGAAATAACCACTTTTTGTCAGATGAAGGTCGCAAGATCCGAAACCCGTGTAGCAAACATATGAAAATGAAGCATAATATATATTTAAAAAATCGACATTAAAACCAAAAACATTTACGGCTTCTCTTCTCTCTTCTATTTAATATATATATATATATATATATATATATATATATATATATATATATATATATATATATATATATATACCGGGTGTAACAACAAAATTGTTCAAAACGTGTAAAACACAAATTTTTCAATTGTTAGATTAAGCTTTCAACTTAGAAATGATTAATAATATATTACTGGAATTTTCTTTGGGTTTCATCACACTATTGGAAACAACTTTGAGCAAAAGTTATGCATAATTACTTCCCCAGCTTAACAGAAGAATTATGATGAAATCGATCATAAACGAAAATGACATCTTCATAATTAATTAATCATAGCTGAGGATCGAAAACTCATGAAGTATTGAAATAAAGTTCAAATATATATATATATATATATATATATATATATATATATATATATATATATATATATATATATATATATATATGTATATAATAAAAAGACTTAAACACTAATATTCCATGGTCATAATTTATTCCATTGGAATCGTAAAAACAATCCAATTCATCAGACCTACAGATTCAATATATATATATATATATATATATATATATATATATATATATATATATATATATATATATATATATATGAAGAGACTGAGATAGATAAATAGATACATATATGGATATGAAGAGACTGAAATAGGTAGATATGAAGAGACAGATATATATGAAGCGACTGAGGTAGATAGATAGTTAGAAATGAAGATAGATAGATAGATAGATAGATATGAAGAGACTGAGACATATACATAGATAGTTAAATAAATATGAAGAAATTAAGGTAGATATGTAGAGACTGAGATCAATAGATAGATAGACAGAAGGATAGATAGATAGATAGATAGATATGAAAGATCCATATAGATAGATATGGAGACACTGATATATATATATATATATATATATATATATATATATATATATATATATATATATATATAGATAGATAGATAGATAGATAGATATGAACAGACTGGGATAGATAGATAGATAGATAGATAGATAGATAGATAGATATGAACAGACTGAGACATATACATAGATAGATAAATAGATATGAAGAAACAAAGGTAGATATGTAGAGACTGAGATAGATAGGAAGTTGTGGAGAGCCATGATAATCTTATTTAATGATCTTTTGTAATGGATGGCAGAACAAGAACTGATAGGAATTGTAAGGAGGCAAACATTGTTAAGAGCTACAAAGAATAGGAAGTTGTGGTGAGCCATGATCAGTATACTTGAGTTTGTGTAAATGGAGTTATTGTAAGGGGAAAAACATTGTTAAGTGCTATAAGGATAGGAAGTTGTGGAGAGCTATGATCGACCTAAACAATCTTGTGTAAATGGATGGTAGAACATGGATAGGTACAGTGAGGGATCGTAAGGGGGCCAAACTTTGCTAAGTGCTACAAGGATAGGAAGTTGTGGAGAGCTATGATCAACAAACTTGACGAGCTTAATTGGATAGCATAACAAGAGACTGTAGGTATAGTAAGGAGATAAACATTGCCGAGATCTACAAAGAATAGGATGGTGTGGAGAGCCATGATCGATTACGTCCTGAACAGGTACGGCACATAATAGAAATGGATTTGGGCATTTCGACGTAGTGTACTGGTTAGCAATATTGTCTCGCTAGATGAATTACGACTGAGTAGTGAGTTTGATCCTCACTGGGTGCCCCGCACTTTCAGTCCCATCTGAGCTGCGTACAGAAAATACGTCACATGTAAGCTACGCTTAGAAAATCAACATTATAGAAAACAATTGTTGATCAGACGAGATTTGCCAGCGATTGAACTCACAGTCACGCGGTAGAAAATTACAGATGATCGACATTTTTATCTACGAAGTCATTGAAGATTGAAATGTTCGCTTATTTGTTTATTCGCTTATCTCTCCATCATGTCAGGAAGAAAAGTACCTCACATACGGTAAATTATATTTGCATTAACATGAAGAAACCTTTCCGCCATATTATAGTGCCATTTTATGTTGTTTTGGTTTTCGTATATTTTCAGTTACGGTATTAAAACGCCCTTATTTGGTAATGAATGCAAGCGTTTTCTTATATCTCTAACGCAGCTGCCGTTCTATTATCTAAATCTGGATATTTCAGCTAAAGTTAGCAAAGTGAACATCCGTCCGCAAGTAAACTACATTTTGAAAGCTGTTATCGTCTGCCATCTGAGTATTAAATTAAAAGGCATCAGTATTTTCTCCAACGTATCTTTCAATTTAAGTCATTCCAAAAAACAAAAACAACAAAAAAGACAGTTCGTTCTGTGACAGCTGTTTCTTAGAGTTTTTCTCTTCCACAGCATTTTAAATAAATAAATAAATAAATAAACAACTCCACTGTATGACACAGGGTGAAAAAAAATAACATAAAAGAGTTTAATATCATAAACACATGCGAATTATATTTATTAAATGCGGACAAGTTTTTCAACTATTTAATAATGACAAGCCTTCATCTTGGAAGTTTAAAAAAATACAGTTAAATAGCACAAATAAAGCAAGAGAAATAATACGAAATTCGCATAAAAAGTTAGCACTATGGGACAATGCTTTATCTCAGAAATTTAAATGTTATTACTTGTGTAAATTCTTGGGTACGACGATAAACACCATCCGGCAGCAAGGCTTCTGATCGGGAGATTGGATGTTTTGAGGAACGTGGAACCACCTCTTAATTGCTGTTGTTCCCATATCCATTCTGACTCGGGGTGGTAGTACCTGTTAGGGTCCCAGCTATGGGCAAATAGTAAACCGCCAAACTAAAACAATACATCATGAAAGTATAAAAATACATATTTATGATAAAATTACCAACAATACATTTTTAGTACAATTACCAACAGTAGAATTTATAGCAAAATGACCAATAATACATTTTATCTGTAGTTGGAGGCAGACAATTGTATACAAAATTTATTTAGTTGAAACCATATGATTGTGTTCAAAGTATTAAGATGAACGGTACATTTTAAAATTACAGACAATGCATTTTTATAGCAAACTGGCAATTAATGCAACACGAAAATAATATAAAAATACATTTTTATATAAGATTACCAAGAATATATTTTGTAATCTACATATATATATATATATACAAGCAGCATGGCCCGGCGTTGCTCGTGCTTGATTCCAAAATCGTACGACCCATACAGCAATCGCTATCACTTGACTTAAAATATTTTGCCCTTCCTTGCCTTTAAAGGAGTGCCCTTTGCCGTGCTGATGTTGCTACATGCCTTACTTCTTGCCTATCTCACACTGCGAATTTTTTCTAAGCTCTATACTAAACATTAAATCTGTTACGAAAAAAGAACTAAACAAAATGAACACAAAACAATCAGCTTTAAAAAAGGACTCGTAACTGGAAAAACCGAATGAAAAAAGAATGTTAACAACAAATACTTTTTCACACCCAACATAGTTCTGCGGAAACAGAATCAACGTTGAGTTTAAGCAAGCGAATGAGCCAATTGGAGTAAAATGCCATGCAGATTTAAATTTTTCCCATTTGTGACGAATGCAGCTATTGATTTCTTATTGCATGCTAGGATGTTAGTTAACATTCGTGTCAGTCAGCTGTTGGCTCTCACGCTGGCCAATAGAATCTTCCTGCCTATTTGTGACAGCCAGCTATAGGCTCTCATTCTCGCCAGTAGAAAATGGCCGCAAACTACATGAAAACTGCCGTAGAAGCATGAAAAAATCGATTATTTCCACTATCGATGGGAGTTGGGAAATGCAAAGTCGGTCTTGACCTTCCCGCTAACTTGGTGCATGTGTATGTAAATTTTGGTGCAAATCCGTCGAAAATTGCGGCCGCCGTGCATTCATTACACACAGAAACATCCTGTCTTTATATATATATATATATATATATATATATATATATATATATATATATATATATATATAAAAACAACATACCTTTACACTGAAACTATAGAATTATGTACAAAATATCTGTAGTTGAAAGCATAAAAACACGCACACTATATATATATATGTGTGTGTGTATATATATATATATATATATATATATATATATATATATATATATATATATATATATATATATTGGCATTAAATAACCCATAGAGGTGTTGATATGACGCCCCCAATAATTATCAACCAACAAGTGTAAAGAAAACAAGAAAATAAACGGGAAAATACGAGTCTTTTTTTTACTTCAAACCTTATGATAGTGGACACTTCTTATTGAAATAGACACCCCATTTTTTTTATTTATTAAACAATGTCTATTGTATTGCGCATTCCAGTAATGCAAGTAAAGAAAATCTGTCCTAGAGAACCCTCGTCCGCCTTTGTGAGGGACACTGTCGTTCGAAATGGGACATTATAGCGCTTCACGTCCTGGGTATGATGATAAAATGTACCTGACAGCAAGTCCTGTGATCGGGAGGTTTGAGGAGCGTGGAAACCTCTTAACTGCCGTTGTTCCCAGCTCCACCCAAAACCGGGGTGGTAATACCTGTTAGGGTGCCAGCTATGGGTAAATAGAGGACCCCTTCAAACAAAAACTAAACACTAATCGATAGTGTAAATATATATATTTTTAGTGTAAAAATACCATCAATAAAAAAAGAGAATATTAACATCAATACATTTATGAAAAAAATATAACCAGATCTCGGCAAAAACCCTCTTTGTAAAAATACGTCAATGAAAGATTATCTACAACTGATTTCTTACAAAGAATAGATATTCTAGAAATACGAATCTATCCTAAAAAACTTGTCGGCATTAAATAACCCATTGAGTTTGATATGCCGTAAAACAAAATAAACCAAACCAAACTAAACCATATTCTATTTATACGAACCTATCCTAAAAATCTAATCGGCATTAAATGACCCATTGAGGTTGATATGCCGTAAAACAAAATAAGCTAAACCAAAAAATACACAGTCTATTCATACGAATCTATCCTAAAAATCTTGTCGGCATTAAATAACCTATTGAGGTGTTGATATACCGTAAAACAAAATAAACCAAACCAAACTAAACCAAAGAATATATATTCTATTCATACAAATCTATCCTAAAAATCTTATCGACATTAAATGAATCATTGAGGTTGATATGCTGTAAAACAAAATAAACCAAACCAAACTTAACCATATTCTATTCATACGAACCTATCCTAAAAATCTAATCGGCATTAAATGACCCATTGAGGTTGATATGTCGTAAAACAAAATAAGCTAAACCAAAAAATACACAGTCTATTCATACGAATCTACCCTAAAAATCTTGTCGGCATTAAATAACCTATTGAGGTGTTGATATACCGTAAAACAAAATAAACTAAACCAAACTAAACAAAGAATACATATTCTATTCATACGAACCTATCCTAAAAATCTTGTCTGCATTTAAAAAACCCATTGAAGTTTATATGCCGTAAAACAAAATAAACCAAACCAAACTACAGCAAAGAATACATATTCTATTCATACGAACCTATCCTAAAAATCTTGTCGGCATTAAATAACACATTGAGGTTGATATGCCGTAAAACAAAATAAACCAAACTAATCCAAAGGACTTCACACTAACTGAAACACTTTATCTTATTCAAGGAAAGCACTTCCTTTTCACTATTTTTCTCCAGTTCCCATATCTGCTCAGTTTTGTAACCTAAATGTAAACAAAGCAATTTCTAAAGAATAAATGGATTTATTATTAATCCGACATTTCTTGTTTATTAATTTAAACCTTATTACAGTGGACTCTTCGTATTTGAAATAGACACCCTATTTGTATTTATTAAACAGCGTGCATTATATCTTTCAGACTCCGCATTCGAGAAATGGAGAAATGGAGGGTGTATTTTTATTAAATAGAATCACCCTCAAGGACATTTGTGCGTTAGTGTTTCTATTCATTTTCTACCAAATGCAATCTGGCTGTTATAGATAAAAGAGAATGAGCGACAAGTGACCCATTTATGAAAGAGCAGCTGTGAATGAATTCACCCTAGCTGCCTGTTTGAGCAACTGCTTTTTGGTTGAAACCACCCCCTTGAACAAATAAAGGAAGTGATTGAATTAAAGCGCTAATTAAATATTTCGTAATCGAATGAAGGAAAAAATTCCGATAAAGTAATAGCATTATCTTTCCAAGGTTTTGCTTAAACACTTCCCTGCCTCAACCAAATTGCCTCTCGACTGAAAAAAAAAAAAATAACGAAGCAATACAAAAGAAAATTTCCCGCCAAAACAACGAGTAACGTTATGCTGATTTTCTAAGCGTAGCTTAGATGTGGCACAAGGCCTTAAATATGAGGGCGCCGGGTGAGTCCCGAACTCCCTACTCATTCGTAATAGTTCTAGCGAGACAAGCTTTCTTTTCATTACACCATGTCTAGTACCCCAACGAGTAACGTTATGGTGATTTTCTAAGCATAGCTTAGATGTAGCACAAAGCCTAAAATATGGAGGCGCACGGTGATGATCGAACCCCCTACTCCGTCGTAATCATTCTAGCGAGACAAGCTTGCTAAGGATTATACCATGTCAAGGTGCCCAACGAGTAACGTGATAAATGAGTGAAATTTGTTCTTGCATTCTCACTTTAAGAGAATAAGTCCTATTAATTTGCTGTATCTAATATCAGTATAGACTGGGATCTCTTACCTTGAATGGTTGCCAGTTTAAGAGAAGAAATACTCTGAAGAGAATTCCATGGCGAAGACAACGTGGAAAGCATTCCGCTATCTTCTCTTGACAATTCATAAATCACGTGTATTAAATAAATCACGTGTATTAAATAAATCACGTGTATTAAAAAGTTAAACACTGGAGAACCAAGACCACCTATGCCCTGAAAATTTCTACTAGTCTATTAGCCATTATCAAGAATCTTGGTTTTGCCAAAGAGGATGAAAGCGTTGATATGATGTCATCCCGTCAGTAGATGTTTCCAGCCAATTGTTTTTTTCATATTAGAGGACAGATGGTGGAATTTCGCGTGGTGTGATCAACTTGATATGTTTTTATTTGTATATTAAAAACCTTTATACCAACACCACTGTCAATAAAATGCTTAAATTAAAAATTAAAATCTAATACAATTATAAATAAACCTCTTCCTACCAATAGTTATCATCAGCAAAATTTACCGACTCATCACAAACCAATATTCAGTCATGTGCCATGCGGGATACACGCTTAGGCGATCATGTATCTTTCGAGATTTTTCCCCCGCAGTAGATTGCCATGTCTTTCCGCAGTAGACCAGTTGCCATGCAAGGCTATAGAACCCGGTCTATCCTGCTATTTACCCGTAGCTGAGGAGAGAAGAGGAGGATTCATACCTTTCCCAAGGGTACTAGCACTTAAGTGAATGCAATAGATTCGACTGGAATTCGAACTCGGCTCTCCGATTCTTCAATCCGACCCGATATCTATTACTCCACCGTGATCAGACGTCTAGCCACACTGAGGAGCCGTGATACAGCGAAACAGTCTGTCTGTGCATGAATATACTGCACTTTTAACAATGATTTTTCAAAGAAAAAATCGTATTAACAAAGGCTTCGCCTCTTACTAGAATTTTAGCTGCTCTTATAGTTTCTTGAATCTGGTCCTTGCCTAAATAATCAACATATATCTGTTATATTTTAGACGATTTATTAATATATTTCCACAAAACAACATTATCTTATCAGATAAACTAAACAAAGTCGAACGTACAATTGAATTAACTGATGAGACAGAACAACCAATACATTCCGTTTTCTCCGTATCATGATAATCCGTACTGACAATGAGCAAGAACTAAGTGCCTATCGTAGATCAACTAAAGAAATTAACTCGTAAATATCCAGTATATTCTCACTATCGTCGTCGTTGACTTTATCTCGTATCCCAGAATTGAATTTCTTCTTTTCTGATAGCTTACTTTATGATGATGGCGTTATGCAAACCAAATCTTGCATTCGAGAACCAATGGCACTGACTGAACGGCTTTTGTTTCCGATGGAGATGGAACATAGCCATTTTGTATGGTCTCGGCCTTGCGTTTCAAAAGATTTGGGCTCAAGTCCAGTGGCTTTCAGTATTGTTGCTCCTTATATCCTTGAAAAGGGTGGGGGTGATGTAGACCTTTGTTTTTTTTCCTTATCGGTGAATAAGACGTGACGTGAAAAACTTGACTCTTCCATAATTGCTACATGTCCCAACCCTGAAAGTATATATATATATATATATATATATATATATATATATATATATATATATATATATATATATATGATGAAAATGTGGAAAAGAGAAAGAAAAATTCGAATATGTGAGTTAACTGTTTTTTTATTTTCTTTTTTGTTTTTCTGTCAAAGTCAGACGTTTCGGTCTAATAGACCATCTTCAGGACATGGTTATTGGAGACATATTTACATTAAATTTTATGTTAAAATGAAGAGACGATAGATCCAAAAAAGAGCGTTTTGCATGTAGAATTTGCCATATTGCTTAAATATAAAGTCCTAATGATAAATGAATTTTGACTTATTGTTGAAAAGCTCCATCGATGTAAATTAAATGTTTATACAAATTATTAACATCGTTCCTTAACTTTTGGCAAGTAGCTTATTTTCTTTGTTCCATTTAATCTTTATTTAAAAAAACTATTATGTGAATCTTTGTAACTTTGTATAATATTTATGCAGTACACCCTAATCTTTATTCGGTAAAAATTTCATTGCTAATCATGCATTACTTTTTAAGTAATACAAATATATATGTCTTTGTTGTTTCCGTTCGTTATATTATGGCCGCTACTGTATATATATATATATATATATATATATATATATATATATATATATATATATATATATATATATAAAATCATTTATTTGAATATTACAACATAAATATGTTATAAAATCACTACAAAAATAGCCATTTTGTTTCAACACTTCTGGTGTCTTATCAAGTGATGATGTAGAATATAGAATAAATGGTTTTAAAATTTTCAAATTAATTAACGATCCTTAGCTAGGAGTAAACGCTGTTACATAAGCTAGAATGACCAATCAAAATACAAGTATAGGGTAATTCGAAAAATTTGACAACTAAGCAAGGTTATCATAGATATTAAAAGATTTATAAAATTTGAAATTAAAATTAAAAGTAAATAATTAAAAATTACCTATTTAGAAATCTAAATCAAATCTCTATTAAGTTTTAAATTGTAGAATTACCGAGGAGAAAAAATATAAAAATATAAAAATAAAAATAAAAGATATATATGCTATTTAATTTATATTTTCATTGAAATTATGTTAAAAAGGATGTTTAGAGCCCCAGACAAAAATGTATACATTTTTAGTTTCATTTCAACATGTTAGTCGCCTCTCACGCGAAATCATTCGAACATACTCAGGTTATAATACATAAGCGCTCAGACGTATTTAGATATATACACACACATAAAATACGGTGACGAGACACGACCCTTGATAAAAAAAACAAAAAAAAAATCTACACCGCCCACAACCACACGTACGCAAACATACGACTAAACGTGCATGCACTTTCCTTACACATAGACATCAATAAACACAGGCACATACATCCACATTCACATTGACCTAGACGGTCAGATGTCATAGCTAAAGTGAACATATTCGTGGCTTAATATGTTATTAAACGAATTTTAACTTGAAATATAACTAATCTGGTCAAATATATATAGATAAAATTTAAACAACTAAATATATATAAATATATATATTTTTAAATCATATAGTTTTCGACACATTACATGCAAAAGTAAATAACTACCTCCATATATAATTGTACATTCACACATACGCATACAAATCAGCACATGTACCTGCATATCCATATATACGCATAATAGGTACGCATATACAGACATACGCACATAGACATACATACACATAAGCACGTATAAATATATCGACCCATACAGCAACGCAGAAAAGTAAATAAAGCAAGTAAAGAAATATATACATAAAGATGCAACTATATACAAATACATACATACATACACATACACATACATATTTAGATATACATACATACGCACGCATACATATATGCATATAAACTAAACATATACACAGACATTTACAAATACACGCATATACATGAAAAATCAAACAAACGTAAATTAAAACTATATAAATATAAATATGTATATACACATCAGCGTGTACATATATATACACATACATACGCAACTACACATATATACACATACACACATACACACATATATATACACATATACCTACACACATACATACACATATACATACACATACATAGACATACATATACATATACATATACACATACATATATATATATACATACATACATATATATATATATACACACATACACACATACATATACAAACACATATACATATATACATAAACATGTAGACACATACACACAAAAGGGAAAGGAATGAGTATACAGAGACCAACTTATATTCTAATAATATTCCAACAATATTATGATAAAATATATTAAAAGTTTATAATAATTTAAGAAAATAACAACAGTCTATAAGCAATTAAAGGCTCCTTATCAACAAAAGTAGATTTTAGTTTGTATCTATGATACACTCCAAGACACTAAGGCATACATACAAATACACATACTACGACATACAAACATACATCCATATATACATAAATATCAAATCATATATAAATACCCATATCAACACATCCAGATATACAGTACACCCACATCCGAACGCATACATATAAATAACTACACACATATATATACACACACACCTATATATATACACATATACATACATATATACACATTTAAACATACACACATATACATAAATATGCATATATAAACATACACATACACATATACATATATACATACATATACACACACATATGCACAGTCACACATACATATACATACATATGCATATATATACACATGTTTACACACACACAAGTACACATATATATCTCTATATACCCAAACATATACTTACACATTTAGTGGTAGACACTTACCAGAATTTACACCCCTACTCGTACACATAAACAGGTTAACATATGATAGATGTCAATATACACAACTATATACCTTCATATAAATAAAAAAAAATTTAAAAAAAATATATAAAAAAAACAAAAAACCCTTACATATATATACCCCTATATACACACATACACATCCAACAGTAGAAACACACCTACATAACATACAAATATATACATACAAATACAGACACGTATAACACTTTGTAAGTACACAATACACATTCATATCGATCCGGTGACCATCATTAGGTGTTTTATTTTTTTCTTTTAGACTCCAAAAGTACTTGGATAATGAAGTCATATATTTATAGTTACTATTATTAAAAGATTGCATATGACCCCGCTAGCGTTCCTTGAATGGTCTCATGGTGCAACCTATGTAGAATTTCTTTATATTTGGATTTTCTAGTGTTGATATTGTACTGAGATAAACTACAGAGCTAGTTAAACAATTATTTTTTAGTGGACAATTATTGGGATTCCTACAGTTACATGATTTATTATTTGTGTCATTTTGCTTAGTGTTGCTTTTCGCAACCTTGTGGGTTGTCAGGCTTTCTGAATCCATATACTTGCTGAATATACTATTGTTATGTTTTTTAATTATTTTCTCTAGGTTATCTGTACAACTATAGCTTAACTTAAGAGTATTGGAGTTAAATATTTTACTAAGTGAGTTGGTTTCAGATTTGGGGAAATGTTTTTAATGAGGTTTAGAAACAGGTGCCCCAATTTAGTTTTAACCATAATGTTAAAAGGGGGAGTATACCATATGATTTTTCTAGATCTCTTTCTACCATTATTGTTGCTATTTATAGGGCTTTTATATTGAATATTAATATTTTTGTATCCACTATTTTTAAGTGCAGAATTATAAAAGTCTCTATGTTTATTAAAAATATCTCTGTTTGAAGAGTTATTACTGATCCTACATTCAATAGAATAGAGTATGTGTTTGATGATTGCAGGGGGGTGGTTAGAATTTGGATGTACGTATATTGGATTGGAGTTAATCTTTACATAGGGTTGGTATGTGTTGCTGGTGAGGTCTAGGGTAACATCTAGGAAGTCTACTTGTTTAACATTAGTGGTAACTATTACTCTGAGACCTAGATCCTTAAATACCTTATGAATCATTATTCTAATACGATCTAATTTAGATTTCTAAATAGGTAATTTTTAATTTTTTACTTTTAATTTCAAATTTTATAAATCTTTTAATATCTATGATAACCTTGCTTAGTTGTCAAATTTTTCGAATTACCCTATACTTGTATTTTGATTGGTCATTCTAGCTTATGTAACAGCGTTTACTCCTAGCTGGTGAGGTCTAGGGTAACGTCTAGGAAGTCTACTTGTTTAACATTAGTGGTAACTATTACTCTGAGACCTAGATCCTTAAATAACTTATGAATCATTTTTCTAATACGATCTAATTTAGATTTCTAAATAGGTAATTTTTAATTTTTTACTTTTAATTTTAATTTCAAATTTTATAAATCTTTTAATATCTATGATAACCTTGCTTAGTTGTCAAATTTTTCGAATTACCCTATACTTGTATTTTGATTGGTCATTCTAGCTTATGTAACAGCGTTTACTCTTAGCTAAGGTTCGTTAATTAATTTGAAACTTTTAAAACCATTTATTCTATATTCTACATCATCACTTGATAAGACACCAGAAGTGTTGAAACAAAATGGCTATTTTTGTAGTGATTTTATAACATATTTATGTTATAATAATTAAATAAATGATTATATCTGCTCTACTCTGTATTGAGCACTCTTTAAAGAATAATAATTGTTGGTTATTGGAATTTACTCCGTATATACCAATCCCAAACTTGGGTATATATATATATATATATATATATATATATATATATATATATATATATATATATATATATATATATATATATATATAAGAGTATATATATATATGTATATATATATATATAGGTATGTATATATATATATGTATATATATACATATATGTATATGTTTATATATATGTGTATATATACATTATTATATATATACATGTATATACATATATATACATATATGCATATATATATACATATATTCATATATGTACATATATATACATATATATATACATATATACACATATATATATACACATATATATACATATATATAGATTTACATATATACATATATATATACAAATATATATACATATATAAAAATATACATATATATACATATATACACACACATATATATATGTGTGTGTGTATATATATGTGTATATGTATATATATGTGTATGTATATTTTTATTTATGTATATATATTTGTATATATATATGTATATATGTATATTTTTGTATATGTATATATATGTGTGTATATATATATATGTATGTATGTATGTACATATATATATATACATACATACATACATACATATATATATATATATATATATATATATATATATATATATATATATATATATATATATATATAT
>OZ038511.1:43618809-43633809 GCA_964036315.1 Acanthosepion esculentum | reverse complement strand
ACCCATAGAGTGGGGAGCTGCTATGTGGAATTAATCCTCCTCTATGGCAGGGAACGCTGGCCATTTCCTTCAGAGATAAAGAAGAGGTAACAGAGATACGGTTCTACAGAAGGAAGCTGAGAATGCTATGGACTGAACATGTGATGAAGGAAAATGCAAATAGGAAAAAATATTTACACTTAAAAGTAGAATGAGACAGTTGAAATTTCTGGGACGAAAGAGGGCTTGGAGAATTTGTCACTCACAAGACACATTGAAGGCAAAAACGACTGAGCAAAACAGCGAGCAATCTACCTAACAAGATTGTAAAAATGGACGGCAGAACATGGGGAGGAAGATATAGTTAAAAGTCTAAGAGCTACAAAAGGTAGGAAGTTGTGAAGAGTCTTGAACTGCCTCCAGCATCGATAACCATTACACTATTCGGGGATCTCATTACGTCCAATAACATTCTTAAGTCAAAGCTTCTTAAATGTTTTGCAGTGTTGACATACGTTGCAAATGTATCATTTCTTGTAATCTCGAAGTTATTTTAGCTAATCCAATAAGTCAAAACGAAGATAAAAAAAATATGTATCAAGTACATTTAGAACGAGAGCGTTCATGGCTCTCCACAACTTCCGGTCCTTTGTAGCTCTTAGTAAGTTTTGTCTTTTGCTATCCCTCCTAATCCCTGTTGTACCAACGGATGTCTTTCTTCTATGTGCCACGCCCTTTCAGAACATAGTGGAAAATGTCACTCCACTATTTCCGTTCATTTGTAGCTCATAGTAATTTTTGTCTTTTTGCTATTTTTCATAATACTTGTTCTGCCACACATTTTCTTCTATGTTGCGTGTCTCTTCTGGACATGGACGATCATGGCCCTCCATAACTTCCGGTCTCTTGTAGCTCTTAGTAAGCTTTATTATTTTGCTATCTTTCCTCATTTCTGTTCTGCCAACCATTTACACTAACATGTTCTTCTGTTCGTATATGTGACATGTCCCTTCAGGCCATGGACGATCATGGCTCTCTACAAGTTCCGATCTTGTGTAGCTCTTAGTTTGCTTTATTATTTTGCTATCTAGCCTAATCTCTGTTCTGACAATCATTTGCACTAACATGTTCTTCTGTTCGTATATGTGACATGTCCCTTCAGGCCATGGACGATCATGGCTCTCCACAAGTTCCTGTCTTTTGTAGCTCTTAGTAAGCTTTATTATTTTGTTATCATTTCTAATCTCTATTCTGCCAACCATTTACACTAACATGTTCTTCTGTTCGTGTATGTGACATATTCCCTCAGGGCATGGACGATCATGGCCCTCCACATGTTCCAGCCTTTTGTATCTCTTAGTAAGCTTTATTATTTTGCTATCATTCCTAATCTCTGTTCTGCCAGCTCGGCCTTCTTTTCTTCCATGTGTCATGTCCCATTAGGATGTGGACAATCATGGCCGTGTAAACGATTTTGAACTGAGTCAAGGCTGGAACGTGTGTATTGTTCAGCTCCAGCCCAGATAGAGAAGCAATGTAAGGTTTTTGGTCTAGTCTGGTACATATAAAGTTGAAGCAGGGTAGAAGGAGATAGGTACTTCCTGGAGCGATAAAAATCTTTTTAGTAATCGATCCAATATATGAGTTCCACTTGAAGTCTGCAGTAAGGAACCAGCAGGCGTTCAAACTATCCAGACTCGTTGAGCGTGCAACCATTCATCGTCACTGCGCTGCATATGGTGACTATACGATCATAGTAGTGGATCGTATATATGATTTCCATATGTGCGGTCTGGCGTGAAATCGAGACTCAGTAGACGTTCAAAGTATGGGGTCTCGTGGAGAGCGCGAATGTTTGTCATGACTGGAGAAAATTCAGTGTTTTCTCGGCAACCGGTGATGGGAATTTTGGAAAGATGTTTCTTAAAATATACCAATGTGGAAGCTTTTATTTTTTAAAAAAATTTTAAACAAAAAAAAAAATGTCTTTAAATCCGTATAATAAATAAATAAACTATGTTTTATTGAAGTCGCCATATCAATAAGAAATATTAATACAAGTTTCATACTTGTCCCTCAAATGCTGTTACGAGTGGAACCCGACATCGTCCAAGAATGGAAATCATTCGAATTATTTATTGGCTTAAATCACATTGGGTGTGCGGTTTTTATAGTGCCGAAAACAAACGAGTTACATCTTGAGAAATGGTGTCTGACGTTATTTATAAAAATTACGAAGACATGTTTAGAATGCCAGTTGAAATGAAATCTCATTTAACGAAAGAGGGAGAGGGAGAGAGAAAGATAGAGAAAGTGAGAGAAAGAGAAAGAGAGAGAGAGAGAAAGAGATAGAGAAAAAGAAACAGACAGAGAAAGAGAGAGACAGAGAAAGAGAGGGAGAAAGGGGGAGAGTGAAAAAGGGAGCAAGAGAAAGAGAGAGAGAGAGAGAGAGATAGAAAGGCCGAAAGAGAGAGAGAGAGAGAAATTTACTAAGACATATTTAGAATGCCAGTTGCAATGAAATCTCATTTAACGAAAGAGGGAGAGAGAAAGTGAGAGAAAGAGAAAGAGAGAGAGAGAAAAAGAGATAGAGAAAAAGAGACAGGCAGAGAAAGAGAGAGACAGAGAGGGAGAAAGGGGGAGAGTGAAAAGGGGAGCAAGAGAAAGAGATAGATAGAAAGGCAGAAAGGGAGAGAGAGAAAAAGAGAGAAAGAGAGAAAAAAGAAAGAGAAAAAGAGAGAGGAAAGGAGATAGAGAGAAGAGAGAGAGAGAGAAAGAGATAGAAAAGAGAAAGAAAAGAGAGAGAAATGGAGATGGAAAAGGGAGTGAGAGAAAGAGAGAGGCATAAAGAGAGAGAGAGAGAGAATGAGAGAGAACAAGAGAGAGAAAAGGAGAAAGAGAGATAGAAAAAAGAGATATAAAAGAGAAAGATAGAGAGAGAGAAAGACAGACAGAGAGAGGGGAAAGAGAGATAGAAAAATAGAGAAAAAGAAAGACAGAGAAAAAGAGAACGAGGGAGAAGAGAGAGAGAAAAAGAGAGAGAAAAGAGAGAGAGAAAGGGGGATGAAAAAGGGAGTGAGAGAAAGAGAGAGAGAGAGAGAGAGAAAGGCAGAAAGAGAGAGTAAGAGAAAAAGAGAGAAAAAGAGAGAGGGCGAGATTGAAAAAGAGAGAAAGAGAGAGAGAGATAGAAAGAGAAATAGAGAAAGAGAACGAGAAAGAGAGAAACGGAGAGAGTCAAAGATAGAGAAAGACAGAGAGAGAGAGAAAGACAAAGAGAGAGAGAGAAAAGGAGAGAAAAAGAAAGAGAGAGAGAAAAAAGAGAGAGTGTGAAAGAGAGAGAGAAAGAGAGAGAAAAAAGAGAGAGAAAGAAAGAGAAAGCGAAAGAAAAAGCGAGAGAAAGAAAAAGAGAGAAACGTTGACAGTGCAGAAAAAAAAGGAAACACGTCGACATAACGTGGTGCATAATCACGTCAGGTCCTTTTTAGCGATTCATTAAAACTCTCCCGTTGTTTTTTTTATTTATTTTCTGTAACATTATTTAAAAAGTGCTAAAATGCGTTCCTTTTTATGTCTTCTCTGTGCCGTGTCCCTTCAGGACTTGCACGATCATGACCCACCACAGCTTCCTATCGTTTGGAACACTTTAAATTTTTTTTTTTACTATTCTTCATACTTCCTGTTTTGCCATCATTTACACATGCTTGCGTTTAATATGTCCTGTGAGTATTAAAATCTCCAAGCCATTTTCCTCGTCATGAGTCCTAGAGATCTCAATTGTCTCTTTATGATTCTAAGTAATAATGTAATTTTTGTATCCGTTTTTCTTAAAACTTACTCCGTCCATGGTATTCTCAGCATCCTTCTGTAGAATCACGTTTCTGTTGTCACAAGTTTTCTCCTGTGAATTCCTTGCTGTAAGGACGTTCGACAATATCTAGCAGTTCCACACGTTTTTCTTTGTTTCTAACGAGGTTTTCCTGTTTCTTAATACTTTGATTAGCTTTTGGAAAGCATCTTTTGCTATTCCAACGTCACATTTTCCGTAGTCAGTTAAAGCACTGTCTAAATATTTAAAATACTATACTTGGTTGATTTCTGACATCCTCATTTTGTAGCTAGCATTGTCGGCTCTTCCTCTTTTTGACAACCATACATTATATCTTCTTACTGTGGATTCTTACCTTTCCCAAAGGTATTAGTGAGAAACTAACGAAACAGGCTCGGTCATAATTTGAACTCACCTTTCCGATTCTATTTTCTGTGCCAATAACCGATACGCTACACACACGCCTAACCCTAGTAGATTAAATGAAGTACACCCCACTCTTGATGCAACACGATCTTACTACCGTTACTTCACAGAAAACGTACTTGACTGAACAGATTTTTAGATTGTAAGAACTTTTGGAGATTATAATGATTTACTGATATGAGTCCTACTAATTAACCCGTAGTTGGGGGAGAGATGTGGATTCGTGCCTTTCCCGAGGATATTTGCGCGTAAGTGAATATAACGAACCCGACTGGAATTGGAACTTAGCTGTCCGATTTTAATTCTGAGTCGTGTCCCACTACACCACCAGAATATCCAAGCTTACCGCACCTGGTATACGAGAAGGGACAACTCAACATCGCCGACTGACGGCCGGGACAACTCAGGACTGAGACAACTCAAGATCGAGACAACTCAGCACCAGAAAAACATAACTATTTCTTTTATAGCCGAATAAAAGTAATCTATTAAGGATTAAAAGCTTAATTAGTGAATATTTTTCTTTGAGCAAGACATTTATTTAAGAAATGTCTATAAATGTCACACTTGTAGCGAAATATAATAATAATAATAATAATGATAATAATTATTTTTTTTATTGGAATATTTCGCTACATTTCACCGACATATATGAAGGTGACATCTATAGACATTCTTTAAACAGTCTTATACACTTACATGTATTAATGATACCGTTCTACATACACTTATACAAAAAGCCTTTATTTACAGACTCACTCATACACTATTACACACATTAACGTCCAAAATGTTCCGCATACATATTTATATATTATTTATTGCGTTAATACACGTGACACCTATCTGGCCAATGAGAACTAACTAAAAATCATTGCATATCAGTAGTCTGTGACTCTGCTGTTTCATTTCTATGTCGATTTCAACGAAGCTTTAATAAAAGTAAAATAAAATAGATTGAGATACGTTTCCGACTTGTTCTTTATTTTATTTTATCACCTTGTCTGATTCCTATCCATATCGGATCGTCAACACATATGTAGATATCGCAAAACTATAGGCACTTCATTCACCAAACGTCTTTAGACTAGAATTTCTATCTGGAGTCCAAGATTGTTAAAAAAAATGCACTGAATAAAAAATATCTTTCTTAAATTTCTTTGAAAGGATACAAATAAATAAATAAATAAATAAATAAAATAAATTGTCAGTGAACGTGACGTCATCATCTCTTTTTCCAGGGGTCAACCGATTTATTAGGCCGACTGAAATAAGTTAAACCTTCATTATTTAACAAATGGCCTCCTTTTTCAACGCTCCCACACGACAGCCATCGTTACATATTGTCTCCAGATTGATCTAGATTTATCTGCAGCCTATCCGTGTTGAACGCTGCGATTAATTAAACCGAATACTGATAAGAATAGACGTTGCCAACTGGGGAAATAGATAAGAGTTGAAAGCGAAGCCAAAAAAGAAAACGGCCCTGTACTCGTCGAAGCCATTGCGAGAATTCTATTCATTTAGATAAAGCCTGTACTATCCTCGGCAAAAGACAATACATTGTCGCCGGCGTTGGCAATGTTTCTGAGTGTTCTTCATCTGCAACGTGGACTACCAAATGAAGTCGGCTTTTCCATTTGTTTTAGATACTTCCATTCCATTATCTACGATGAATAATTCTCATCATGCATTTCTAAATATTACATCATTCTGTCAAAGAATAGCAAATGAAAATATTGTAAATCTAAATAAGACAAATATATCTTTCACTACTCGCTCGCACGCACACACACACACACACACACACACACACACACACACATACACACACACACACATATATATATATATATATATATATATATATATACACGGTGTTCAAAACGTTCGTGTGCACTTTAAAACATTTATAACTTTATTTGTATTTGCGATAGAAATAATCTGTAAAAAATGTTATAAAGTTTAACGTACCTAGTTTTAAGTATAGCTTAAATAATTAATGTGAATTCAGGCATTACTGTAAATTCGTTGGCAAATGTTTTCCGTGAACTGCAAAATCGTATTACCCTTTGTATTGCTAATGATGGAGGACATGTGGAAACAAATAAAATTTCAATAAAACCTTAAAAAATATAGATTTACTTCTTTCTAATCCTTTTTACAAATTATTTCTATCGCAAATACAAATAAAGTTATAATTTTTTAACTGCACACGAACTTTATGGACACCCTGTATACATATATATATATATATATATATATATATGCATGTATGTATGTATATACCGGGTGTAACAGCAAAATTGTTCAAATCGTGTAAGTGCCAAATTTTCCAATGGTTAGATTAAGGTTTGAAGCATTGTATCTTAGAAATGATTAAAGATAACTTACTGGAATTCTCCGGGGTATTTATAACAATATTGCATTCTCCTTTGAACAATAAGAATGTATTTAGCTCTAAGTTGAAATGGTGATCCTTCTTCCTGTTGTGACCTCCTGATCCAGTTTTTCTCTCTACTATACTCTCTTTTTTAGACTTATTTACCGTACTCTTGATGGTTCTTCAGAATCTCCTGCAACTCTTCTGGACAGAATCCTTGTTTAAGTTGGTTGATGCTGCCATAATCATAGCCTTCAGTCACCTTTGGTGTTACAAAGAGTTTTGTTACTCTCTCGCCCTCACATAATAATCAAGGGGCTTGAATTATATATATATATATATATATATATTTATATATATATATATATATTTATATATATATGTATATTATATATATATATATATATATATATATATATATATATATATATATATATATATATATATATATATATATATATAATCTGGGGTTTTAGGTGACCAGATGTAAGGAATAATGTGGTCGCAGAAATTGTCTGAAAGACATTACTGGGTTTTCTTGCTTGTGTGGCATGGTGCAGAGACCTGTATCCAAACATAGGGTCTTCCATCAGGGTCTTCCATCAGCCACCCTCTTGAAGCAGGGCCATACCACCACCTCAAGCAACTCCGTGTTGAGTCTGAGGCCCTCACCAACTAATTCGGGAGTTCTTATTAGAACGATCCGAATGAGTTTTCCGAGATGCCGTACCTTCGTAATCACCATTAGACTCATCCAACTCTTTCCGAATCTTCTGCACTCTCCTCAGATTGACACCCAAACTCTCTGAAATGTTTGTATTATAGCTTCTGGTGTGAATGCCAAGCAGTACAGTATCCTGTTTCAAAATTTCTGGCGGAGTGAATTGCTCTTATTATCCTGTGCAGTCGACTAAATAAAAAACAAACAATGCTCATGCGGGAAATTTAAAATATAAAATGGCGACAATTTTCCCATCGCACAATTTACATATAATCTTTAATTAATGTTTTATTCCAGCGTGATAATTTTTTAAAGTAGTTGTAATTCGTTTACTAAATGTTTTTCTTAATGAATATGTATCAGGTCATCCCATAAGTTCTGTCCGAATTTTGAA
Source organism: Acanthosepion esculentum (assembly GCA_964036315.1). Lineage (NCBI taxonomy): Eukaryota > Metazoa > Mollusca > Cephalopoda > Sepiida > Sepiidae > Acanthosepion > Acanthosepion esculentum. The sequence goes on along the minus strand of OZ038511.1, from coordinate 43,626,080 downwards.
TTTTGAAACAAATAACCAAATGTTACATTTAATTACAGATTCAATCAATAATGTACTTTCCCTGATTATCTATGACTTCTTTCCATCTATTAACAAGCTTACTAATTCCATTACTGTAAAATTCTTTTGGCTTTGATTCGAAGAACTCACAAATGACAGTTTTAACCTCTTCCTGTGTTACAAAAGCTGTTTCTTCCAAATGATTCTGTAAGCTAAGAAACAAACGGTAGTCTGAAGGAGCAAGGTCGGGAGAATAAGGTGGATGAGGAATTTTCTCCCAACCAAGTTCTTCGATCTTTTGTAACGTGATTCTTGCTGTGTGTGGTCGCGCATTGTCCTGATGAAACATCACCCGTTTTCGATTCACTAGAGCAGGTCTTTTTTTCTTTAACGCTTGGTTCAAACGCTCTAATTGCTGACAGTATATTTGAGCATTAATTGTTGCATTAAGTGGTAAGAATTCAAAAGTGGATTATTCCTTGGCAATCCCACCAGATTGAAAGAAGAACCTTTTGCCCTTGAAGTTCCCTTCTCGGCTGTGGCTGGGGTCCTTCCCCTTTACCAAGCCACTGTCTACGACGCTTAACATTTCGATAAAAGATCCATTTTTCGTCGCCAGTCACAAGTCTATCCAAAAAAGTGAAACAAGTTGGCGAGAATGGAGAGAAGAGCAGATGTCAACTCGGGATTTGAGGTTGTTTTCAGACAATTCATGAGGCACCCATTGTCCAAGTTTAGGAACTTTTCAAAGTTGTTGAAGATGACGATAAACAGTTGTATCGTTTGAACTGAGAACCACTGCCAATTCCTCAACTGATAAAATCAGGATTTTCTTCAAGGGCTGCTTCAAGAAGCTTTTCATCAAACTCAACTGGACGTCCGATTCGATCTTCATCTTCAAGGGTGAAATCTCCACCTCTGAATTTTGCAAACGATCTTCTGCAAGTTCTTTCATTCACACATTCCTCTCCATAAACTGAGTGAATGTTTCTAGCCGCTTCGGCTGCTGAGTTTCCTTTCTTGAACTCATAAAGCATTATGTGCCTCAAATGATTCTTGGATACTGCCATGTTAGCAGGGTTTTAATCAAACAAAATTTAATTTTATTGTTTTCTGAAATAAAATTTGATCAGTTTAAATGCATCTAAACATAAAAATAATGTTCAGCTCCATTAGACATTATAAAATACTCTTTAAATTTCGTTCATTTTAACAAAAAGTTAAAATTCGGACAGAACTTATGGGATGACCTAAGAGATTAATTAATATTTGTTGAGTATCTGGAAAACAATATTATCATAGGGTTTCACTTACTTTTGCATAGCAATATCTGTATAAATTCTCCAACATTCAGGTCAGTATTTAATACTGTTTAATTAAATAAAAAACAGAGCATTTACTTTAATAAATTGTATCTCTAAAAGGAACATATAAACAGTATATATATATATATATATATATATATATATATATATATATATATATATGCATGTTCCATTAAAAACGCCAGCCAAGGGACTACGAATTAGCTTTTTACTTCATTTTTCTTTTGTTCGAACAACTGTTTTCTTTTTTGGGGCGCAGAGTTAATATGTCGGATTAAAAAAACTTTAAAAAAAAACATTTGGCTCTTTTGAAATATATATTTTTAAAAATCCAGTGTTTATTTTTTCATTTTTTGAAATATATATTCAATATACATATTTCTTATATATATATATATATATATATATATATATATATATATATATATATATATATATATATATATATATATATATATATATTTAAAGACATTTATAATATGTTTAACGTCCTTTTTATACATACAAGTATTTAAGCAAATGCTCTGTTTTATAATAAACAGTATTAAATAAAAAGAACGTTAAACATATTATAAATGTCTTTAAATAAATTGTCGGACTATGTCCAATTCAAATATATATATATATATATATATATATATATATATATATATATATATATATATATATATATATATATATATATATGTATTGCATATTTAGGCAATAATTCTTCATTTATGCATATTTCATTAAAACGACAAACAAGGTACTACGTTTGACCATTTTATTTAATTTGTCTTGTTTTGTCTATTTATTTTAAGTAAGCTTAATCCCATTATCGTTGAAAGACGAAAGGAAAACATCATATTGACACATGTTTGAATCCAATCTAAGCTTTCGGCTTACATAAGCCATTATCAAAGATGACAATTTTAATAAATCAAACAACACATATACGAAACTACAATAATGGCCCGCCCTTGCTGTTTGAATAAGCTCAAATTAACGACAAACTGTCAACTGTTTTATGTAAACATGAAAATAATAAACAAAAATTAAAAATACTTGAAGCTATATACATAAAACAGTTGAAACTTAACCTGAACAAAATAAACTATGAAATCTCCACAAACATTCTTAAATGCCTATAATCTATAGCAGAAGCCATTGGTTTATACCAATGGCTTCCCATACTTAAAAATTCTCGTTTTCACTCTCGCGTGGTCATGTGTGACGTCACGAGTTACGACGCGTTCTTCGCTTCCTTGGCTCGTAAATAAGAGTTTGTCGTTACTTTGAGCTTATTCAAACAGCAAGGCCGGGCCATTATTGTGGCTTCGTATATGTGTTGTTTGATTTATTAAAATTGTCATCTTTGATAATGGCTTATGTAAGCCGAAAGCTTAGAGTGGATTCAAACATGTATCAATATGGTGATTTCCTTTCGTCTTTCAACGATAATGTGATTAAGCTTATCAGACAATACGAAAGGAACTTACTTAAAATAAATAGACAAAACTTGTCTATATTATTTAATGAAACATGCATTATATATATATATATATATATATATATATATATATATATATATATATATATAGAGAGAGAGAGAGAGAGAGAGATAATTTTGTTTTTTGCTGTATAAAATTATCTATTTATATATATATATATTGTTTATATATATATATATATATATATATATATATATATATATATATATATATTGTTCGTATATTGTTGTGTTCGTAGTGTTTTTCAGTATGCGGCGTTTCAATATATCCTTTCGTTTTGTACTTGAGCCAAATTTATAACCTTTACATATTCAGAAAGGTAAACTCTCTACGCATCTCTGTACGATTAGTGTGCGTATCGTGAATCGTAATTATTTATTTTTATTAGATGCATTTTGGACATTTGACGCTTTATTTACCAGAATGGAAAAGTCAATAGCAGTTTATAGTGATGGTGTCATAGCCGAGAGCCCAGAAGTGATAAGCGTCTTTCGAAAGTGGAAGTATTTATCAGGAGAGCCGAGAACGTTCCGGCAAGCCTGCAGTCTTTGAAGTTGACCATATTCAAAGGCTGAATAAAAATAATCCAGGTCACACAAAACGGGACATCGCAGAGATACTTTCATATACCTTATATGAACTTTGTATGGCATTTGAAAACATTTTTATGATATGCGTGAATGACTTTGCTTCCCGATTTTACTGGAAAATAACTTAATGGACAGTATTGAAATCTCAGCCCAAACGCAAAAAAAAAAATAACAATAATTTTTAAAAGAAATTATTAAAAATGATGAAAAATAGTTTGTTTACAACAATGTGAAGTGAAAAGGTCTCGGGAAAACGAAATGAGCTACCGTTAACAACTTGAAAAATAGGTCTACCTCCGTAAAAGGTGATGTAATATCTAACCGTAGGTTCGATTCTTCAATAAGTCTTTTTTATCTGGAGATGAAAAAAAGATGCTTTTGCACAATAAATGCTCATTTTTCATAATTTCATAACTTGTAAACGCACTTTATTGTTATTATCATCGAGTCGCTACACCACACCGACCCAGTGTTGCCCACACCTCTTTGCCTGGGGCGTTACGGTTTCAAGGTCGTTCAAAGTGTGTATGAATCTTCAAGACTGTGGAAAACTAGAAGATGCTCCATAGATTTTGAGTGCCAACATTGGCAGTTGGGATCATCATCGTTAGCATATCCCCATTTTTGAAGGTTTGCTCTACGGAGGTCAGCAGCTATTCGGGGGCGATTCCGGCAGGACCAGAAGGGCCAGGTGTCGCTGGAGCCAGAGGCTGGATTCTGAGAGCCTGTGTTCTACGTTGTTAAGGTGACTGCAGCACAGGTACAGGCGGTGACTAGGAGCTCTGTTGTTCAGTGGTTCGACTGATTGTGGAAAGTTGCCTTGACTCGAGCCTCTTTGTCATTGGTTCGCAGCCGTGGAGTGGATGACTAGGGTCATCTTCCTGCTTCAACTTCTCAAGTTGGGAGTGGAATGTCCTTCTGATGTAAGAGGGGGCGATGCCGATAATCAAGTAGAGGTCATCCATTTTGGTTGGCTTTAGACATCCAGTGATTGATCTGCAAGAGGCGTTTAAGTCAGGATCGATTTTCTTGTGACGATCTTCCTCAGACTGGTGAAGAGCTGTAACATTATTTCCAATACATTTAAATAGTAACATTATATCTGATGCATTTCTCCAGTAACATTATTTCCAATGCAATCCTATAGTAACAGAAAATGAGTTCAGTCATAGAGAAACCCTCCTTTCTCGTAATAGTCCGCCCAGCTTTTGGAATACGTCCTTGGCCATCCCAATATATTTACGGATCCCAGTGTATTATTTTCAATGCATTTCTCTAGTAACATAATTTCCAGTTCAATTCTATATTAATATTATTCCCAATGCATTTCTATAGCAAAATTGTTTCCAATGGATCCTATAGTAACCTTATTTTTAATGCATTCCGATAGCAACATTATTTCAATGCCTTTCTATAGTAACATATTTCCAATGCATTTCTGTAGTAACATTATTTCCAGTGCAGTTCTATAGTAACATTATTCCCAATGAATTACTATAGTGACATTATTTTCAGTGCATTCTCATACTAACATTATTTCCAATGCATTTCTCTAGTAACATTATTTCCAATGCATTTCTCTAGTAACATTATTTCCAATGCATTTCTATAGTAACATTATTTTCAATGCATTTCTCTGGTAACATTATTTCCAATGCATTTCTATAGTGACATTATTTCTAATGAATTTCTATAGTAACATTATATCTGATGCATTTCTCTAGTAACATTATTTTTAATGCAATCCTATAGTAACAGAAAATGAGTTTAGACATATCAACACTTGTGGCGATAATGTTTTTTTTTTCCATATTGTAGTCTCTTTATTACGTTTTATAGTTAGAGGGTGAGACTGATTACCGGACATCAGAGGGCTGCTTAGTAGTCCTTGGTCTCTGCTATATTATTGTAAACTGTCATAGGTTTTATGTTTAACATGGACCAATTTAAATACGGCTATCGAGTACGTGAAAAGAGTCACAGGGGTTCAGTTTTTATTTTTATTTAATAGTGCTGAAGACAGGTAAGCAGACAGAGGCGAAATGTTTATTCTCTTTTAGAAAAGTAGCGATTTCATTTTTATGTGGCTGACGACAACTGAGACGAAGGGTTTCGCTTCAAGAAGAGCGTTCGTTGCGCATTAGCCCTGTCGACGGATGGAACGTGGGGGAATAAATAAAATGATAGTATTTAATCGAAAACAGATGAATTTTTCGAAAAAAAAACCTCATATACACAAAAAGAAAGTTTGCTAATATGTCTACCCACAGCTTAGTTTCGTTGGGGGGCAAAGGGAGACAGTGGATCTTTAAACGTGTAGGTCAGATTTTTTTGTTTTTTGTTGCGTTATGTTTACGATGGTTGGTAGCCAGAGGAAAGTGTAATAAAGAAATGAATGAAAGAGAGACAGAGTGAGAGAGAAAGTGCGCGTGAGCGCGTGCGTGTGTGTGTGTGTGTGCGTGCGTGCGAGTGAAAGAGAGAAAGAGAAAGTGAGACAGAAATGTAGTCTAAAAGCAAGGAAGCAAAGGGGAAAGAGAAAAAAGGGAAATAATAAAAAAGAAATCTTGAGGAAATTATTATTATTATTATTATTATTTAGAATAGAATAAATAAATTCGAAAAGAAAAATAGAGCAGGAAGAAGAAGAAGAAGAAGAAGAAGAAGAAGAAGAAGAAGAAGAAGAAGGAGAAGAAGAAGAAGAAGAAGAAGAAGAAGAAGAAGAAGAAGAAGAAGAAGAAGAAGATCAGGAAGTAAAAGGAAAAATATTGAAAAGAAAGAAAGGTTCATAAAAACAAACGGAGAAAGAAAGATTGAAAGAAAGAAAGATAGAAAGAAAGAAAGAAAGGGTGGTTCATAAAAACTAACGAAGAAAGAAAGATTGAAAGAAAGAAAGATAGAAAGAAAGAAAGAAAGGGTGGTTCATAAAAACTAACGAAGAAAGAAAGATTGAAAGAAAGAAAGATAGAAAGAAAGAAAGAAAGGGTGGTTCATAAAAACTAACGAAGAAAGAAAGATTGAAAGAAAGAAAGATAGAAAGAAAGAAAGAAAGGGTGGTTCATAAAAACTAACGAAGAAAGAAAGATTGAAAGAAAGAAAGATAGAAAGAAAGAAAGAAAGGGTGGTTCATAAAAACTAACGAAGAAAGAAAGATTGAAAGAAAGAAAGATAGAAAGAAAGAAAGAAAGGGTGGTTCATAAAAACTAACGAAGAAAGAAAGATTGAAAGAAAGAAAGATAGAAAGAAAGAAAGAAAGGGTGGTTCATAAAAACTAACGAAGAAAGAAAGATTGAAAGAAAGAAAGATAGAAAGAAAGAAAGAAAGGGTGGTTCATAAAAACTAACGAAGAAAGAAAGATTGAAAGAAAGAAAGATAGAAAGAAAGAAAGAAAGGGTGGTTCATAAAAACTAACGAAGAAAGAAAGATTGAAAGAAAGAAAGATAGAAAGAAAGAAAGAAAGGGTGGTTCATAAAAACTAACGAAGAAAGAAAGATTGAAAGAAAGAAAGATAGAAAGAAAGAAAGAAAGGGTGGTTCATAAAAACTAACGAAGAAAGAAAGATTGAAAGAAAGAAAGATAGAAAGAAAGAAAGAAAGGGTGGTTCATAAAAACTAACGAAGAAAGAAAGATTGAAAGAAAGAAAGATAGAAAGAAAGAAAGAAAGGGTGGTTCATAAAAACTAACGAAGAAAGAAAGATTGAAAGAAAGAAAGATAGAAAGAAAGAAAGAAAGGGTGGTTCATAAAAACTAACGAAGAAAGAAAGATTGAAAGAAAGAAAGATAGAAAGAAAGAAAGAAAGGGTGGTTCATAAAAACTAACGAAGAAAGAAAGATTGAAAGAAAGAAAGATAGAAAGAAAGAAAGAA
>OZ038511.1:43551309-43613809 GCA_964036315.1 Acanthosepion esculentum | reverse complement strand
AGCCGGTTCAAGCAAAGTTATACAAGTGATAGAAATTAGGAAGATTTGAGTAATTATAATTCAGTAATTCATCGAGTCTAGCAGAAACCTCGACAGAATGCAGAAAGCACAGGACGGCCGTTTCGTCCTATATTTGGGACACATCAGCAGTATATCCTAGCAAGAACCGGCTTCTAATGCTCTGGACTGAGCGGCTTGAGGATAGTAGTCGTGGCTCGTGGGGGCATAGTCCTATGGGTAAAGAGAAACTAGGAGGAATATGTGATCGAGCTGCGCTATATCGAGTTTGATTCGCTACCTCTTTGTCAACGAGGCCCGTTGGTACAGTTGGTATGACGTTTGCCTGATAACGTAACTGTCTTGGTTTCAATTTTCGGTAGCGGATGCGCACTGCTGATGAGTCCCAAATATATTTCGAAACGGCCGTCTAGAGCTTTCTGCATTCTGTTGAGGTTTCTTCTAGACTCGATGAATTACTTAATTATATCAAATTCTCCTAATTTCTATCATTCATATATATATATATATATATATATATATATTTGCACACGAAATTTAACGGCTTTCTATTTGAATTTTATGATGAAATCTTAATTTTCAAGATAATGATGTATAACCGCATAGTGAGATTTAAAACAATAAAATATTTATAGCAATTCTTCTATCGCATCGTTAAATATTTAATCTTAACGACTTTAAGAAAATAATTTAATAATTATCATATACCTGATGTAACAGCAAAATTGTCCAAATTGTGTAAACCATAATTGTCCACTTAACAAAATGTTTAATATCTAAAAAAAAACTCTAATCTAATTGTGATTCTTTTTCCAGGATTTTCAGTTAAGACGGTTAGCTATCTTGACACCATTTGTAAGAATCACTGAAAAACCCTTGAGTTTTTCAGCTAGAGAGAGAACGGGATAAAATCGTTTTGTGTCAGCCCCACAATGTCTTCCCATATGAGCAATGTTGAGAAGAAAAAGATCATTCAGGCCTTCAGTAATGGTACCAATATTCATACTCTGGCTTCCATCTACAAATTCCATTCAAGAAGCATCAAATGAATGGTGAATAACTTTACAAAAAGAGGAAACAGTAGAGAGAAAAATAGGATTAGGATGTCACAACAGCAAGAGCAATCATCATTTCAACTAAATACATTCTTATTGTTCAAAGTTCAATAGTTTTATAAAAACCTCGGAAAATTCCAGTAAGATATCTTTAATCATTTCTAAGATACAACGGTTCAAAGCTTAATTGGGAAATTTCGTTTTTACACCCAGTATATGAATACTGGATATTATTTTAAGAAGTAAGAGGGTACAAATGAAAAGATTTGAAATTGTCAACACTTTCCATTTCATTGAAAATGACGTTAAACACTTGTATATTCTCTTCTTTCTTTCTTTGTCTATTTCATTTTCTCATCGAAACCAAGTAGCGTCTCTTCCGTTTTTCTACTTGATCAAAACGGAATAGTCCATTATTTATGAGGTAATGACAGGACGTAACAGTCGTGGTAACTAAGAAACTAAGGGAGGGACAAGGATAATTATAATAAGATATTACAAGATACAATATTATAAGGTACAGATATAATTATAATAAGCTACGTAAAACTGGAAACAAATCACACTTCTCATCAGGGATAATGTTATACCAAGACTTCAATTATTTATTATACAGATTATCTTTCTTCCATGGGAAAGAAATAACGAATTTTCCTCATTTATAAGGCGTATGATATGCTGTAGAAATGGCTTGATTCTTTTAATAGTTCGACCAGTACTACGATGTATTTGAGAACTTCAAATATCTTGGATCTCAATAAATTTCCTAAAAAGACTTCAACGTCCGTAAAGCTCTTGCACGGGATGCGTGGATCAAACTCCACAAGATTTGGCGCTCGAGCCTTCCGTCCTCTTTAAAAGTTTAAACCTTTCGAACATTGACTGAATCAGTCCTACTGTATGGATCAGAAACTTGGGCATTATCTGTTCCTTTTGAAAGACGACTGGATGGAACATATAGAAATCTGCTTAGAAAAATCCAGAACATCAGTTGGAGATCCCATGCAACGCTTAACACCATTTGCGGAGAACAGGGACAAATCTGTTTTATGCTCAAACAAAAACAAAAATGGTGCCGACCCCTGCTACTGAGCGGATCTCATCCTTACTCCTATGGTATCCTTCTGGAAGTATCTTCTCATAAAAATTGACTTTCCCAGACGCCATGGCTCGCGACTCAGGGTTAGACATTGGGGATCTGGGGACAGTAATGTAGGACCGAACAGTGTGAAAAGAGATTGCCAAAGGCGTTCTGACCAACTATAGTGAGGTCATCGTCTTGTAGTGTATCTTATGCCACCCAGAGCTCGAAAAAAGCTGTCCATATACGATTTAACCTGAAGTTGTGCCGGACAAAATGAAGAAAGTACCCAACAAGTAGAAAAATTTAAATATCTGTGAAGTGTTTTAACAGAGGGACGGAAAGTGCGACATTGAAATTCGAAGGTGCATTGGGATAGCGAAAGATGCCTTCCAGAAGCTAAGTAGAGTATTAAGAAACAGAAAAACTTCCTTAGAAACGAAGAGAATAGTACTGTACTGTTGCGTTATATCTGTTCTTCTGTATGCAAGTGAATGCTCGATAATCTCCTCAAAGATGAAGAAGAGACTCAAAGCAACAAAAATCTGTTTCTACAGAAGGATGCTGAGGATACCATGGTCAGAACATGCGAGCAACGACGGACTTTTAGAAAAAAGGGAAACGAAAAGAAAACTTATGCTTAACATCAGGAAGAGAGAGTTGAAATTTCTGGGAAACATAATGAAGAAAGCGGGCTTGGAAAATCTGATACTCACAGGGCAGATTGTAGCGATAGAGGAAAACAATGCATAAGATACTTAAAAGAATGGCAAAAAAATGATCAGGAGAAATAAGAAAAAGACAAAATTTGTTATGAGCTACGAATGACAGAAGATTGTGGAGAGCCATGAATGCCTACGCCCTGAAAAAGAAGTGGGAAGAGCTGCAATAGAAGGGAACAATATAAGTGTGCAGGCGCTTTTATTGGGCACACAAGAGTTCTTGATTAATTGCTTTATTGTACAGAATACGAGAACAATAATTGGTTATAAAATTCAGCCAGGTGAAATTCATAAACAAGTCAGTATAGGTGCGCGGGCGCCCGTACGTGTGTATGTACGTGTGTGTGTGTCTGTGTGTGAGTGAGAGAGAGAGAGATAAAACAAGGAGAGACCAAATGTGTGTGTGTGCGTGAGAGAGAGAGAGAGAGAGAGAGAGAGAAAGATGCAACAAGGAGAGAGCGACTGTGTGTGTGAGAGAGATAAATCAAGCAAGAAGAGAGCGAGTGTGTGTGTGAGAGAGAGAGAGATAAAACAAGGAGAGTGCGAGTATGTGGGCGAGAGAGATAAAACAATGAGAAAAGGAGTGTGTGAGAAAGATATGAACAAGGAGAGAGCGAGTGTCAGTGTGTGTGTGAGAAAGAGAGATAGAGAAATGAGAGAGCGAGTGTATATGCGAGAGAGAGAGAGAGAGAGATAAAACAAGGAGACAGCGAGCGGGTGTGTGAGAAAGAGAGATGAAACCAGGAAAAAGCGACTGTGTATGTGTATGAGAGAGTGATAAAACAAGGAGAGAGAGAGTGTGTGTGTAAGAGAGATGAACAAGGTGAAAGCGAGTGTGTGTGCGTGTGTGTGAGAAGGAGAGAGAGATAAAACAAGGAGAGAGCGAGTGAGTGCGAGAGAGCTGACCAAGGGGAGAGCGAGTGTGCGTGCGTGAGAGAGAGAGAGAGAGATAAAACAAGGAAAAAGCAATTGTGTGTGCGTATGAGAGAGAGAAAACAAGGAGAGAGCGTGCGTGTGTGTGTCTGTGTGTGTGTCTGTGTGTGTCGGTGTTTCGGATAAAACGTTGATTTAGCGGAATCTGTTGTCAAAATCAGTTTACACGGCAGAAATTGAAACACAATAATCAAATTTATCAATTATATTTACTCATTAATGCAACTGATTAATTTTTCGTCGTCTTAAATGAATGAGATTAACCATAGATTGCATAATTACCCGGGCACAAACGGAGCAATTGAAAGGCATTTCTTTTAGCTGTGAGAGAGCTTCGGGTACTTAGATTGAGGCGGGGGATACATCTTTTTGGGGTTGGCGGGTGGGGAACCTCTTCTTGAAGGATTCATTCAGACAGAAAGGGATTACAGTAGAATCTCTGACAACCGGACTAAGAAGGCCTTCCGGATATGAGGAATTGGTTACAAAGTCCGGATATGAGGGGTTATATTTAGATTAAAATAAAAGAACTGACATCAGGTTTAATATTTATTTTCAATGTTTTATAGTAAACAAAATAAGCTAATATAATGGAATTGATTTGAAGGAAAAAGAAATAAATTATGTAATATTAATGAAAATTCATTAAATTAAGTATGCCACGTATGCAAAACAAATAATGTAACGAGGATTTTTTAATCGCTGTTGCATGATGATTCTTTCTCTTCTAATGTCATTCTCAACTTTTTTCCGCATTTCGTTTTGCTTTTGTTCTTGAAATTTTTTAAACGAAATACACTTTTTAACTCTGCGTGCGTTATTGCAATCGTCATAGCTGAATGCTGGCTTTCTTTCCCTAAAACTGACAACCTTTTCGATAGCTTTTTCAATTTCAGTCCAAGTTTCATCACAATCATGTTCTTTATTTCCTTGTTCATTGTGACAGTGTGAACGCTGGAGAATAGTTTCTTTGGAAGATTTTATATTATTGATGAATGTTGACTTTCCTATGTTGAACTCGACCATTAGTTACAATGAACTTTCACCAGCGTCTAGTTTGTTTAAAATTTTCATTTAATAATTTTAAAGTTGTTCGTTTCCTCTTATTCCCATCAACTTTTGCACCAATACAAGCCATTAGGGTGAAATAAGCATAAGCAATTATCCAAAGTAAATTTCCTGAAAAAACAAATTTCAAATCAGTTACATATCACCCAAATAGTTTCAATATACACATCAAAATCAAGTCCAGATAGCGGGATTTCGGATATGAGGCACCCCGGGTATGAAGGATTCCGGATATGAGGGATTCTATTGTATTACAAAATAATATTAAAAAATTCATAGAATTACATAAGAACTTATGAAAATTACAAATCGGCGGCAAAATCAAGCAATTGCAACAATTTGAATATCAGGGAAGTATTTTTACAGAGGACAAAACGTACGACACCGAAATCCGAAGACGCATTGTTAACAAAAATATGGCTTCCAAAAGCTAAGCAAAGTATTAAGAAACAGGAAGATGTCTCTAGAATCAAAGAAAAGAGTACTGAACTGTTACGTAATATCAGTTCTCCCATATGGCACTGAATGCTGGACAATCTACTCAGAGACAAAGAAGAGACTTATAGCAACAGAAATGTACTTCTACAGAAGGACGCTGGGAATACCATGGACCGAACATGTAAGCAACGACGTATTTTTTGAGAAAATAGAAACAAAAATGACACTTATGCTTAACATCAGGAAAAGAAAATTGAAATTTCTAGGGTACGTACTGAGGAAAGAGGGCTTGGAAAATTTGATACTCACAGAACAGATTGAAGGCAAGAAAAACAGCGGAAAACAACGGGTAATGTACCTAGCGAACTTCAGTAAACGGATGGTGGAGCAGGGTTTGGGAACGATAACAAAAAAGAGAAAAAATTCTTAAGAGATACAAGAGACAGGAAATTGTGGAGAGCCATGATCACCAGCATCCCGACAGTACACGCCACATAGAAGAAGAATGAGATCGCAAATTATAAGATCTCAGTTATACCAACAGGGAAAAGCCGACAATCAATCTACAAAAACGGCAATATGTCCGATGTACTTGGGTAGTAATTACGTTTCAAAGAATGTAAATTAAACCAGATTCCGAATAATAAAATGGAGAGAAAATAGGAATAAAATAATGAAGAGTGTATAGACATAGTGACGGAATAAAAAGCAACAATGAAAATGGAAGAAAACTAGTAATAAAAAATAGCAATAATGAACAGAGTATTGACCAGGGTGATGCAATAAAAAACAACAATAATAATATGGAATAAAACTAGTAATAAAATAATAGCAACAATGAAGAGAGTATTTATCTGAGTGAAGCAATAAAATACAACAATAATAAAATGGAATAAAACTAGTAAGAAAAAATAGCAATAATGAACAGAGTATTTATCTGAGTGAAGCAATAAAAACAACAATAATAAAATTGAATAAAACTAGTAATAAAAAATATAGCAATAATGAACAGAGTATTGATCTGGTTGAAGCAATAAAAAACAACAATAATCAAATGGAATAAAACTAGTAATAAAATAATAGCAATAATGAACAGAGTATTGACCTGGGTGAAGCAATAAAAAACAACAATAATAATATGGAATAAAACTAGTAATAAAATAATAGCAATAATGAACAAAATATTGACCAGGGTGATGCAATAAAAAACAACAATAATAATATGGAATAAAACTAGTAATAAAATAATAGCAATAATGAATAGAGTATTGACCAGGGTGATGCAATAAAAAACAACAATAATAAAATTGAATAAAACTAGTAATAAAATAATAGCAACAATGAAGAGAGTATTTATCTGAGTGAAGCAATAAAATACAACAATAATAAAATGGAATAAAACTAGTAAGAAAAAATAGCAATAATGAACAGAGTATTGATCTGGTTGAAGCAATAACAAGGAACAATAACAAAATGGAAGAAAACTAGTAATAAAATAATGAATAGTATTTCGACCCCATATGATGACAAAATTCAACTGTTGTTTGGTTTGGTTTGTTTTGTTTTACGACATACCAACCTCAATCGGTTTTTTAATACCGACAATATTTTTAGTGATGGTAATATTTTTTTCCAAAAATGTATTGCTAATAATATTTTCTTTTCCAAAAATGTATTGCTGGCAATACTGTGTTGTGGGTTATAATTTTGTCTTCAAAAACTCATTGCTGGTAATAATCTTTTTACAAAAATGTATTGCTGGTATCAAAACCTATTTTTACACTTTCATAGTATTTTGAACCTAGTTTGGTGGTTAACTATTTGCCCATAACTGGGACCCTAACAGGTACTACCACCTCTTTGTCAGGGTGGAGCTGGGAACACCAGCAATTAAGAGGTGGTTCTACGCCTTTGTGTTGGATGTAGTTTATCGTCTAACCCAGGACGCGGATGTAGTTTATCGTAAATCAACAGCGATAAGATTGAGTAAAACTAGTAATTAAATAATAACGTACTAGCGTCACCACATCTACTGCAGCAGCCGTAGTAGCAGTATTGTGCCCTGGGAAATAGAGCCTGACGAAGCTCAGCTCTCTCCAGGTTGGTTTTGAATTCAACTGTTTTCCATTCTCCTGGACCGGTTGCCACCCAATTTCTATAGAACGCAGTCTGTTCTGCTATTTACCAATAGCTGCGCGGAGAGGTGTGAAGTATTCATACCTTTCCTAATAGAATCAGTACGTAAGTGATTTTAATGAACTCGACCGGAATTCGAACTCTCCGATTCATCAATTCGAGCCGATACCCATTACTCCATGTTGTGACAAAAAGCATCAATATTAGGGCGAAGTAAGTAAAACAAGTGATAGCATAATTAGTAACAGTGGAGAGTCTACTGATCCAAAGTAATGCGTACAACAATAATACGGGTGTTGATTCATAAGTAAACAAGCAGCATGGTGTTTGGCGTTGCCCGTATTTGATTCAAAAATCGTACGACTCATACAGCAATCTCTGTCACTTGACTTAAAATATTTTTGCCCTTCTTTGCCTTTAAAGGAGTGCCCTTTGCCGTGCTGATGTTGCTACATGCCTTACTTCTTGCCTGTCTCACACTGCAAATTTTTTCTAAGCTCTATACTAAACATTAAATCTGTTACGAAAAAAGAACTAAACAAAATGAACACAAAACGAGCAGCTTTAAAAAGGACTCGTAACTGGAAAAACCGAATGAAAAAAGAATGTTAACAACAATACTTTTTCACAACCAACCCAGTTCTGCGGAATCCGAATCAACGTTGAGTTTAAGCAAGCGAATGAGCCAATTGGAGTAAAGTGCCATGCAGATTTAAATTTTTCCCACTTGTGACGAATGCAGCTATCGATTTTTTTTGCATGCTAGCATGCTAGTTAACATTAATGTCAGTCAGCTGTTGGCTCACATTCTGGCCAATAGAATCTTCCTGCCTATTCGTGGCAGCCAGCTATAGGCTCTGACTCTTGGCAGTAGAAATTGGCCGCAAACTACATGAAAACTGCCGTAGAAGCATGAAAAAATCGATTATTTCCACTATAGATGTGAAGTAGATCTTGGAAAGTCGGTCTTGGACTTTTTCGCTAACTTGGAGCGTGTGCATGTAAATTTTGGTGCAAATCCGTCGAAAATTGCGGCCGTGCATTCGTTACATACACACAATTACACACACACACACACACACACACACACACACACACACACACACACACACACACACATACACACGCACACGCACACGCACACACATCCTGCCTTTTATAGATAGAGATATTCCCAACTCGTAACTTCGCTAATAGTGGATGTAGGTACATGTTTTCATATTTATAGTTTTTTTTTTAATTAGTGGATACAAGAACACATTAGAATCATCATCATTGTCGTTGGGGGAACTCGTTGCCGAGTCTTGGGGCGCCAACCGACATTCCTATCTGCGTTAAACGAGTCCTATGTTGAATCTGTAAAGACGTCCGAAGTCACGGCATGGTAGGGTAGGAGGTTTCAGGGGATGGAGAGCTCTGGCTTTTCTTTGGGATCTCTTCGTCTTTCCGTTTAACATGGCTCAGCGGATAAAGGCGTTGGTTGGAGTAATCCAGTGACTTGACCCAAAAAGTTTTGTGTTCAATATCTGACAGAAGAGAAGAGGTGAACAAAAACTTGAAACTTGGAGAGATGAGTTACTAAAGGGAAATAACTGAAACGGAGATATGCATAAAAGGCATGGCATGTGGAACTAGAACAAACTATCTGGTGGACTAAATAAAGGGTTCGGTTCGAAATTCCAACTTATGTCACCTGAAGAAGGCCGGAGCGTACCACGCCGAAAAGTCGTGAATTTGACCATAAAGACCAGGAAAACAGAACTATATAAGCAGTGTAGATACGTTTCTACATTAGAATTTAATCTTTCATGACTTTATTTTTCATATTTATAGTCTTTTTTATTTAGTGGATATAGGAACATTTTTAGAATCGTCACTGTCGTTGGCGGAACTCGTTGCCGAGTCTTGGGGCGCCCACCGACATTCCCATCTGCGTGAAACGAGTCCTATGTTGGATCTGTAGTGATGTCGGCGTTCACGGCATAGTAGGGTAGGAGGGTTCAGGGAGTGGAGAGCTCTGGCTTTTCTTTGGGATCTCTTCGTCTTTCCGTTTAACATGGCTCAGTGGATAAAGGCGTTGGTTGGAGTAATCCAGTGACTTGAAACAAAGAATTGTGACTTCAATACCTGGCCACAGCAGAGAGAGAGTTTAGTTACAAAAGAGAAATAGCTGAAACTAAGACATCTGGAAGAGGCATGACTCATGGAACTAGAACAATCTACCCCGTTGGATGAAATAAAGGGTTCGAACCACTGCTCTGTGGAACAGTTCTCCCAAGAGGATGTTTCCTCGATCACTATAATCTTAACCTGTTCAAGTCTAGAGTCAACCGTTATCTTCCCCTACTATTCCAGTCTTGATAGAATTCAAATGCGTCTCCGAGTCTTTGTTAGAGAAGAATTGTTTTTCACGCTCCAACCGCTTTCTCACAGGTGGTATGGCGAGTCCCTCATTGCTCTATTGCTACGACCATGGAAAGTGCTCGGACGAACTACATTCACTGGTTCCTTCAGGTACAACCATCTCGGCTAAGACCCGCAATACCACTTACATGGTCGCAAACAACCCACATTCCTTCCGTATTTCATCGGCGAGAAGTTCCACTCGAATAGTTTCTTCCGGCGAACCACTACCCTGTAGAACAGACTCCCAGGAAGATGTTTCCTCGATAACTACAATCTTAACCTGTTCAAGTCTAGAGTCAACCGTTATCTTCCCTTCCTATCAATATAAACCCTCTACCGCAAGTGACTCCCGGGCCTCGTACAGGATAAACCTTACTGTACAAAAAAAAAATAAAAATAAAAATAAATGTAACTCCAGACTTATGGAGGTTAATATTAAAAGCGAAATCACAGTTCATGTCGTTTCTTAATACGTGAGTTGTTTAACAATAATCTTAGATTATAAATCCTCCTCCGCGAGTGACCCCCGGGACTCGTACAGTTTAAACCTTACTGTACAAAAAAAAAAGAAAGAAAAAGAAAGAAAGAATAAAAACAACTCCAGACTTATGCAGGTTAATATTAAAAGCGAAATCACAGTTCATGTCGTTTCTTAATACGTGAGTTGTTTAACAATAATCTTAGATTATAAATCCTCCTCCGCGAGTGACCCCCGGGACTCGTACAGTTTAAACCTTACTGTACAAAAAAAAAGAAAGAAAAAGAAAGAAAGAATAAAAACAACTCCAGACTTATGCAGGTTAATATTAAAAGCGAAATCACAGTTCATGTCGTTTCTTAATACGTGAGTTGTTTAACAATAATCTTAGATTATAAATCCTCCTCCGCGAGTGACCCCCGGGACTCGTACAGTTTAAACCTTACTGTACAAAAAAAAAGAAAGAAAAAGAAAGAAAGAATAAAAACAACTCCAGATTTATGCAGGTTAATATTAAAAGCGAAATCACAGTTCATGTCGTTTCTTAATACGTGAGTTGTTTAACAATAATCTTAGATTATAAATCCTCCTCCGCGAGTGACCCCCGGGACTCGTACAGTTTAAACCTTACTGTACAAAAAAAAAAAAACGAAAAAAAAAGAAAGAATAAAAACAACTCCAGACTTATGCAGGTTAATATTAAAAGCGAAATCACAGTTCATGTCGTTTCTTAATACGTGAGTTGTTTAACAATAATCTTAGATTATAAATCCTCCTCCGCGAGTGACCCCCGGGACTCGTACAGTTTAAACCTTACTGTACAAAAAAAAAGAAAGAAAAAGAAAGAAAGAATCAAAACAACTCCAGATTTATGCAGGTTAATATTAAAAGCGAAATCACAGTTCATGTCGTTTCTTAATACGTGAGTTGTTTAACAATAATCTTAGATTATAAATCCTCCTCCGCGAGTGACCCCCGGGACTCGTACAGTTTAAACCTTACTGTACAAAAAAAAAAAAAAACGAAAAAAAAAGAAAGAATAAAAACAACTCCAGACTTATGCAGGTTAATATTAAAAGCGAAATCACAGTTCATGTCGTTTCTTAATACGTGAGTTGTTTAACAATAATCTTAGATTATAAATCCTCCTCCGCGAGTGACCCCCGGGACTCGTACTTGTTTAACCATAATCTTAGATTTTATTTGAACAACGTCATTTGAATAGGTTCACTTTGACTTAAGCTTGTTATATTTTAGTAAGTATTGATCTAACTTGTATTTAATATTGAGAACACTAGACATTTATTTCAGATTCATACTTGTAAAATATGACTCATCGCCGACATTGGCATTTTTGAGAAAATTTTGATCTTTGTTAACAACAGCTGCATGACGAAAATAAAATTTAAAAAAAAAAATAACGCCAATTTGGGCTTTGTTCAGACGTGGGAATTTCAGGCGAATTCGATTGGGAAAGCTCGGATTTTATCTCAGAGATATGGTCGTAAAACAATGACTCATTCGCAATGAGGACATTTCTGAGAAAATTTGAATCTTTGTGAGCGGTTTTAAGCAAGTCCTATGAAACTCGAGCCTGAAATCCATTCTTTTTGTGACAAGAGGCGCAAAGCAATTTTTGGCCGACACATATTTCATGTCAAGATCCTCGGCCAGAAATCTCCGAAACAATAATCCGAGGAATCTACAGAACTTTTAATTCCCGGCCTGTCATTCGCTGATTTTCTTTGATCGCGGGCAAACACACGGTGTAAATATTTTGGATTCTTTAATTTGTTAAAGGCCTTCCAGGATGTAACAGCTCAACCAAGTTGGAAGGACTGAATCATCACAGAAATCTGCCGTAATTTATCGAGTATTTACATCAGATGGATTTCAAGAAAAACCTGGGGCATATTCGCTGATCAGTTCACGCTGTCATTGTGCAAGCGATGGTCACAATGGCTACAGGTTTTCTAGAGCATCTTGATATATATATATATATATATATATATATATATATATATATATATATATATATATATATATATATACAGCTCTTCATTATCTGTCTATCTACCTCCATCTCTTCGTTATCTATCAATCTATCTAGCTAGCTATTTAGCTATCTCCATCTCTTCATTATATATATATATATATGTATGTCGAGGTGTGTAGAACAATGCTATCAATGAGATGGCCTTACCCTTTTGGAATCAGGTCGTGGTTGCTGTTTGAGCCGATATAATGCAAAACCCGAAATCGTCGATGAAGACAGTGCATCACTGAAGATCACCCTTGATGCATCTGAAATGTATTATTCAACTATATATCCATTTTTTCATTATCTATCTATCCAGATTTTCATTATGTATCTATCGCTATGTTTTCCTTATCTATCTATCTATCTACCTATCTAGTTATATATATATATATATATATATATATATATATATATATATATATATAAATCAATAGATAAATAGATGGATAAGGAAACACAGCGAAGATACATAATGAAAATGTGGATAGATAGTTAATGAAGAAATGTGTGTGTGTGTATATATATATATATATATATATATATATATACATATATATATACATATATATCTACATATATATATATATATATATATATATATATATATATATATATATCAAGAGATGGATATCTAGATTGATAGATAATGAAGAATTGGAGATAGCTAGTTAGATGGATAGTTTACACACACACACATATATATATGTGTGTATGTACTCTCTCTCTCTCTCTCTCTCTCTCTCTCTCACACACACACACACACACACACACACACACACACACATATATATATATATATATATATATATATATACATATGAACGTAACTTCTTCATGTGATGGTGTTGGAGAGGCGATCCCACTGTGCGATTCCTTTGGAAAGACCGTGAAAACCAAAACAAACATTGACCAAACCCTCCAGTCGACGAGTTAAGGCTGCCACTTTTTTTTTGATTTTCGGCGATTTTAAGTCGGGTAAAATTTAATTTGGCCTTTTTCAATTGATACTTTCCATTAAATAAATTATAACGGACGGAATAAACTATTTAAAATGGACATTGAAAAATAATAATTTGAAATAAAAATGTGTTCTTTCAAAAACAGGGAGGAGATTTTAAAAGATTATTTACAAAATTAAAGCAAGAAGTACATTGCCTATTAAGTATGCCTCCAGCGTGATAGGGCTCAGATATACGCAGACAGACTAGTTACGTTAATTTTATTTTATTCTTTTTTTTTACTTCTTTCTTTATTTCTTTCTTTCTTTCTTCTGAACAATATCAACGAAACGTATTTCGGTCAATATTTTTAGGCACGGAGTTAAAACAACCTTGTATCCAGCTGAAGTCAAGAATGAAAACGTAGGCCTACGAAAGATTTTTGTTACTTTGAAATAGATATACTTAAGTGCTGACTCACTTGGGTAAGCCCGATACCCAGGATCGCCAGTGGTATATATATATATATATATATATTTGGTTTTGTTATTAATATTTTAGTCTCTCGCGTGGTACGACGTTATGGAACCGCATCATGAATTTACGACCTGCGTCAGCTATTCGGCGACCTTCATATAAATCCTTTTTACGATTTATGGAAAATTTTCCAAAGACAGAGTGTGAAGCAGTGTTTTACTAATCGTAATTCTGAATAAAATCGTTTAGCTTCATCATTGGTTGCCACCCCAAGAAACGTTAATTTAACGTTGAAACAAAATGTACAATTTTGTAGTGGATATTTACATGTTCTAATGTAACAGTGCATAATAAATAAATATTTATTGTTCTGCTTTATATTTGAGCCCTGTTTTAAATTAATGTTTTGAACGTTGAAATGTTCTTTTTCGTTCTTTTACATTTGTATATATATATATATATATATATATATATATATATATATATATATATATATATATATATATATATGAAGAAATATAGTCTTAAAGTGTGCTATATTTATGGGATAAAGTGCTCAATATCAGAGATAGAGCGTGTGTAAATATAAAAGTGAACATAGAAGTCAACACTTAAAGGCGACAGTCTGTTTCATGCTAGATGCAATCGTCAGGCCACGACGATTGCATCTAGCATGAAACAGACTGTCGCCTCTAAGTGTAAATTTCTATGTTCACTTTTTTATATATATATATATATATATATATATATATATATATATATATATATATATTATAATTTTTTCCTATAGAAAAAAAACAGTTTACTCACTACAGGGATTCAACCTCGTTTCAGTGCATTTCAATTGCAGTTCGACTGGTGAGAACCAAAATGGTTATGAACAATTTTGTTTGTAAGCAAGCCGTATGTGAAACGTCACTTCGTTTTTTCCATTTGTTTGAGAATAATATACACAAAGCAAAAAAGTTGATGGAGTGAAACAATAGTGTTTGTTGATAGCAGTTTGGTGAAGGATGGTTGAGATGTTAAAGTGATGGCCAGACTGGAAAAATACCTTGTCAATAACAACGGTCAAAAGATTAGGCACAGCATTTCCAAGCCTTTTAAGAGTGAGGGGTGAGGGAGGAAAAGTGGGAATAGGATATATTAATACGAGGAAAGAGGTAGGAGGGATAAATTTAAACGATAGTTATAGTAGTAAGTGGGAATGTTTTTTGGTTATTTTTTAAAAAAGACAAGCTAAATAGAAATTAATTTTCTATAATTTTCTATATGAAAAAATTATAATAAATAATTATTGCTTTACTATCGGTATCGATCCCTCTTATGAATTAATGCTGTGAACGTTAGAACTTATATATATATTATTTTCGTTCTCATTGCATCGGATAAATATATATATATATATATATATATATATATATATATATATATATATATATATATATATATATATATATATATATATAGTTAGCATTTATATTCCAAATTTTATAGTCAAAATTATTTCCAGTCCTTCCAGATCTCTTCTTCTCAAAAGACTGGCATTATACAGTCTTAATATTATAATATAATATATTATAACGTAATTATATATATATATATATATATATATATATATATATATATATATATATATATATATATATATATATATGGAGAAATATTGGCTTAAAATGTGCTATATTTATGGGATAAAGTGCTCAATATCAGAGATAGAGCGTGTGTAAATATAAAAGTGAACATAGAAGTGAACACTTAGAGGCGACAGTCTGTTTCATGCTAGATGCAATCGTCATGCTAGATCCAATCGTTGCCTGACGATTGCATCTAGCATGAAACAGACTGTCGCCTCTAAGTGTTGACTTCTATGTTCACTTTTATATATACATATACATATACATACATATATATATATATATATATATATATATATATATATATATATATATATATATATATATATAGTTATCATTTATATTTCAAATTTTATAGGCAAAATTATTTCCAGTTCTTCTAGATCTCTTCTTCTCAAAATACTGCCATTATACAGTCTTGATATTAGCTCACTCGCAATGTTTATAACAATGGCTGATTCACAAATTACCTTTTATCTCGCTTTATCTCTTTCTACATTCATGGCCAAATTTGTGGAATACTTAAATATCTGTAATAAAAATGGAATAAATGAATAAAAGTTGGCTATACGTTTTGTAAAGGATGAATATCAATGAGTATTTGAGTTATTATTGGATAATATTTGTTTTCTTTGAAAAGAAATTTCATCCATTGCTTTTGTCTACGAATGGACGATCTTCAAAACCACCTTTCGAAGGCGTAGTAATCGTGTTTTGTTGTTGGTCGCTTTCATTTCTACTTTCTGTCAAATGAAATGAACTTCGATTTCACTTTTATTTCAACTGCTGACGGAAAGTTATTTATGGACAGCTCAAGAGCTTTAGCTTCCATTTAATCAATCCACGGCCTGTACACGTCTTTTTGTATAACAACCCATTCACGACGAGCGGAAATTAACATCCGATGTGACCTTGTAGGGATTTAATAAGAACAGCTTATTTTGGTACAAGGCCATAAATTTGGTGCCAACAATGATAATCAGACGCTCTATGAAATATTAATGCTCAACTGAATCATATATATATATATATATATATATATATATATATATATATATATATATATATATATATATTCTCTCGTCAAGAACTAGACGCATGAAGGCTAGGTTAATTCTAAGTCTTTACAGAATAACCTACACAAATGAATTGGTTAAATGCCTATGCCTTGCAACGACATTACAGCACAGCATAAATGTCCTGTACTTGTGCACTGTGCGCCACACGTCAGATGATGCTACAATCTCCTATATCTATCTATCTATCTATCTATCTATCTATCTATCTATCTATCTATCTATCTATCTATATTTATGTATGTATATATGTATGTATGTATATAGTCGCCTCCAAATTTATTTGAACGGCAAGGCTAATTCCTTTGTTTTTGTTTTTCACAAAATTTCAGAATTTCAGCTTCTATTTCCTCTTATTTATATTAAGATATGTTAAACAACTTAGGGCATACCACCTTTTGTTTGAACCCACACATTTTTCAAGTGAGCAAAACTTGGAATACGTGAGTGACAGGTGTTTCTTATTGACTAGGTGTCACTTTTAGATTTATTGTCTAAACATTAAATCGTTTTGAATGACTACACTTATTTTTAACTTTGGGTTTCATCTGTAAATACTGCATTTCTTGTTACAAAGGATGAACAAACATGAAGACGAGACAGCTGTCTATGGTGGAAAAGCAAGTAATTTTGTAGCTGAGAAAAGAAGGAAAATCGATCAGAGCCAGTGAACAAACACTGAGCATAGCAAACCCAACAATTTGAAATGTCCTGAAAAAGAAAGAAACTACTGGTGTACTGAGCAACAGACATAGAACAGGTCGGCCAAATAAAACAACAGCAGTTGATGAAGGAAACATTATGATAGCAGTGAGGAAAACTCCTAAGACAAGTGTCAATGATATCACCAGCATCCTCAAGTGTGTAGGGGTGAAGATTTCACAATCCATTATTCGGAGAAAACTCCGAGAGCAGAAATATAGAAGCCATACCACAAGATACAAAACATTCATCAGCAGTAAGAATTGGAAGGCCAGATTGGAATTTGCAAGAAAGTACAGAAATGAGCGACAAAAGTTCTGGAAGAAAGTTTTATGGACTGATGAGACCAAAATGAATCTCTGCCAAAGTGATGAAAATACCAAGGCGTGGAGAAAGAAGGGCATACAAGCTCATCTGTGAAGAATGGTGGAGGCAGTGTCTTGTCTTGGGCTTGCATGGCTGCTTCTGGAAAAGACTCATTCATATTTATTAATGTAACTCATGATGGTAGTAGCAGATTGAATTCTGAAGTTTACAGAAACATTTTGTCTG
Source organism: Acanthosepion esculentum (assembly GCA_964036315.1). Taxonomy (NCBI): domain Eukaryota; kingdom Metazoa; phylum Mollusca; class Cephalopoda; order Sepiida; family Sepiidae; genus Acanthosepion; species Acanthosepion esculentum. The sequence goes on along the minus strand of OZ038511.1, from coordinate 43,596,051 downwards.
CCAATTTACAGAGAAATGCATCCAAACTAATCGGTAGGAAGTTTGTCATGCAACAAGAAAATGACCCAAAATATACTGGCAACACAAGAAAGGGCTTCACGGGGGGGGGGGAAATGTGGACATTTTTAGATTGGCCAAGCCAAACACCGGGCCTTAACCCAATAGAACATGCATTTCGTCTCCTGAAGAGAAGACTCTGACGGAAGAAATCATCGAAACAAACAAGAGGTCGCGTTAAAAATCTGGAAAGGTATCACAAGTGAAGATTGCAACAGCTTGGTGTTGTCAATTGGTTGTTGCAATTAGTGCAAGCAAAGGTCATGCAACCAAATATTAAATGTACCTTTACTTTTGCTCACCTAAAAATGTTGCATGTCCTAAATTGTTTAAAACATCTAAATGTAAATACCAGGAAATAAAAGCTGAGATTCTCAGCTCTTGTCTCATATTCATCATTTAATCTTAAACCCAAATGTCTCCAGTGAACAACGAAAACAAATGAATTAACCTTGCCGTTCCAATACTTTTGGAGGGGACTGTATATATAAACGTCTCGGACCAACGTATTAAGCTGACATGAAGTGGAAAGAATATATTGAATCAATTACTAAGTCTGTAGCTAAGAAATTTGGTTTACGATGACGTGCTAGACAATTTCACTTGTCAGAGTCTATCATATATTTATAAGTCTACCATTCGTCCTTGCTTTTAATATTACACCGGACGATAACCCTATCGAGCAAGCATTTCATCTCTTGAGGAGGCGACTGAAGGAAGACCCCACCCCCAAAATAAAGAAGAACAGAAAGAGGTTGCGTTAAAAGTCTGGAAAAACATCACAAATGAAGAATGCAACGTCAATGCGTCCCAGGCTTCATGCAGTTATTGCTAGAAAATATTATGCAACCAAGTATTAAATGTTGTTTACTTTAATACTATCTATCCCTTTACTTTTACTCGCCTAAAATAGAGTGATCTGATACAAATGGTGATATGTCCTAAGCTGTTTAATACATCTAGATGTAAATACCGGGAAATAAAACTCAAATTCTGAACTCTTGACCATATTCATCTTTGGAACTTAAACCCAAAGGTCTCTGCCGTTCCAAAAGTTTTTGAGGAGACTGTATATTTTCTTTCATATATGCAACATTTATTTCCTTTATTTTCTTGTTTTTCCTTTATATATATATATATATATATATATATATATATATATATATATATATATATATATATATATATATATGTATATATAACATTTTAAAGATTAAACTTGACGCGCGGATAAAGCTAACTATAAAATCAATCAGCTAAGTGATTAAATTATATTTATTTGTAATAATTCTCTCTCTCTCTCTCTCTCTCTCTCTATATATATATATATATATATATATATATATATTGATAGAGAGAGTGAGGGATAAGAAGATTTTGCGTAATTAGGCAGCAAATTCTCTTTTCGGCGTGTCTGATTGAATAAACTGGCATCTTTGTGTTCAGAGAAGGCTTCAAATGCACGAGGATGGGCAGAAAACTTCATAGGCTTACTACGAAGGAGTGGTGTTAGAATTGTGAATTTAATTCCAACATTCTTCCCAGTAACTTTGTTTCTTTCCAGGTACGAGAGTGGGCTGAAAGGTTCATAGGCTGACTATGAAGGAATTATGCTAGCTCCCTGAAATCTTGCATGCATTAATTTCAACCCTTCTTATTAATGACTTCATTGTTTCTTTCCCGGTACGAGAGTGGGCTGAAAGGTTCATAGGCTGAATATGAAGGAATTATGCTAGTTCCCTGAAATCTTGCAGGCATTAATTTCAACCCTTCTTATTAATGACTTCATTGTTTCTTTCCCGGTACACGAGTGGGCTGAAAGGTTCATAGGCTGACTATGAAGGAATTATGCTAGCTCCCTGAAATCTTGCATGCATTAATTTCAACCCTTCTTATTAATGACTTCATTGTTTCTTTCCAGGTACACGAGTGGGCTGAAAGGTTCATAGGCTGACTATGAAGGAATTATGCTAGCTCCCTGAAATCTTGCATGCATTAATTTCAACCCTTCTATTAATGACTTCATTGTTTCTTTCCAGGTACACGAGTGGGCTGAAAGGTTCATAGGCTGACTATGAAGGAATTATGCTAGCTCCCTGAAATCTTGCATGCATTAATTTCAACCCTTCTTATTAATGACTTCATTGTTTCTTTCCCGGTACGAGAGTGGGCTGAAAGGTTCATAGGCTGACTATGAAGGAATTATGCTAGCTCCCTGAAACCTTGCATGCATTAATTTCAACTCTTCTTATTAATGACTTCATTGTTTCTTTCCAGGTACACGAGTGGGCTGAAAGGTTCATAGGCTGACTATGAAGGAATTATGCTAGCTCCCTGAAATCTTGCATGCATTAATTTCAACCCTTCTTATTAATGACTTCATTGTTTCTTTCCCGGTACGAGAGTGGGCTGAAAGGTTCATAGGCTGACTATGAAGGTGTGAGGCTAATGTGAAATCTTGCATGCATTAATTTCCATCCTTCTTATTAAGAACTACATTGTTCCTTTCCATGTACGATGGCGGGCTGAAAGGGTCATAGACTGACTATGAAGGAGTGATGCTAGCGCCATAATATCTTGCATGCATTAATTTCAATCCTTTTTATTTATAACTGTATTGGTTATATCCATGTCCGAGGGCGGACTGAAAGGTTCATAGGCTGACTATAAAGGAGTGGTGTTAACTCTGTGAAATCTTGCTTACATTAATTTCCACCCTTCTTATTAATAACTACATTGCTCCTTTCCATGTACGATTGTGGGCTGAAAGGGCCATAGGCTGACTATGAAGGAGTGATGCTAGCGCCGTAATATCTTGCATGCATTAATTTCATTCCTTCTTATTTATATCTACATTGTTTATTTCCAGGTAAACTGACATCTGATTGTTCAACGAAAACTTCTAACGCTTCCCAGATATTTGAACATCTCACCTGCTTGATGCTTATACCTCAAATTCGCAATTTGCATCTTGTCCCTCTTCTCTTGATGGTCACCATATTTTCTGTCTTCTTGCAGTTGATTGTTGCGCCATTTTCGTCGCGCTTTCTTCTACTATCCTGTCTTTTAGTTCCCTTATCGAGTCGGTCGTCAATACAGTGTCAACTGCGAATCTAATATTACTAAGATTACGCCCACCGATAATATATCCTGGTAGGGTTTTCCAGTTGCCTTAAATTAGAATCGCTGTACGAGCATGGGCTCAAGACATCCGTATATCGCAAGCCTACATTCACCTTAATTTCAACTCCCAGCACGCATACCGTGTAAACAAAGGGAACGTCCGCTGCTTACAACATCGAGCAAAAGTCATAAGTAGCGATCCAGAGATATATGAACAACAAATGATCAGTATAAGCAGTACCCTACAACGTATCAACTACCCCGGATAGATGACAGCAGCTCCGATAAACTGGGATAGAAGGGTACAAGAGAATAACAACACTCAGAAAACTGCTTCGATCTGCCTACTCTATGTGAAGGGATTATCGGAGAAAATGCAAAAGATCTGTGGTCCGTATAAGATCAGGATAATCTTCAAAAGTGGTTCGACGCTTTGCAGACACCTCTTCCGAGTAAGACCCCCCCCATACAGGAGAACATCACTAAGAACTGTGTGTACGACATCCCGTGCAGCTGTGGTAAAGAAATATAAAGGAGAAGCAGACTGCCCCTTTAAGGTAAGACTGCAAGAACATCGTAAAGCGGTAACACGAGGGGAAATAGAAAAATCAGGCGTAGCTGACCACATATGGAGGAAAAGGGGAGACCACCGCCCCCCACTCTGGGATGAGGTTGAAATAACAGATAGAGAACATCACTGGAATATACGAAAATTTAAGGAATCAGCACATATGTGTTCGGCCAAAAAATATATATATATCCTGAGCTGACCAAGCATAGAAATGAATACAATATGGGAACCACGATTAAGTAGTGCCAGAGAAAAGAAATGAATAACAACACACAAAAAATTGCAATATAAGCTCTGGTAAATATATGCAATAATAATAACGAAAATATTGCAATATGAGCACTGGTAAAAAAAGATGATGGGACATTAGGTATATAAGTGCCAGAAATTCATACAAATGTTCTCAAGGGTACATGGCCCAGAGGATAAAGACGTTGGTTAATCCAGTGACTAGATCCAAATAGTTACGAGTTCAATATCAGCTTTGAACCAAAAAACTTGGAGACTTGAGTCAAAGGGAAGTGACTGAGGCATCCGGAAGGGGCATGGCATGTAGAAATAGAGCAACTAGAAATAAGGGGTTCGATTCGAAATTCCAATCAATTCAAAAAGGCCGAAACGTACAACGGCCGAAACGTAATGAAGATGAGGACAACAGTCCGAATAATAAAAATAATCATAATACCTCATCTCAGAGATATCGCTGAAGATGTTGAATAAATCCGGGGGGAAGATGTATCTTTGTCTCACGCTTCTTTCCATTCTTTATAGCGACTCGATTTAATTCCTATCCGCATGCAGTCAGTTTTCAAATACATCTATTTTCCCAGCAGTTGACATAAATCCTTGTGTTATATCTTGTCAAATATTGTCATAAGTGAATAAAACCGAACCTACAATTGAATTCACATATGAAATAGAAAGAAACAACACGGTACCTTTTGGCATTCTGTTATTTTCGAATTGATTCTTCTTCTGTGTCCCCGTGCGCCTTCAGGACGTAGGCGATTATGGCTCTCAACAACTTCTTCCATTTTGTATCCTTTCATAAAGTTTGTCTTTTTTGACATACCTCTAAATCCCTGTTCTGCCAACCATTGACGCAGGCTCGTGTAAATGTGCCGAGGGAGTCAAAAGTGAATACAGTCGTAACGGTTTCAAGGGAAACACGAAGTCTAAGTATTGCTCAATATTTTTTATTAGATATATCAGGCAATTACACTATTTATATTATTCGGACTATTGGTCTCACCTTTGTCACCATATTTATCACAACGTTTCGGCCGTTGTACGCTCCGGCCATCTTCAGAAGGTTGGAATGTCGAACTGAACCCTTTATTTCGCTCACTGGGGTAGACTGTTTTAGTTCCACGTGTCATGTCTAATGGATATCAGTTATCAGTTATCTCATGCTTAATTCCCTAAGTTAGTTAGATCCAGTGAGAGGACCCAAAGATTGTGAGTTCAATACCTGGTTAAGGCGGTGGAGAACTTGGAGAGGGAATTAAACAGGAGATAACTGGTAACTGATATGCATTAGACATGGCACGTGAACTAGAACAGTCTACCCCAGTGAGCGACATTTCGACCACCTGAAGAAGGCCGGAGCATGCAACGGCCGATACGTTATAATAAATATGGCGGCAAAGGTGAGGACAATAGTCTGAATAATTTAAATAGTGTACATAATACCTCATCTCAGAAATATAGACAGATATCAGGTAATTAATTACACAATTCTGCAGAAATGTAAACTTAGCGGCTATTTTTATTGTTTTATTAGAAACTTTATAGAATATTTGTGTAGAAATATAAAACTTTTAATACTTTGTAGGCTCGCCATTACTCTTAATTGGGAAATCCTATCTGGCATCCTTTGGACAAAACGAGGCAAGTATCCAGTAGGTACCTCGAAGATGGCGTTTTTGAATACACGGTATTAAATTGCCCCTTAAAAAACTTTATCGCCAAGTATCATTGTTGTTGCTATTCGAGTTATTGGCTAAGCAGACAAAAACAATGTATACTTGTCTCTAGTAGAAACCATTGCAAGACTCTTCCATCATTTGTAACAAGATAATCCTGATGAAACACGAAATGTGGGCCTCCCACCCGAAAACCTTGTGTTCGTAAATTCGCATGTTTTTTTTCTTTTTAGCATATCCCTATATTCAACCACATTTGGCCGCTTGCCAACGAATTGGATTGCCAGTTTCCCTACATAGCCTATAGCACCCCACCTTCTTCAGAAGAAGACTACGAAAAGATCTTCTCTCGTAATCATGGATCATGTCAGTAATACACGAAGTGCTCTAGTTCGTACCAGTTGGATTTATTCTTGTCCGTTAAGCAGACCCTCTATCAATCTTCATCACACGCCTGATTGAAATCATTCAAATACGACGTTTTTTGATAATCATTTTTGGGACCACGGGCATTAAGTGGTTATAGAAAGAAACCTATAATTGATACCGACCGGATTATTATAAACCTATAAATAAATTCTTCATTTTTTAAGAAGCCTATAATTATATACAGTGCTGTACAAAAAGCAAGTGAGCTCCTAAGATAATGATTTTTTTATAAATGTCTCTTTTTTCTAGATGATCAACAAATTTTAATTAAACTATATATTCATTAAGAAAAAACCTTTATTGAATAAATTACAACCACTTTCAATTTTTTTTATCAAGCTAGAATAAAAATATTAATAAAAAAATTAAAAATTAAGATGTGCAAAAGTAAGTGAGCCCTTGCATTTAATATTTGATGACTGCTCTTTTTGAGGTTACAATGTCAACGAGTTTTTTTCTATAATTTTTAAGAAGTTTCTGCTAGTAGTGAGCGCCACTTTTTGATCATTCTCCTTGGCAAAACTCCCACAATTGCTCGATTTTACCAGGCTTTTTTTGCATATACTTCATTCTTTCACCTTAGTTACAGATTTTAAATTGGGTTTAGATCAGGATTTTGACTAGGCAGCTCCAAGACTTGAAATGTCTTTTAACAAACCCATTAGTTTGTGGATTTACTTTGATGCTGCATATCATTGTCCTGTTGGAAGTTTCCAGCTCTGACCTAAACCCAACTTTTGAACTGAGGATAAGACACTTTCCTTCAAAATTGATTGGAGAGTCCTCTTTTATGACAGTGAATGCTGGACAATTGCCGCACAGATGACGAGAAAACCGGTGGCAGCGGAAATGTCGTTCTACAGAAGGACGCTGAGAATATCATGGACCGAAGATGTGGGCAACGGGTAACTTTTAAAGAAAATGGAATAAAAAAGAAACAGCCAAAACGTCTAGGACACATAATGAGGAAAGATGGCTTGGAGAATTTGGCACACAGTAGACATATTGAAGGCAAAAGGAAAGGAGAAAGACACTGTGACAACTACCTGAGAAATTTTTGTGAATGGATCGCGGAACAAAGGGGGGGGGCGTAGATAAAGAGACAAACATTACAAAAAGCAAAAAGGAAAGACAGTTAGGAGAATATGACACTATGGGGCATATTGAAGGTAAGAGGGACAGAGGAAAGCAGTGAAGGACTTGCCCTAACGAGCTTGTGCAAATGGTTGACAGAACAGGGATTAGGAAGGGTAGTAGAAAGGTAAACCTAAGAGCAACAAAGGACAGGAGGGCGTGGACATCCACGATCGCCCACGTGCTGAAGGGACAAGAGAGACAAAAGAAGAAGAGTGTGTCTGTGTGTGTGAGAATGAGAAAGAGAAAAAAAAAAAAACAGAGAAAAAACGCTAGATAGGAGTAGATAGGTTTAACCATCGCCGGGTTCACACACCTTCCCAGTCTTTTGAACAGGAGTAGAAGTTTATTCCTATTTAGGATTGGGTTTCCAGTTTTTTAATTCTCTCTAATTCCCAATGTCACCTTGCGTTTTAGAGGCATTATTGCCTTGTATGGAGAGAATTAATTAAAAACAAAAGATAATATATATATATATATATATATATATATATATATACATTATGTATGTTAATACACGTTGTATGTTAATATATATATATATATATATATATATATATATATATATATATATACAGTGTAACCGGGATATAAGAGAGTTGTCGGGACCGGAGAAGAAGTATCTTATATCCGGGTTTCTCTTATATCCGGGTTTGGTCTATTATATATACATTAACACAGGCTCTAATTTTGGACCAGAGAAAATCTCTCTTATATCCGAGTTTCTCTTATATCCGGGTCTCTTATATCCGGGTTACACTGTATATATATATAAAAGTGAACATTGAATTCAACACTCAGAGGCGACAGACTGTTTCATGCTAGATGCAATCGTCAGGCTACGCATGTTGGATTTTTTCGACTATTTATATATATTTATTCTTTTCGATTTTTATGTAATGTTGTAGAAATTTGTTTTCATGTCTGCATTTTGAAATGAGCTCAGATCGTTTATTTAGTAATTTATTTTGGTCTGGGAAGGTAATAATAGCTATTTTTTTCCGTGTAATTGTAGAATAAACAATGAATATCCCTTAAACAGTAATTGCGTGCAAAGCAACGTAATATACCAAGCCACAGTAAAATCACCAGATAATGACGAAAAAGTATACATAGGAGTAACTGAAGGACCCTGGAAACAAAGAAACTATGCACACAAAACATCATTCACATATAGTAAATACGCGAACAGCACAATGCTTTCTAAGTATATCTGGTAAATTAAAAACAAAACAAAAATCACACCAAAAATATGAAAAATAAGGAAATCATTATCAGCCTACAACAATCAAAAACCTGCAAGTTTTGCTTGGAGGAAAAATAGTTATTATTACCTTCTCAGACCAAAATAAATTACTAAATAAAAGATCTGAACTCATCAAATGCAGGCATGAAAACAAATTTTTACTACTTTATATAAAAGTCGAAAACTGAAAAGAATAAATAAAAATGAAAAAATAATATAAAAAAGAAGTAAAATAAACTAACCCCCCACAAAATAATAAACAAAATAACAAACCACATCCGTTAAAATAGACGAAATAGAATAAATAAAAAATAAATACATAAAAACAAGTAAAAACAATTAGCCCAAATAAGTAAATAAAGTAAATAATAAACAAATTTACAAAAGCATCCCGTCAAAATAAGCGTTAGAATAGACTACAACAATGAATAAAAAAATCGGAAGAAAAATAGCTATAACTGATATAATAACGATAAGAAATGATACGTAATTCAAAAATCGAAAACTGAATAGAACAAATAAAAATATACAAAATAAAAAATAAGTAAATAAATAATAAGAAAACAAGTAAAAATTAATCCAAATAAATAAAGAAATGCACAAATTAACAAATCGTTCTCGCTATAATAACCGGTGGAACTAATAAAAACAAACATAAATTAGCGAAAACAAATAATCAATCCAAATAAATATATCAAATTATAAACAAATTAAAAACTGTCCCCTGCCAAAATAACAGAATAGACTACGGCAATCACTCCAATAATTGGACGAATAAATAGCTTTAATTATCTTCCCCGACAAAAAAAAAACTATTAAATAAGCGATGAGCAATTTTTACTACGTTAATAAAATATCGAAAACCGAAAATAAAAAATGAAAATAAAAACAAGTAAAATAAGTTAACCCTAATAAAAAAATAAAAAAATAAGCCACTCCCGCCAAAATAACCGCTAGAATGGATTACTCATAATGTACCACTGACCCATATATATAAATAGTCGATAAAAATCCAACATCCCGGCCTGACGATTGCGTCTAGCATGAAACAGCCTGTCGCCTCTGAGTGTTAACTTCAATTTTCACTTTTATATTTATATATACATACGCTCTATCCCTGATATTGAGCACTTTATCCCCAAAATATAGCACACCTTAAAAGTATATTTCTGTATATATATATATATATATATATATATATATATATATATATATATATATATAGTGAGAGAGAGAGAAAGAGAAAGAGAGAGATTTTATATATATTTTACCATTCTCTCTCTATATATATATAGAGAGAGAGAGGGAGAGAGAGAGAGAGGGAGAGAAGATGATAAATAAGTGGAAAGAATAAGAAAATAGAAAAGAATGAAATTACGAGAAAATGAAAAAGCAAGAAAAAAAGAGATAGTGAGTGAAAGAAAGAAAGAAAGAAAGAGAGAGAGAGAGAGGGAGAGAGAGAGAGAGAAAGTTAAGGTACAAAGGAAAAAATGACGATAATGATACAAGGAATTAAAAAACCCAAAACAATGAAACGAAAAGAGAGAGTGAGAGAGAGAGAGAGAGAGAGGAAAGATAGGAGATAGAGGGAGAGAGGAAGGAGAAAGCGAGAGAGTGAGAGAGAAAGAGAGAGAGAAAAAGAGTGAGAGGAGGAAGAAAGAGAGCAAACTAAATTCGTTCTTTTGTGTTCCTAATTGTGTTTCATTTAATTCACAATTTTATATCTGAATACCAACCAAACCAAAGATACGCCACTTTTTTTTTTCTCTTGCACTTTTTTTTTTTTTTCACGAACCGTCTTTTGTTTTCCGTCGTAATTGTTTTGATAAACTCATTTCAATATTGAAACAAACGCACTTTCCACAGAGATATCGGCGTCTCCGTGTCAAGGTCGCGCTGAACTGTCAGCAAAAGACCGCATATTCGTTGGAGATGTCGATCTGACGTATACGAGACACTCCTTAATTCTGAATCTCCCTTTCCCTCCTTGTAACCCCTCCTCCTCCTCCTTCTTCTTCTCCTTTTTTCTCTTTAATAATCTGCATTCTTATCGTTATTATTATTATTATTATTATTATTATTATTATTATTATTATTATTATTATTATTATTATTATTATTATCTGCATTATTTTCCCTCTTGTGTTCTTCGTGCGTTTTGTTCTGTATCTGCGCGCTTGACTCAGGTGGCGAAGAAAGGGATCAAAATTTACGAGTTTGTTATTTTTATTATGACAATGACGACAACTTGGAATTGCTATGCAACTAAAAACCAATCCAAAAAATATTAAGAACATTCTATGTGTCAAAAACGGAACAAAACTGTCCCCTTACTTTTGACAACAGTCTCATATTTCTAAAATTTGCGATACCAAAAGGATGTTGTTTGAAATGTCGGTGTGAATTAAAGTTTCGGTTTCGATTTCGTTTCCCGTGTCGTTAAAAGTTACACGACACATAGCAATATAAAATAGAAATGAATAGGAGTGGATAGGTTCCCCCTCCCCACCTGTTCCCCCACCTTCCCGTTTTTCTGTTTTTAGAGTAGAGATTTATCTATTGTTTCCTGTTTCGGATTTGGTTTCCAGATCCTTCTAAAAGTCTACTTCAACTCTATACTTTTAACGTATCAGAACTGAAGTCTGAAATTTTATTCACTATTTTTTTTCTTCTCTCCCATTGGGAGTAGATACATTCGCCTATCGCCCGGTTCAAACTATTCCAACGTTTTTTTTTTTTTTTGGTGGGGGGGGGGGGGCAGGGGTAGAAGTTTATCACTGGTTTCCTGTTTAAGATTGGGTTGCTGGTTCCTTTCAAATTCTACTTCAACTCTCCTACACGCAAGCGCCCAGCCTACCACTGGTTGGCATGCCACTAGCGTTTGCCGCTGGTGGCCCGCTGTCGTCTCGGCAATTTCACCACTGGCGGACCGCTAAAAGCCCACCAGTGGCCCGCCGGTGGCTGTCACCAGAAGGCCGCTGGCGTTGCGACCGGCGGCTCGCCAGCTGACTACTAGCGGCTTGCGTACACGGTCCATACTTTTAATGTCTCCAGCTGAACTCTGAAATGTTAATCAGTAATTACATTTTGACCTCTTCAAGTCTAGAGTTCGCTGTTGCCTCTTTCTTCTCTCTAGTGCTAATACAGTCCACTATTTTGAATGGATCTTGGTCCTCGTATTGAGGGAACATTAGTAATACCAACGTAGATATATTAATGGAACTTGTCAGCCATTCAGGAGTACAGCGACCCTACAACCACAGTCATGGGATTTATGTTGATGATAGTGACCCCCCCCACACACACCACACATATATATATATATATATATATATATATATATATATATATATATATATATATATATATATATATATATATTTTAAATAAAAACAGACCACTTTAAGGTTCCATATAATAAATTATTTCACCACAGCCCTTTTAAAGGACAGCGGATCATCAGATTTTATTTCCAAAGCTTGAAACGAAATATATATATATAGAGACATTTATATTACGTTTAACGTTCTTTTTATAGATACAAGTATTTAAGCAAATGCTCTGTTTTATAATAAACAGTATTAAATAACATTTACCGGCCTGAATGTCCGAGAAATTTTCATAGAAAATTTTCGCTCTCCGACAGGAATCGAACCTGTATCCTATACGGAACCATCATTTCGCGTGATGTGCCTTAACCTTTCGGCCACAGATGTGCGTCTGGTTAGCAAGGTCGATTTTACTATCTTTAAACTTAAATCTTCCATGAATCTCTTCTATTCATATCTGCTCTAGCGTATCAAATGTAAACAAATGACGTCATATATTTTTTTTTTTTAGAATTGGACATTGTCCGACAATTTATTTAGAGACATTTATATTATGCTTAACGTTCTTTTTATGAAAATTTCTCGGACATTCAGGCCGGTAAATGTTATTTAATACTGTTTATTATAAAACAGAGCATTTACTTAAATACTTGTATCTATAAAAAGAACGTTAAACATAATATAAATGTCTCTAAATAAATTGTCGGACAATGTCCAATTCTAAAAAAAAAAAATAAAAATATATATATATATATATATATATATATATATATATATATATATATATATATATATATATATGCGCCATAGTTGTGGGACGAAAGGGGAATAAAGCTTTGCACTAAAATCCAAGTGCGCATATTTGTCGTTTTTTCAACACTTTTGTATGGCTCTGAAAACTTGGACGCCTTATAGATGGCACACTAATCGATTAGATGTCTTCCATAAAAACTGTCTCCGTCTAATCTGTGGCCTGGTGTTCGATGGTCGAGGGTCAAATGCCGACCTTTTTGAGAAATGCAAGACTGGTAACATCGAGACCTGCATAATGTAATCACAACTACGTTTGGCTGGCTATGTGGCAAACGTGAATAATGATCGTATACCAAAAGTTCTTTTCTACAGTGAACTTCATAGTGGTCATAGAAATGTTGGTAGACCTTGGCTCAGGTATAAAGATAAACTGAAGAGCAACCTTTCTTGCCTCAATTTCAGTCGGGTTTCGATCCTAGCTAGAGGCAACCGGACGTCTAGCCACACTGATGAGCTGTGAAACAGCGAAACAGTCTGTCTGTAGATGACAAATATATATATATATATATATATATATATATATATATATATATATATATATATATTTGCGGTATGAATCGAAAGGTATGAATCCTCTTCTTCTCCCTCCAGCTATGGGTAAATATCAGGACAGACCGGTTCTATAGCCTTGGATGGTAACTGGTCTAGGAGAAGGACAACTCTGAATTCAAAACGTGCGGAGGAACGTTTAGGGATCTTGGTTCATGTAGTGCACCAGGTCTCTGTATTCAACCCTGTGATTGGTTCTGCACAAAGCCTTCACCACTATAATCAAATGATATGTGCTGGTGTCTGGGTTGTCGGTTCCTAGGAACTGAGCTGTTTGACCCTCATACGTCGAATTTGACAGGAGAGTCGAGTATATCTGCGGTAGTTAGTAGAAAGTGCTCAATATCCGTGATAGAGCTAAATACACACACACGCGCGCGCACAAACACACACACACACACACACATATATATATATATATATATATATATATATATATATCAAATGAGAGTTGAAGTTAAATAGATCGGTATAAATACATATAGTGATACCATATATATATATATATATATTTATATATATATATTTATATATATATATATATATATATATTATATGTGGATGTGCGGATGGTGCAATGGTTAGCGGTTCGAGAACAGAAATTAGCGAGTCGCGTTCGAGTTTCAGTCTAGTTCGAGACATTCGCATTGACTCAAATATCCAGTGGAAAATTATGAATCTATCTCTTCTGTGGCTCTGGCTGGCAACCAGTCTAGGATAAGGACAATTCTGTATGCAAAACCAATTGAGAATGTTTCTACCAGCCCCATCCCGTGGAAAACTACTTGCTATGGATACCACGATATGGCGTGTTGATGTTGGAGAGAGAGAGAGAGAGAGAGAGAGAGAGAGAGAGAGAGAGAGAGAGAGAGAGAGAGAGTGAGAGAGAGAGAGTATGTTGCAGATCCCAGAATGATTGCGTTGCGTTAATCCTTTTCCTTTTTTAAACGTCAAAAATTAGAAATATGTCAACTCTAGTTGGGTGATTTAATGTCAAATTTCGTAAGGAGCACTCATTGAGGATCAAAGTCACTAATTTATCTCTCCCATGTTCTCTTTTTACTCTTTTGTCCCTCTCTCTTCTGACTTCTTGTTTCTCTTCTCTTCTCTATTATTGCTTTTGGTTCCTCTTCTCTTCTGACATTCTTACCCTTCTCTCCCTCTATCTTTTGAACTCGTGTTTCATTTTTCTTCCTCTCTTTTCTAGCCCCTTGTTACACTTCTCACCCCCTCTATTATTGCCTTTGTTTTCTCTTCTCTTTTCTTCCTCTGACCTTGTTTCTTTTTCTTCCTCTCTCTTCTAATCTAGTTACGCTTCTTTTCCGCCCGCTAACAAACACTTGTTTCTTTTTTCGCCCTCTCTCTTCTGCCCTTGTTCCTCTTTCTTTTCCTCTCTCTACCGACCGATTGTTTCTCTTTTCTTCCTCTCTCTTCTGACTTTATTCCTCTTCCATTTCCTCTCTCTACCAACCTGTTGTTTCTCTTTTCTTCCTCTCACTTCTGACTTTATTCTTCTTCTTTTCCTCTCTCTACCAACCGATTGTCTCTCTTTTCTCCCTCTCTCTCTTCTGACCTTGTTGCGTTTCGCTTTCTCTCTCTGCCAAGCTCTTGTTTCTCTTTTCTTCCTCTCTCTTCTGACCTTGTTCCGTTTCTTTTCCTCCCTCTACCGACCGATTGTTTCTCTTTTTTCCTCTCTCTTCTGACTCTATCCCTCTTCCTTTTCCTCTATCTACCAACCGATTGGTTCTCATTCTCCCTCTCTCTCTTCTGACCTTGTTGCGTTTCACTTTCTCTCTCTACCAACCTCCTGTTTCTCTTTTCTTCCTCTCTCTTCTGACCTTGTTCCGTTTCTCTTCCTCCCTCTATCGACCGATTGTTTCTCTTCTGACCCTTTCTCTTCCCCTCTATACCGGCCTCTTGTTTCTTCACTTACCCTCTACTCTTTCCTCTGATTTCTTATATTATCTATTCCACGCTGAGTTTGTGATCAGTGTGCACTTTCGCATCATTTTTTTGCGATCAAAAAAAAAAAAAACATTACTCGAAATGTTGGAGAATGGGGTGGCAAAAATAATCACCATTTTTTTTCCTGCTCGGATTAAAGTTGCACCTTTGAGAAGAAAAAATGCCGAAACCTCTTTTGAAGTTTCTCTCTGTTCCAAGAGACAGAAAAAAATGTCTCTATTAATTTCTCCTTAGTACGTAACAATCTAACATTTACTCTATGGATAGACGCCATTGACATTTTCTAAGCTTTGTATGACACAAGATCGGAAGTGTGAGGCATCCAGTACACTACTGTTAGAATTGACCGAGAGCCTAGCTTTTTTAGACAGTGTTCCATGTTTAAGTATATTAAATATTTCTTGAATTTAGACAAGACAACAAGGGTGGTGCACAGACGCAACGTTGCAGGCCTAACGCCATTCTATATCTGATTCCATGCTTACAGGTTCTCATGAGCCGCGTTCTTGGTCCCACCAGTTCAGGCCTTTGCAGTGAGGACCCGCTAAGTTATAGGCACATGGACGGACTAAACTCTTCTCCTCGTGTTCCATATGTGGGAGACAGGTTCTGTTCGGACGGCTCTTTACCGAGAGCCGCTGCTCTGTGGGGCAAACTTCCAACGACTACAATCTTAGTCAAGGTTTAAATGTTACCTATCCTTCAACTATCTTAATTATCTTGCAATCCTAAAAACAACCCGATTCAGCATATCTCTACATTGAGTGGCTCTTGAGATTTGTATTGGGCGAACAATATCGTAAAAAATGTATTCGCTTGTTTCTCTTTTTCCTCTCTCTTCTGAACTTGTTTCGCTTCTCTTCCTCTCTCTACCAACCTGTTGTTTCTCTTTTTTCCTCTCTCTTCTGACCTTGTTCCTCTTCTCTTCCTTTCTCTACTAATTGTTTTTCTTTTCTTCCTTTCTTTTCTGACCTTGTTCCTCTTCTTTTTCTCTCTCTACCTACGTCTTGTTTCTCTTTTCTGCGCCTCTGATTCTTTATTTTATTTATTCTACACTGTGCTTGTGATCAGTGTTCACTTTCGTATTATTTCGTCTCGCAAAAAAAAAAATACTTTGATCTGTGGAATTAAAAACTGTTGAATAGCCTCCCCATGCTGGGAAGTCATCGGCACCAATTCGATAAAATTTTGCAACTTCTCTCTTGGCCGGCGACTGCTATTTGTTTTTGGGTAGCAATAAATAACATCAACCCGGAGAATTTTAACTTAGACATTTTATTAATGTCGACCTGTACGAACTATCCAGTGGGAGGCGTCCCTTCTTACTGCTTGACGTGTAACAACCAACTTCCCGAAAATCATTTCTCTGTCTATCATTCTCACGTTGGTTCAGCCAATTAAATTCGACTTCACTATTTTGGCTTGCATCTGACCTAGAAGGTCAACCCCTGGAAGTCGCAGTTGAGATACAATTCACCCTAAAAATAGTAGTCTACTAAACTATTATTTAATAAAATAGCCCGATTCAAAAGTTCTCTACACTGAGTTGCTCTTGAGCCTTGTATTGGGTGAACAATATCTTAAAAAAATTATTTGGTACAGTATTAAATCCGCATCATCATTCGTCATTATCATCAGTTCGATGATTAGACGTGGTCGTAGGGTCCCTGCGCAGTGGAGGACATCACTAATTTCCTTCACATGCCCCATGCTTTGTGAAGAAGACTTTTTTTTATGTTGCTATCGAACCAGTTTGAAAATGAAAAAAGCTTTTTCTGGGCGCATTGCCTATTGTTGCAACTCCACCGCGAGTTCTAACAGAATTAAATGTTCTTTGTTCCAAGTCACACATAACATTAATCGAATATATCCAGTAACCTGACTGATCATCTGTTGTCACAATATTTCATTATACAGTTACACCTTTTTCTTAATCTACACCTGCGTCATAAATTATCTTGTGCGCAGTTATCGCTGTGGTATCCATGTTTGAACCAATCAAATATGATTATCCCTGTACCTGAAACAAGGGAGATAATTGCTTCAGCCAGGAAACTTTTAAAAAATACGCCATAGTACCGAGGCAGCCATTAAGGCATCAAACTTTGGCTAGTATTTCGATATTTTTCAATATCACATTTCCCGCTACCATAAGGGCCATAGGGACGCCACCTGTACTGCATCAGTAGCAAATGTGGGCAAAATAGCCTGACAGAAACATCCCCTTTCAGGCTTGTTTTAACTTCAGAGTTGTCCTCCTTCTAGACTGGCTGCCCGGCCAAGGCAAAAGAAGTCAGTCTGCCCTATGAGTTATGAGGCTGTGAATTCAGAATTCTCCTTTTTCTCCTCTGGTTCTCTGATAAGACGAAATCAAGTAGTCTGCTTTATTATTTACAAGGGTTTGAATTCTGTTTTCCTTCTCCTAGGCTGGTTATCCTACCAAAGCTAAAGAGACTAATCTGCTCTATAATTTTACAAGAGTTTGAATTCAGAGTTGTTCTCCTTCTAAACTGTTTGCCCTGCCAAGGCTAAAGAGATCCGCCCTATTTTTTTTACGATGGTTTGAATACAGTGTTACCTTTCATCTATCATACTTGCCCTGACAAGGCTAAAATTAATAGTCTTCCCTATTATTCAGCAAGGTTTGTATTCCTTGTAGCCCCTTCCAGAATACCCAGTTACTGACAGCCTTCTACCGTAACCATTCAAACGATTCTACCACTTCTTAGACTGTATACCTCTTCGAGGCCATGTTCGCATCTAGAGGCGACCTAATTAAATTATTTTCTTTTCTGTTTATCCTAAACATCTGTATGCATAAAAATATAATGATTATTTTTCTGTTGAATAACTTTGTTTGGTCTTTAAATTATACATTGACACGTTTACCAATAAATTGTAGTTGGCAGAATTCGGATTGAAAAAACAAGAAAAACTATTTGCGGAGAACAAAATCAAAGTATTTTAAACATTCACTGGATTCTCAAGTAGGATTATTAAGAAAATTTAAATTTTCATTCACTCTAATGATTACACAACAAATAGTAAATGTACAGATAGAAGCTCAATACAAATTATCTTTACATTTAAAAAGGCCATTGCAAGTTAATTTACACTAAAATATATTCGGAATGATTTTACTGTAAAAACGCATGGCAAATGATTTTACTAGGAAAATGTGTTGCAAATGATTTTACTATAAAAATACATTGCAAATGATTATAATATGGAAGTGTATTGCAAATGATTTTACTATGAAAATGCATTTTGCAAAGAAATTTACTAAAAAATGCATTGGAAATGATTTTTACTATGAAAATGCATTGGAAATGATTTTTACTATGAAAATGCATTGGAAATGATTTTTACTATGAAAATGCATTGGAAATGATTTTTCTATGAAAATGCATTGCAAATGATTTTACTAAGAAAATGCATTGGAAATGATTTTTAGTATGAAAATGCAATAGAAATGATTTTTCTATGAAAATGCATTGCAAATGATTTTAGTATGAAAATGCATTGGAAATGATTTTGCTATAAAAATGCATTGGAAATTATTTTACTATGAAAATGCATTGAAAATGATTTTAATATGAAAATGCATTGGAAATGATTTTACTATGAAAATTCATTGGAAATGATTTTATTATAAAAATATATTGCAAATTATTTTACTATAAAAATGCATTTTGTGAATAATTTTACTATAAAAATGCATTGCAAATGATTTTATACAAATACACTGCCTATGATTTTACTATAAAAATTCACTGTATATGATTTTGCTATATAAATGCAGTTTAAGTGATTTTACTATAAAATGCTTTGAAAATGATTTAGCCCTAAAAATGGATTGTTATTCCTAAAAGCATTCATCAACAAAAGATACATCAACACATTCATGGACTCTTATTATTGCAATTATAATAATGCCGCCCCAGTAAGAGGTACACAAATACCAATATGTCCTTAGTAGATTTGATATCGGAGAAATTGCAGCAAATGGTAACATTTAGCGAGTCATAAGACCGATTAGCTAAATATGGCGATTAAGCAAATATCGTGAGTGATCAGATTTCTAAAGTTTCGATTGAACATCCTTAAAGGATTTGTCATAATCTAATCTGGTTGAAAGTTGATCCTAATGTAAAACTTAGTGAGGAGCATGTTGATGAAACTAAGAAAGACTGCCTGTCACAGTTCTAGACTCTTCTCTCTCTCTCTCTCTCTCTCTCTCTGTGCCGTATCGCCTCAGAACGAACGTGATTATAGCTCTCCACAATTTCCTGTCCTTCGTAGCTCTTAATAATTTTTTTCTTTTTGTTATTTCATCTAAACCCCGTTCCGTCATCCATTTACTCAAGCCCACGAAGTAAATTATTTCAACGGGATATGGCCGTAAGCAAAAGAACATATGCTATTATATAATACTCCCTCTGTTCCGAAATAGTTGTTCCATAGCCAGAAATCTCATGTGGAATATACTAATTCTTAGTCGAATTGTTTGCCGTTTACATTAACAGGTTAGCAATGATGTTCCTCAAGTATTTATATTAGCTTATTCAGGTAGAATAATTTGAAGTGCAAATTATATCACTTTTTCACCACATTAAAATTGTATTTTTTTCAGACCACCCGCTGGCAAGAGATTATAATGGGAGAAGAGAAGCCAATTGGCAGAAATGCTAAACGAAATTGCAAGAAGCACGAATTGACAAATAATGAACGTAGTGCTGTGTTTCAAGCACTGCTGGAAAGATCCACAGATCGTGTCCTGAAGCGTGGTGCAATAAAACAGGTTGCAGATGAATTAAACGTAGCTGCAGAACGTCTGGTTTTGCAAATTGAATTAGTTTGCCAGCCTCCAAATAGTCCTGATCTCAATGTACTTGATCTGGGTTATTTTAATGCAATTCAATCAATTCAGCACCAACAAGCTCCAAATAATGTTGACCAGCCCATTGAAGCAGTGGAAGAAAGCTTCAATAAACTTCAGAAGTCGAAGCTTAACAATACTTTTCTAAGTTTGCAGTTAGCAATGGAACAAGTTATTTTAGTTGACGGCGATAACAACTATAAACTCCGGCAGATGTCTAAAGAGAATCTTGAAAGAGAAGGAAAACTTGAAGTATCCATTTCTATTTCTGACGTGTTGCAACAAAAACTGCTTTTGTTAAAGTAAACCTTCCCCAGTTATTTTTGTTATTAATTTAACTGTTTATGTATATCAGTTTCGATATATTTCACACTTATTTATATGACAATTCACTAATATTACTTATTTACTGTTGATTATGGGAATAAATGATATTTTTTGTTCTTTTTGGTGTTTTTTTATCTACTGGAACAACATGAAAATCTTTTTGGTACAACTATTTCGGAACGGAGGGAATAAAAGAAAATAGGTTTAAAGTGATAGTGACGAAAGCAAAATGGAACTTCATTTTAATGCAAGAGAGTATTTGCGAAGACGAATTGATAAAAGAAGCAATCCGAAATCTACAAAAATAGACAGTAACATTCGTTCGTGGGGACAACATCAAAAGTTGATAAAACTCAATGGAAGACAGAGCACCTAAAATATATAGGCTTCTTCTTTATGTGCTGGATCCCCTCCCCTTTGTAGCCCTTAATAAATTTTGTCTTTTTGTTATTTCTAAATCCTGTTCCGACATCCATTTACCCAAACTAAATACATACGCGTTGATTTCCTGTCACTCTGGTCTTCAATTTCTCCTGTGAGTATTATATTTTCCAAACCCTCATTCCTCATTATGCGCCCTAGAAATTTCAAATATCTCTTCTTGAAGTTAAGTATAAGTTTCCTTTTTCTTTAAAACTTCGTCGTTTATTCGTTCACGGCATTCGTAAAATCCTTCTGTAGAATTACATTTTCTGTTGCTTCAAGTCACTTCTTCATCTTCGAGGAGACTGTGCAGCATTTCGATGTCATATAGGAAGAGAGATAGCATTGACAGTTCATTGACAGTTCAGTACTCTTTTTTTTGTTTCTAACGAAAATTTTGTTATCGTTGTTCCTTGAGATCTTTTGATACGTGTTGTTTAATGAAAGAATATTTAATATATGATTAAGATTGATTTGCTTTTGACGGCTTATCAACCCTTTGTGGGTTATTTAAAGCCGAAACATAATTTGGGTTGTAAGAATATTTAACGTTGCATTAATAACATTTTGGAGATGAAAATGACTCATCCAGATAAAAGTGCTACTATTTAACTCCTAGCAGGGGTCGAGAAGAGATTGGTTCATGCCTTTCACAAGGATATTTGCGCGTAAGTGAATAAAACGAACAGAGACCATCAGATTTATCAAACTATGCCGTTGTCCACTGCGCCACCCACACATCATATATGATGGAAATAAATAGGAAATCATGGTATTGTGTTATGAAAGCAATTTGTAAATGCCGAATATGAACCAAAGTAGTCTCAGTAATAATAATGTTTAAAAGGCTAGTATAATGATTTGGCTACCGTAATGGGTAAATTTAAATAAAAAATGTATTTAAAAAACCCCAAAAGAAGCCCAAACTAAACAAAAAAAGCTGAAGCAAAATAGCAACAATCGAAACTTTTCCCCAAGTTTATCCGACAAGTTTGAGGCAAAACAAATTTGCTGAATTTATATTCTTATTTTTTAAATTTGCTGAATTTATATTCTTATTTTTTATGCGTCGTGAATCCCTTCAGGGCGTTGATGATCAATGGCTCTCCACATTTTCCTATTCTTTGTAGCTCTTAACAAATTATATCTTTTGTTATCTCTCCTAAATGAATCATCAGCAGATGTCTTCATCTATGTCCCGTGTCCCTTCAAGATGTTGATGATCATGGGTCTCCACATTTTCCTGTTCTTTGTAGCTCTTAATAAATTCTATATTTTGTTATCTCTCCTAAATGAATCATCAGCAGATGTCGTCATCTATGTTCCGTGTCCCTTCAAGATGTTGATGATCATGGCTCTCCACATTTTCCTGTTCTTTGTAGCTCTTAATTAATTATATCTTTTGTTATCTCTCCTAAATGAATCATCAGTAGATGTCTTCATCTATGTCATGTGTCCCTTCAAGATGTTGGTGATCATGGCTCTCCACATTTTCCTGTTCTTTGTAGCTCTTAACAAATTATATCTTTTGTTATCTCTGCTAAATGAATCATCAGCAGATGTCTTCATCTATGTCCCGTGTCCCTTCAAGATGTTGATGATCATGGGTCTCCACATTTTCCTGTTCTTTGTAGCTCTTAATAAATTCTATATTTTGTTATCTCTCCTAAATGAATCATCAGCAGATGTCTTCATCTATGTTCCGTGTCCCTTCAAGATGTTGATGATCATGGCTCTCCACATTTTCCTGTTCTTTGTAGCTCTTAATTAATTATATCTTTTGTTATCTCTCCTAAATGAATCATCAGTAGATGTCTTCATCTATGTCATGTGTCCCTTCAAGATGTTGGTGATCATGGCTCTCCACATTTTCCTGTTCTTTGTAGCTCTTAACAAATTATATCTTTTGTTATCTCTCCTAAATGAATCATCAGCAGATGTCTTCATCTATGTCCCGTGTCCCTTCAAGATGTTGATGATCATGGGTCTCCACATTTTCCTGTTCTTTGTAGCTCTTAATAAATTCTATATTTTGTTATCTCTCCTAAATGAATCATCAGCAGATGTCTTCATCTATGTTCCGTGTCCCTTCAAGATGTTGATGATCATGGCTCTCCACATTTTCCTGTTCTTTGTAGCTCTTAATAAATTATATCTTTTGTTATCTCTCCTAAATGAATCATCAGCAGATGTCTTCATCTATGTCCCGTGTCCCTTCAAGATGTTGATGATCATGGGTCTCCACATTTTCCTGTTCTTTGTAGCGCTTAATAAATTCTATATTTTGTTATCTCTCCTAAATGAATCATCAGCAGATGTCTTCATCTATGTTCCGTGTCCCTTCAAGATGTTGATGATCATGGCTCTCCACATTTTCCTGTTCTTTGTAGCTCTTAATTAATTATATCTTTTGTTATCTCTCCTAAATGAATCATCAGTAGATGTCTTCATCTATGTCATGTGTCCCTTCAAGATGTTGGTGATCATGGCTCTCCACATTTTCCTGTTCTTTGTAGCTCTTAACAAATTATATCTTTTGTTATCTCTCCTAAATGAATCATCAGCAGATGTCTTCATCTATGTCCCGTGTCCCTTCAAGATGTTGATGATCATGGGTCTCCACATTTTCCTGTTCTTTGTAGCTCTTAATAAATTCTATATTTTGTTATCTCTCCTAAATGAATCATCAGCAGATGTCTTCATCTATGTTCCGTGTCCCTTCAAGATGTTGCTGATCATGGCTCTCCACATTTTCCTGTTCTTTGTAGCTCTTAATTAATTATATCTTTTGTTATCTCTCCTAAATGAATCATCAGTAGATGTCTTCATCTATGTCATGTGTCCCTTCAAGATGTTGATGATCATGGCTCTCCACATTTTCCTGTTCTTTGTAGCTCTTAATAAATTATATCTTTTGTTATCTCTCCTAAATGAATCATCAGCAGATTGTCTTCATCTATGTCCCGTGTCCCTTCAAGATGTTGATGATCATGGGTCTCCACATTTTCCTGTTTTTTGTAGCTCTTAATAAATTCTATATTTTGTTATCTCTCCTAAATGAATCATCAGCAGATGTCGTCATCTATGTTCCGTGTCCCTTCAAGATGTTGATGATCATGGCTCTCCACATTTTCCTGTTCTTTGTAGCTCTTAATTAATTATATCTTTTGTTATCTCTCCTAAATGAATCATCAGTAGATGTCTTCATCTATGTCATGTGTCCCTTCAAGATGTTGATGATCATGGCTCTCCACATTTTCCTGTTCTTTGTAGCTCTTAATTAATTATATCTTTTGTTATCTCTCCTAAATGAATCATCAGCAGATGTCTTCATATATGTCCCGTGTCCCTTCAAGATGTTGGTGATCATGGCTCTCCACATTTTCCTGTTCTTTGTAGTTCTTAATAAATTATATCTTTTGTTATCTCTCCTAAATAAATCATCAGCAGATGTCTTCATATATGTCCCGTGTCCCTTCAAGATGTTGGTGATCATGGCTCTCTGCATTTTCCTGTTCTTTGTAGCTCTTAATAAATTATATCTTTTGTTATCTCTCCTAAATAAATCATCAGCAGATGTCTTCATATATGTCCCGTGTCCCTTCAAGATGTTGGTGATCATGGCTCTCTGCATTTTCCTGTTCTTTGTAGCTCTTAATAAATTATATCTTTTGTTATCTCTCCTAAATAAATCATCAGCAGATGTCTTCATATATGTCCCGTGTCCCTTCAAGATGTTGATGATCATGGCTCTCTGTATTTTCCTGTTCTTTGTAGCTCTTAATAAATTATATCTTTTGTTATCTCTCCTAAATAAATCATCAGCAGATGTCTTCATATATGTCCCGTGTCCCTTCAAGATGTTGGTGATCATGGCTCTCCACATTTTCCTGTTCTTTGTAGTTCTTAATAAATTATATCTTTTGTTATCTCTCCTAAATAAATCATCAGCAGATGTCTTCATATATGTCCCGTGTCCCTTCAAGATGTTGGTGATCATGGCTCTCTGCATTTTCCTGTTCTTTGTAGCTCTTAATAAATTATATCTTTTGTTATCTCTCCTAAATAAATCATCAGCAGATGTCTTCATATATGTCCCGTGTCCCTTCAAGGTGTTGGTGATCATTGCTCTCCACATTTTCCTGTTCTTTGTAGCTCTTAATAAATTATATCTTTCGTTATCTCTCCGAAACCCGCTTTTGCCACTCATTTACTCAAGCTCGCTTGGTCGGTCATGCGTTGTTTTTCTCTGTATCTTTTGTGTAAAATATGTTTTTTCGTTATTATGTTGAGGAGTTATTGATATACCTACGTATGGGATTAAGATTAATTATTGAATTAAGTGCATTGACAAAGAAGGCGATTATAGTGGCAAATACATTCATATTGCTTGGAAGATATATATTTGCAGTGTGAAACTTTTGTTATTAGGATGCTAGCTTATTGATGTACCTACGTTTGGGATTAATTTTCAGAACGCAATTAAGTGCATTGACAAGATAGTTGATATATTTTAATGATTATTTGTTGTGAACGTCGAAAGACTCTCTCTACTCTATCGCTATTTCCATGGCAAATATTCAGACAAGCTACATTCCTTAGTGCTACGGGAACTTACCCATAATAGTAATGGACAATCCCGTACACCATAAATACTGCGCCTCAAGAGGACGCAGCAGTGTCAGATCCAGTATTTTGGACGACTCACCTAGCAGGTCGAACTCTCTGCCTCTGAGGCAGAGGGGAACTCTCTGCCTTTGGGCGGAGAGGAACCCGGACGAGGTTCCGCCGAAGGGCAAAGCCTCGTTCGAGGTGGTTGACCGCCCCGATCCCGTTTATACGGTTTCTACGGGCAATTTTTGCCCGAGCCTACGGGCTCGGAAAGCCCACATTAAACCGGCCTTGTGCCACATTCGACACACGTGGGCGTGTTGTTAAACATCGTGTGAGACCCAGTCCTTTTTGGACGTCTCTCCTATCAGGTCGAACTCTCTGCCTCTGAGGCAGAGGGGAACTCTCTGCCTTTGGGCAGAGAGGAACTCGGACGAGGCTCCGCCGAAGGGTAGAGTCTCGTTCGGGGAGGTTGACCGCCCCGATCCCGTTTAGACGGGTTCTACGGGCAATTTTTGCCCGAGCATACGGGTTCGGAAGCCCACATTAAACCGGCCTTGTGCCACATTTGACACACGTGGGCGTGTTAATGAACATCGTGTGAGATTCAGTCCTTTTTGGACGTCTCAGCTATTCGGTCGAACTCTCTGCCTCGGAGGCAGAGGGGAAATCTCTGTCTTTGCGCAGGGAGGAACCCCGACGAGGCTCCGCCGAAGGGCAGAGCCTCGTTTGGGGAGGTTGACCAACCCGATCCCGTTTATACGGGTTCTACAGGCAATTTTTGCCCGAGCCTACGGGCTCGGAAACCCACATTAAACCGGCCTTGTACCACATTCGACACACGTGGGCGTGTTGCTGAACATCGTGTGATTCAGTCAGAGACAGAGTCGCGTCAGACGATTACTGTAAGACATTGGAATAGTGATACTGGTCGAGACAACATAGTTCTCTCTAACCTAACCTGATTGTTATTACTAACACTTCTACTTCTTTGTACATATTCTGTTTGTAATATATCTGTGTTATTCCATACCTGTGTTCGAGTTATTCTTCATTGGTTCTACCTTGGGCCATCACCGTGGTACAAGGAACCTGGACCATAACACTTAATTCCACCAGTTCAAACCTTTTCAGCTCGGACCCGCCATGACACGTACACAAGGGCGAATCATCCTCACCCATTTCATATTCTATTGGCGGGAAAGAATTTCTACTCAGATATATTCTTCACGTAAACCGCTATTTTGTGAAACGAATTCCAGACAGGATGCGTCCCTGATCACTATAATCTTCGTCAACCGTTATCCATCCTACGTCTGTAAAACTCTTGACGATCACAGACTGACAGTTGACCTCTTTTCCGATCTAACACTAACTAGTTACATTCCATCAGCGCCGATCGGACCCCGAACTACCGCCAGTCACGATGAACGGATGTCTCCTTTAGGAGGCACGGTGCCTTGAGAAAATATTGGGCCACTAACTCACAATCACACGTGACCTCAAATGGATCTGGTACATACGATCCATCGCTAAAGGTGCCTATGAAATGGTCGGCTCTCTGTAACGCTCCTGACTCCTCATGCTATTGTCTACCTTTACAAGAGCCAGATTAGAACCAAAATGGAGTATTGTTGTTTTGTTTGGGCGAGAGCTTCCTGATCCCCACTTTCCAGTCAGTACCTAGATGGTGACCACTTGGGAAGACAAGGAGCTGAAAGCTTGGATTTGCGAGTGGTGTATTGGATAATGTCTTGGAATTATTAATCGGAAAGCTGAGTTCTAATTCCCGTTGGGTTCGTTATATTCATTTACGCGCAAATACCCTTGGGAAAGGTATGAATCCGCCTCATCTCCCTCCCCTAGCTATGGGTTAATTAGTAAAACTTGTATCACTAAAGCATTATTATTTCAACAAAAAAAGATTCTTACAGTCTATAAATATTATCTGACTTTAAATAACTTACAGAACGTTGATAAACTGTAAAAAAAAAAAACGAATCAATCAACCTCGGGTCAACCGTAAACTATCCTGCATAAACCGTCATTATGTGCACTTCTTAACCCGTCCTCTTACGTTCATACAACAACTTATTTAATAACACTCTGCCTTGAGTGGCTCTTGAACATCCAGTCAAAATAATTTAAAATATGATGTATAATAACTCAAAGATGGTTTTTTGCATCAAATTAAAATACTAAAACATTTTTGGGTATTCTTCTTGGTCCCGTGAAAGAAAATTAAAAAAAAAATCATTTGCATTTTTCTAATGCTTAATCAAGATATAGGCACGAGCATATAAAGTCTCGAATGACACGTTAATCTCGTCACTATTTATGAACCAACGTGATCTTTAGTCTTCCGGAGCTCCATTTCTCCTTGCCATTTGTCCTCGGAAACCAGGTTACTTGTCATTCAACGGAAGCCATCTGTCATTTTCTTCTCGCAACAACTGCAACTCGGTGACTTAGTTTAGCGGAGAGCCAGGGAGCTACGCAAAGATTATTGACAGCGATCCGTGGTGATCTCCCTTGTGAGACTTGATCCGCGCCTGCACAGATGACAGCATTAGCAGAAATAATCCTGGCTTAAAAGAGAGAGAGAGAGAGAGAGAGAGAGAGAGAGAGAGAGAGAGAGAGAAAAAAAAAAGAGAGAGAGGGGGAAATATTTTAGGAATGACACTGATCCTTCAAGTCTGTTAGGGTCTTCAGTATGAGAGAACTGTGAATAGTTAATAACTAACAACATGTAGCAGCAGCGAAAATAACGACGACACCAGGCCGTGACCTGTTTTTCTAACAGCAAACACCCACACAGACATAGTTTCCAAGCTCCGAGTTGACACCAGCCAAATACGGAGAAAAGATTACCTTGCGCCAAACATGTTCGATTAGATCATTGGCCAGCTTTGTTAATAAACGACGTACCTATTGGGTTATGTAATGTCAAAGATCCGGTTTATACTAGAATAAAAAAAAGGTATACCTGGGTCTGGTTTAGATTAGTCAGAAATATAGACATAATTTCAGTTGACACAACTCAAAAAAAAGTAGACAATGGTCAGATTTATACTAGACCCACCTTCCCCCCCAAAGAAAATATCTGTTTTACACTGGACTCAGATATAGAAATAGGCTCGTTTTACACGAGAATCAATACAGTAAACATAGATCTAGTCTACACTAAAGTCAAAAAGCAAGACGTAGGTCCTGTTTACACCACACACAATTTTAGACATGTCTGATTATATAAATTACAAACATTATGTTTGCTTATTTTGG
Source organism: Acanthosepion esculentum (assembly GCA_964036315.1). Lineage (NCBI taxonomy): Eukaryota > Metazoa > Mollusca > Cephalopoda > Sepiida > Sepiidae > Acanthosepion > Acanthosepion esculentum. Next base: position 43,567,388 of record OZ038511.1, on the reverse strand, counting down.
ACATAATCCGTTCATAATCACGGATAACCTTACATGTACTACAATCAAATAATGCACGAAATGCGCTATAACTGAAAATCGCTTTTATTTCCAAAGTACTTTCTATCTCCTTCTGGGATCATCTTCAGAAGTGCAAGTAGTAATACAAAACTATGTGTTGCTATTCATTACTGAATTTTTGCTTTTAAATGCTACGGTTGATAGTCATGCTTAGCGTTCATTGGAACGTGAAAAATTATTCACTAGGTCTTCCGATCAGAGACATTTCTGCTGGATGTGGTTTACAGTCAGACAAAAAACGGTAAGCATAGGCCCGGTGTACATTAGAAGCAAAAAGAAAGACGTCCATTTTACACTCAACTCAAAAAGGTAGAAAATGATCTGGTTTACACTAGAGTAGTCTGGTTTGCAGCTTTGATGCAAAGCGAGATATAGATTTGGTTTATTTAATGGGTAGACGTGTTCATGGTTAAACATGCTTGACATAAAACTATTTCTAATTTTAACAGTTAAAATATAATCCTTGAAAATGGCTAAATGTATAGCCGAAAGCGCTCGGATAAAAAGAACATTCGGACAATTTTTATATAATTTGTCATCCGGAAAGAAAAAAATTATTAGATCGCACGAGAAATTCTATAAAAAACTAAATAAAAGCACCTTGTCTGTCATTTTTAATGAAATGTGTACACACACACACACACACACACACACACACACACACACACACACACACACACACACACACATATATATATATATATTTTAAATAAAAATTTAAATAAAAAAAATAAAAAAAATAAAAATTTACATTGAGCTCTCTGGATTTTATCCTCCTTGGGTCTACCCATACGGATTACCTAGTTTTTTGTAAACTATATATATATATATATATATATATATATATATATATATATATATATATACATATATATATATATAAATGGTAAATATTTTACCAACTATAAACACGCGTCAAACAGCCTTTATTATATCACCGACTTTTATAAAATCCACACTTAAGGAATCGAGAATATGTCTACCAACTTCTACAACCGGTGTAACCTAAATTATTTGACCCTCCTATAAAACGTTCCCAAATCAACATGCGGACAACAACCAAACATGGGTGAAATGCCTACTAGACGCTCACACACATACACCAACAAACACACACGCACACAGACAAACAAACATATATTATAATTCCATAATCCAACATCGACAAAATATCCAAATAAATTATAAACACCAGCGCTGCTTAACAAGACTGATGGCATCCTGAGAATTGCAATAAACTATATCCGGCAGCAAGGCCCCTGATCGTTTTAGGAGCGTGGAACCACCTTTTAATTGCGATTGTTCCTAGGTCTACCCTGACCTCGGATGGTAGCACCTGTTAGGGCCCAAGCGATGGGCAAAAAATGAACCCCTAAACAAGTGACTATGAAAGTATAAAAATAAACTTTCGTAGTAAAAAAAAAACTCCAGTAATACCTCAAAGAATTACTGATGCTCCAAAGAATAGTAAATTCCGACATTAAATGACCCATAAGAAGTTGATATGCCGAGAAACAAACAAATAAATAAAAGAACAGCAAGGCTGATACATGTATAATCTGCTTAACCAATGAAAAGCTAACAACGCAAAATTAAAAATACCAGAATTTTCTTTTCCTATTCCATATTTCATTCTCTGATGAAGCTTAAATAAAAGCGAAACATATTACATTTATAAAAGTTTCCTATTTGTTTGGTTTCGTTTGGTGTCTTTTACGGCATATCAACCTCAATGGATTATTTAATGCCGACGAGATTTTTATTTCTGGTAATATTTTTTCTAAAAATGTTATGTTGGCAATAATGTGTTGCTGGTAATAATTTTTTCTTCAAAAATTCATTACTGGTAATAATTTTTTACAAAAATGTATTGCCGGTATTAAAACCTAGAATTTTGATCCCAAATTGGGGGTTAACTATTTGCCTACAGCTGGGACCCTAACAGATGCTGCCACCTCTGGTCAGGGTGTACCTGGAAACACCAGCATTTAAGTGGTGATTCCACGCTCTTGAAAACTTCCTGTTGGATGTACTTTATCGCCTTACCCAGGACGCGGATGTAGTTTATCGTCTTACCCAGGACACATTTCCTATATGTTCTTTAGCCTATCAAGTATATATATATATATATATATATATATATATATATATATATATATATATATATATATATGTGTGTGTGTGTGTGTGTGTGTGTGTGTGTCTGTGTGTGCCTCATATGTACTCAAAGAAGAGAATGGTCTACGCCACTATCTTCCAATCAAAATCTCTTCTCAGAGACACATTAATTAAGTGACAAATTAATTATGCAGGTGTGACACCAAGGTGACCCATGCCATGCTCATAAACGTCGAAGCTGATAAGAAAATGTCACTCGGTTCATCATTTCTTTAATCAAGATAGGAGTGCGCACGCGCAGTTGTCGCAAACTGTCTCGTTCAGATTAACGCCCTCTTGCAGCCCGCCTTTCAACTAGAAGATCGCGAACAATATAATCACCCAGTCTTATCTTATGACAGCCAATCGATTATACAATGACTTGCTCAGCACCTGCTGTAGACCAATGGAGTCTAATACTTTTATGTACCGTTCTTCCTCCACGGGAAAGTTGGTCATGGCTCTCGACAACTTCCTATACTGTGTAGCTTTTAGTAATAGTCATCTGTTTACTAACCCTCCCATTCTCTGTTCAGACACCCATTTGCACAAACTCGTTAGATAGATTATTCACTGTTTACCACTATTCCAGCTCTATGTTATGTGAGTATCAAATTCTCCAAGCCAGCTTTCCTCGTTTTGTATCCCAGAAAATTCAATTCTCTTTCTGATAATTGTTCATTTTGCTTCCAGTTTTCTTAAAACTTCCTCGTTGTTCACATGTTTTGACTATGGTATTCTCAACATCCTTCTGTAGAACCACGTTTCTGTTGTACAATATTCACTGCCATATAGGAGGACTGATATTATATAAGAGTTCAGTACACTTTTCTTGGTTTCTGTTGCGTCAATTCTCTTCTTCATCTCTGAGGAGATTGTCCAGCATTCACTGCCATATAGGAGGACTAATATTACATAACAGTTCAGTAATCTTTGTTTCTATTGCTCAAGGTCTCTTCGGAGATTGTTTAGCATTCACTGCTATATAGGAGGACTGATATTAATTGACAGTTCAGTACTCTTTTCTTTTTCTGTTGCCTCAAGTCCCTACTTCCTGTCTGAGGAAATTTTCCAACATCCACTGCTATATAGGAGATTTTATGTTAAATAACTGTTTAGCACTTTTTTCTTGTTTCTAAAGAAATTTTCCTGTTTTTTTATACGTTGCTTAGTTTGAGGAATACATCTTCGCTGTTGAATTGTAACTTCGAATTTCGGTGTCACGTTTTCAGCCATTTGTTAAAACATTTCTCCAGATATTTAAATTTCTGTGCTTGCTTGATTTTGATATCACCATTTTGTTGCTAACATCTTGCGTGGTCCTTTTTGTTAACGACCATATAATATAGCAATCATTTTTTTTTTACTGAAAGTTAGGAAGAGAGTTTAATCAACTCTGGATCCCCCATTAATGTAGGCTTGAAATAGACTAAACTAGAGAAATTGTGGCAATAATCTAATGTTGTTTCTCAAAATGTTACCATGTTCGCCCCAAGTTAACAGAAGTATCATGTATCAATTAGTTTTATATTTGAAAAATCTTTATTTTTCAACAACTCTGAAAATTAATTAGTTATCACATTCCATCTATAAACACTGATCAATACGAGTGGATTTGCAGCATTTTCCTTCACGTATCAATTGATAATGTTCGCTTATTGTTAACGAGTCAAGATGAGCTGGTTACTATATCTGCTGATCGTGGCTTACAAATCAAGCATAAAGAGGTGTCCATTGATCAATTTGGGATTTCCATTCAAAAAGAATATTCTTCAAAAGCTCGTGAAGCACTAAATATTTTATCGCCATTTTCCACGTCATGCCTCTGTGAATTAGGATTTACTGTATTTACCAACATTGATGAGGAAATGAGAGTATGTTTATAAAATATTAACATTTAAAGTTCAGAAATTATAAAGTGAATTTCAAAGACAATATTCACATGACGGTACATGGATTTCTTCAACCACGTATGTGCCATTTTGTTCCATGACCTTTCACCATCTTTGAGGTAGTTTCATGATTCCATCCTTCCAGAACTTGGCACCACTCCGGGGCAACATTTCTCAAACAGTGAGCTCCGAAAATTATTTATGTGCACCACACGTAAAGAGAATAGTAAATTTTTATTTTAATAAGCTAGAAACACCAAGCACATGGCTTCCGCATCAAAGTCAATTGACGTTTCAACTGATGACGTTGGCTTATCGTCAACGGGGGAAGATGAGCTGGTCACTATATCTGCTGATCGTCGCTTACAAATCAAGCATAAAACGGTGTCCATTGATCAATCTGGGATTTCCATTCAAGAATAATATTCTCCAATAGCTCGGGAAGCACTGAATATTTTATTGCAAATTTCCACGTCATGCCTCTGTGAATTAGGATTTCATGTATTTACCAACATTAAATGCAAAATAGATCAAAGATTAAATGCATTGATGAGGAAATGAGAGTATGTTTATCACAAACAAGGCCTAACATTCAAAAAATGTTTATCAAATATCGATTTATAATAAATGTTTATCTATGGGCATGGATTGTTCTCATTCCACTGCTCATGTCTAAATTAAATAATGGGCTCCGTTCAGTATTTCCTGGAGGTTACTCAGATTTATATACACCTGAGGAAGGCCAGAGGACACATCAGTCGAAATGTAGTGATGATAACAGCAACAAAGTGTCTGAATACAAATAGTTTAAATGTTTAAATAATGTTTATAATGATAATATTTAAATAATGAAATAGTGTAAATAATGAAATTCAGGCAAAAAAATTAATTCCTCCTTATTAAAATTTAAAGTGTGTCCCAAAGTTTTAGTTATTCTACAAGTGCCCTCAGAGGTAAAAAAATGGGTGAAAAACACTGGTCTAATGATTTAGGGTTGACATCTCTGAACAGGATGAACAGGAAATGGAAATAGTAAATTTTTATTTTAATAAGCTAGAAACACCAAGCACATCGCTTCCATATCAAAGTCAATTGACGTTTCAACTCATGACGTTGGCTTATTGTTAACGGAAGAAGATGAGCTGGTCACTATCTGCTGATAATGATAAGGATGAGGGTATACTAATGCACCCTGAAAGGCAGCCAAGTTAACAGAAAAGTAATTTATGAACTATTTTCATATTTAAAAAAAAATCTTTATTTTTAAAAACACTAAGGACATAGCTTCGATGTCTATGTCAATCGACGTTTCAACTGACAACATTGGATTATCGTTAATAGAAAAGAAGCTGGTCACTATATCTGCTGATTGTGGCTTATAAATCAAGCATAAAGAGGTGTCCATTGATCAATTTTGGATTTTCATTCAAGAAGAATATCCAAGTAAAGCATTGGATATTTTATTGCAATTTTTCATGTCGTATCTCTCTGAATTAGGATTTTCTTCATTTAACAGCATTAAATGCAAAAATAGATCAAAGATTAAATGCACTGATGAGGAAATGAGAATATGTTTATAAAATATTAACATTTAAAGTTCAGAAATTATAAGGTGAATTTCAAAGACAATATTCACATGACTTTACATGGATTTCTTCAACCACGTAGGTGCCATTTTGTTCCACCACCTTTCACCATCTTTGAAGTAGTTTCATGATTCCATTCTTCCAGAACTTGGCACCACTCCGGGGCAACATTTCTCAAACAGTGCGCTCCGAAAATGATCTACGTGCGCCCCACGTAAGGAGAATAGTAAATTTTTATTTTAATAAAGCTAGAGACACCAAGCATGTGGCTTCCGCATCAAAGTCAATTGACGTTTCAACTGATGACGTTGGCTTATCGTCAACGGGGGAAGATGAGCTGGTCACTATATCTGCTGATCGTCGCTTACAAATCAAGCATAAAGAGGTGTCCATTGATCAATTTGGGATTTCCATTCAAAAAGAATATTCTTCAATAGCTAGTAAAGAACTGAATATTTTATTGCCATTTTCCACGTCATGCCCGTGTGAATTAGAATTTTCTGCACTTACCAGCATTAAATGCAAAAACAGATCAAAGATTAAATGCATTGATGAGGAAATGAGAGTATGTTTATAACATATTAACATTTAAAAACTTGCCAAAGCATAGCAAGCACTGGTTTCATATAAGCATACTTAAATATACAATGTAATGTCTTAAAAATAAATGCGTATTTCAGGAGATGAGGCATGGTCGGGTAACGGATAGCGGGCCGGATTGAGGAATTGGAGAGCCGAGTTCGAATTCCAGTCGAATCTGTTACATTCCCTTACGTGCTAATATCCTTGGGAAAGGTATGAAATCTCTTCTTCTCCCCCCAGTTATGTGTAAATAGCAGGATAGACCGGGTTCTATAGCTTTTGATGGCAGCTAGTCTACAGTAGAAAGAAATGGTAACATACTGCGGGAAAAAAATCTGCCTTGTCAGACATGTATCGAAAGACACATGATCGCCTAAGCGTGTATCACGCATGGAACATAACTGACTATTTCAGGAGACTTCTTTATTATTTCCCTTATTTAACTAACCGAATTCAGTTTCCTGCTTTAACGAATTCTACTAATCTCAGTAATAAAGTTTCGATTCATGACGTTGACTTAAACAAAACAAAGAAGAAGCTGGTTACCTTATCCGCGGATCGTGGCTTACAAATCTCTATCTATAAAAAGGCAGGATGTGTGTGTATGTGTGTAACGAATGCCCGGCCGCAATTTTCGATGGATTTGCACCAAAATTTACACGCACATGCTCCAAGTTAGCAAAAGGCCAAGACCGACTTTGCATTTCCCAACTCGCATCGATAGTGGAAATAATCGATTTTTTCATGCGTCTACGGTAGTTTTCATGTAGTTTGCGGCCATTTTCTACTGGCAAGAGTGAGGGCCTATAGCTGGCTGCCACGAATAGGCAGGAAGTTTCTATTGGCCAGCGTGAGAGCCAACAGCTGACTGACACGAATGTTAACTAGCATGCAAAAAAAAATTGATAGCTGCATTCGTCACAAGTGGGAAAAATTTAAATCTGCATGGCACTTTACTCCAATTGTCTCATTCGCTTGCTTAAACTCAAATTTATTCGTTGATTCTGATTCCGCAGAACTGGGTTGGATGTGGAAAAATATTTGTTGATAACATTCTTTTTTCATTCGGTTTTTCCAGTTACGAGTCCTTTTTTAAAGCTGATCGTTTTGTGTTCATTTTGTTTAGTTCTTTTTTCGTAACAGATTTAACGTTTACTATAGAGCTTAGAAAAAATTCGCAGTGCGAGATAGGCAAGAATTAAGGCATGTAGCAACATCAGCACGGCAAAGGGCACTCCTTTAAAAGCAAGGAAGGGTAAAAATATTTTAAGTCAAGTGATAGCGATTGCTGTATGAGTCGTACGATTTTTGAATCAAGCACGGGCAACGCCGGGCCATGCTGCTAGTGAAGCATAAAGATGTGTCAATTTTGGATTTTCATTCAAGAATAATATTCTTCAATTGCTAGTAAAGCACTGAATATTTTATTGCCATTTTCCACGTCATGCCTCTGCGAATTAGGATTTTCTGCATAATACGTCATCTCAAAGACATAGACATATATAGAATGAAACACCGTATAGCCTCTCACAAGTTTGGTTATAGAGATTACTGGCGGCTCTGTAAGATTGTAATGAACAAGAACAAATGCCCAGTCTCTACTCTCTTCAATCTGTTTCAAGTGCTTTCACTTCCCAGAATATTGGCGATCATTGTTCTCCGCAATGTATTCATTTCTAGGCTTCTCCCATATTTTATTCATTTCTATTCTTGGTCGGTTCAATAATCTCCTGAGCGTACAATGGGCGAAACGTTGTGAATGTGGCAATGAAGATGAGGATAACAGCCCAAATAATGTAAATAATCTAAGTCATCATTATACCTCATCATCTTAGAAATATCGATAGATGCTACAAACTATATATCTAAAAAAACATACCTTTAATCTGAAAGCATAAAATTATATACAAAATATATGTAGCTGAAAGTATAAAATTACGTAAAAAAGATTTATATTTCAGCATTAAACAACCCATGAAAATTGATTTGCCTCTAAACAGAATCAACCAACATCTGATGAGGCTGATGGCAGTTTATTTGACATCACTTTAATTTCATTTTATGTATGGTGACTATTTCTTTGAAATAGCCATCATTGCCGTTTTAGGACGCTGTCAATTTATTTTAAATCCACTCTTCAGCAAACTTCGTGTCGCATTGGACACAACAGAGCAAGTAACCCATCATACAAATGCTTACTAGACTACAAACGGTCACTGCTGATAATTCTACCATATCAACAATGCGTAAACATACAACGTGTCCCACGCTCAGCATTTCTCCTTTTTTTTTTTTTTTTTTTAAGCATATCACCCCAAGCAAGGCTGGAGGCCACTATCACGCAAGGGGTTATAGAAGGGTTGGAGGAAGAGCAGATAGGAGTGGTAAAGGAGAGGATGTGGAGAAAGAGAAAGACAGTGCATCGATCAAAGCAAGGGGGTTACAGAAGATTTGGAGCGAGAGCAGATAGGAATGAAAGGTGAAAGGATGTGGAGAAGGGAAGTGGATAGATCAAGGCAACTGGAGATGTCGATTGGCGTTACACTTAAATAGTTGGAGATTGTATTTGTCAGGGAAACAGGAATAGGGAAGGGAGTTCCACAGGCGAGATGTTCGAGACATGAAGCTATTGGAGTAGAAGAGACGTCTACATCTAACAGTTTCAATGGTGAAGGGGTGGGAATGGGATGCCAGCCTCGTAGGACGTTTAAATTCATGAGGCCTGTCGGACAATGAAAGCTTACGGTTGGTTTGGACTTGAAAGTCCAACAGGAGTTTTGGGATCCATTCTCCATAACTCTCTCCTTGTCAGAGCCATATTTACTGCCGTTGCTTATTATTATTATTATTATTATTATTATTATTATTATTATTATTATTATTATTAATTCTATAAATCTACAAATATAAATTGATTTGATTTTAAGCTTAAAGGCTTCCTTTGGCAGTCTAAGTGAGTATATATATATATATATATATATATATATATATATATATATATATATATATATATATATATAAATATATATATATATATATATATATATATATATATATATATATGTCATTTGAAGACAGTACTGTTTCGCTGTATCACAGTTCCTCAGTGTGGCTAGACATCCGAATGCCTCAAGCCAAGATCGAAACCCAACCGATTTGGTATCAGTCAGAGCTTCTACCACTGAGTGAAACAGTTAAATCTACACTATGTTTTTTTTACGAATGTAAACAAATGTCAATCAGCCGAAGGGTCACAACTAGGGTCCTGCTAGCCACGCATCATTTTTGCAAAACGATGCGTCGCTAGCAACTTTCCCATTAAAGGGCGAACCGGCACTGACTTAGTCCCAAAAGCAACTGCTAATACTAGCCAGGAAACGGAAGGCGTCAACGTCCGGTTTGTGTGGCACTTGTTCCTTAAAGTTTTTATCTCTTCATCTATTATTCTTTTTCTGTTTTGGACAAGTTGGTGCTTGCTTTTGAAAACACCATTTCACAGACTAGTCATAAAAAATGAAACTCAAAGACTGAGATAAAATCACACATCATTATCTTCTATGTGGGTGTTCCAACCATAGTGTGAGAAAATAGTTTTTTTTCAAAATGTAAGTCCCTTACAGAATTTCACATGAACTTTGTTCATACGTATACTGTAACGGAGATAACCTGTCATGTTATTTTTTCAGCAGTGCGATATATATTTTACATATTTTTAACGCTATAAGCATTTTTGTATTGGGGGATGTAAAAAAATACAGTGGAATATCCATTTTCGGAAATCCTTTGTGACTAAAGCAGGGTTTAATGCCGACGCAACGCAAGCAATTTGACGCGTGTTTTAACCAATAAACTGATCATTTGGCTTGTTTTCAATAGTTTCTTATTCGTAACAAGTTTTATGCCTAGCGGACTCAGTCGTCTCTCATCCGTAATACGGTTGTATAAGGCGCCAGATATTTTTTTGCACATCTAAAAAATAAAATAACGTGTCTTATACGAAGGTAAATACGACATGTGCTTTATTTTTCTCAATTTAACTTCCTTTTATTTTCCAATATCCAATTATCCGATTTAAATTTTATTTTTACATTTTCTTATGTACAAAACTCATTGATTTCTTCAGAGATAATTTAATTTTATTAAGAGTTTCTTTTTCGAATAAGCCACGTTTCTAAGTGGCGAGGTTGTCATGATAACGATCTTTTTTCTTCAGATATATTCAGTTTGGTTTGGTTCGATCTGTTTTACGGTATACCAACCTCAATGAGTTATTTAATACCGACAAGATTTTTATTGCTGATATTTTTTTCACAAAAATGTATTGCTGGTATTAAATCCTATTTTTATACTTTCATAGTGTTTTGACCCATTTTGGGGCGGGGTAATTATTTGCCCATAGCTGGGACCCTCAAAGCCTCCTTATTAGAGGCCTTGCTGTTGGATGTAGTTTAACTCCTTATCCAGGACGTGAATGTGGTTTATCGCCTTATCCAGGACGGTATATTCAATTGTTCTGATGATGCTCCGTCCTGGGTAAGACGATAAACTACGTCCAACAGCAAGGCCTCTGATCAGGAGGTTTTGAGGAGCGTGGAACCACCTCTTAATTGCTGGTGTTCCCATGTCCACCCTGACCCGGGGTAGAAGCACCTGTGAGGGTCCCAACTATCGGCAAATAGTTAACCCCTAAACTGGGGTCAAAACACAATGAAAGTGTAAAAATAGATTTTAATACCAGAAATACTTTTTATAAAAAAATATTGTCAGCAATACATTTTTGAAGAAAAAATATCAAAAATAGATTTATGAAGGAAAAAATATTACCAGCAACAAAAGTTTTGTTGGCATTAAATAACCCATTGAGATTGATATGCCGTAAACCAACCCAAATCAAACCAAACTGATGATGCTATTATTGAGCGAAACGTTGACAAAAGGCTAAAAAGTTTAAGTAGTTTTCCCAAATTCCATCTTATATATTTAAATTTCTATGTTAATTCGGTATTCGGTATGAAATTTATTATTTAGACGCGAAATAGAACCAGCTTGAAATAAAATCGTTTCTGAGGGATTTTAAAAAGATAACTTAAAGTTGATTGCTAATGTCAAGCGGTTATTGCGTATTTTACAAGTATACATTCAGTTTCGTTCACGATTTACATTATCCGGACTATTGTCCTGATCTTTGTCGTCATGTTTACCACAACGTTTCGACCGTTGTACGCTCCGGTCTTCTTCAGGTGGTCGGAATATCGACCAGAACCCTTTATTTCGCTCACTGGGGTAGACTGTTCTCGTTCCACGTGCCATGACTAATGAATGTCAGTTATCTCCTGTTAATTCCCCTCTCCAAGTTCTCCACTGCCTTAACCGGGTATTGAACTCACACTCTTTGGGTCCTGTCACTGGATCTAACTAACGCCTTTATCCACTGTGCCATGTGTCCTTGAGGACATTCCAACCACCTGAAGAAGGCCGGAGCGTACAACGGCCGAAACGTTGTGATAAACATGGCGACAAAGATGAGGACAATAGTCAGAATAATGTAAATAGTGTACATAATACCTCATCTCAGAACTATAGACAGATACAGAAGACTCACTCCTAAATTCATCTGTCGTAAAAACTGACTACCTGATGTGGATATTCCTATTTATCATATACCGTACCTATGAACACTAATGGGTATACTATTTACATTATTCGGACTATTTATTACAACTTTTCGGCCGTTGTAAGCTTCGGCCTTCTTCAGGTGGTTGGAATGTCGAATTGAACCAATTATTTCGCTCAGTGGGGTAGGCTGTTCTAGTTCCGAACGTGTCATGTTTAATGGATGCCAGTTATCAGTTATCTCCTGTTAATTCCCCTCTCCAATTTCTCCACTGCCTTAACTGGGTATTGAACTCACACTCTTTGAGTCTTGTCACTGGGTCTAACTAACGCCTTTATCCACTGTGTCATGTGTTCTTAAGGACAATCCAAACACCTGAAGAAGACCGGAGCGTATAACGGCCGAAACGTTGTGATAAACATGGCGAAAGAAATGAGGACACTAGTCCGAATAATGTAAATAATGTACATAATACCTCATCTCAGAAATATAGACAGATATCAGATAATTAAATACGCAATTCTGCAGAAATTTAAACTTAGCGGCTATTTTTATTGTTTTAATAGATACTTTATAGAATATTTGTATAGAAATATAAAACTTTTAATACTTGGAGGCTCGCCATTACCTATAATTGGGAAATCCTATCTGGCACCCTTTGAACAAAACGATGCAAGAATCCAGTAGGTACCTCGAAGATGGCGTTTTTGAATACCTACACGGTATTAAATTGCCCCTTAAAAAAATTTATCGCCTAGCATCATTCGTTGTCAATGTTGTTGCTATTCGAGTTATTGGCTAAGCAGACAAAAACAATGTATACTTGTCTCTAGTAGAAACTATTGCAAGACTCTTCCATCATTTGTAACAAGATAATCCTGATGAAACACGAACTGTGGGCCTCCCACCCGAAAACATTATGTTCGTAAATTCGCATGTTTTGTATTCTTTTTAGTATATCCCTATATTCAACCACATTTGGCCGCTTGTCAACGAATTGGATTGTCAGTTTCCCTACATAGCACCCCACCTTCTTCAAAAGCAGGCTACGAAAAGATCTTCTCTCGTAATCATGGATCATGTCAGTAATACACGAAGTGCTCTAGTTCATACCAGTTGGATTTATTCTTTTCCGTTAAGCAGACCCTCTATCAATCTTCATCACACGCCTGATTGAAATCATTCAAATACGACGTTTTTTGAGAATCATTTTTGGGACCACGGGAATTAAGTGGTTATAGGAAGAAACCTATAATTGATACCGACCGGATTATTATAAACCTATAAATAATATCTTCATAATACCTCATCTCATAAATATAGACAGATACTTCAGTTTCGTTTTTTTGTATAGCGTCTATCTTGCTGAGAATACCTGCCATGATAGACGCGAACACCGACTATTTCTGTTCGAAGGAAACTTACGGCTGGTGTTCACAGACGAATACGCGTATGATATTTATTGCGCGTGCGAAAGCGTAACATTACATTTTGATGGGTATGCTTTCGTCTCCGCGTTTTGAAGTGTCAGCTAGCGGTGTTTATCAGTGTCTGCGTGTATGCGAGGCTAATTGAACGTTGTTCGATGGCTAAATGAATCGACAAGCACGGCGGGGTGAAAGCAGGAGAACCAGTGAAACTGAGTGAGGCATGTCGGGGTATATTGCCCGGTGTGCGTTGTTAAGTATATGATTGCCAGCAGGCGTTTTGTTTTTTCTTCTTTGGTTTTGTCTTGTTCCGAGGGCGGTAATTTTGGGTGTGCACTTTTGCGCATGCGTGTGAATCTATCTGCGCACGCGTGTTTGGACGCCTGTCCATTTCCCTTTCAATCATAGACAACTCCAATCGCCGTTGTTGGATTGTCACTCGTGTTGGTCTCCTTCACACTTGTTTACGACACTCAATTATTTATGAAGCTGTCCATAAGAAGCCTGGAAATATTGTTAAAAGCGCGAGTCGCACTAGTTATTAACACTTTCTTCTTCCTCTTCTAATCACGTCTTCATTTGTCTTTCTCAGTTTTTCTTTCTATCCCCCGTCTTTTTCTTCGCCTTTCTTTTTTTCTTTCCTTTGATTTTCTTTTTAATGTTGTAATACTGTTTCTTTTTCAAATTTTGGATATTCTTTTTCATTTCTTTTATCTTTAGTTTGTTTTTCTGTATTCGTTTCGATATTTTTATTTTCTCCTTTGTTTACTTGCTTTCTTTCTTCCGATTTACAAAAATAATTTTATTTCGTTTTTTTTTTTCATTCTGTGATTTCCCTTTTGATCTGTTTTTTTTCTCTCATTTCAATATTTTTATTTTCTCCTTTGTTTCGTTGCTTTCTTTCTTCCGATTTAAAAAATAATTTTGTTTCGTTTTTTTCATTCTGTAATTTTCCTTTTCTTCTGTTTCTTTTTCTTTCGTTTCAAGATTTTCATTTTCTCCTTTGTTTCCTTGCTTTCTTTCTTCCGATAATTTTGTTTCGTTTTTTTTTCATTATGTGATTTTCCCTTTGATCTGTTTCCTTTTCTTTCATTTCAAGATTTTCGTTTTCTCCTTTGTTTCCTTGCTTTCTTTCTTCCGATAATTTTGTTTCGTTTTTTTTCATTATGTGATTTTCCCTTTGATCTGTTTCCTTTTCTTTCATTTCAAGATTTTCGTTTTCTCCTTTGTTTCCTCGCTTTCTTTCTTCCGATAATTTTGTTTCATTTTTTTTCATTATGTGATTTTCCCTTTGATCTGTTTCCTTTTCTTTCATTTCAAGATTTTAGTTTTCTCCTTTGTTTCCTCGCTTTCTTTCTTCCGATAATTTTGTTTCGTTTTTTTTTCATTTTGTGATTTTCCCTTTGATCTGTTTCCTTTTCTTTCATTTCAAGATTTTAGTTTTCTCCTTTGTTTCCTTGCTTTCTTTCTTCCGATAATTTTGTTTCGTTTTTTTTCATTTTGTGATTTTCCCTTTGATCTGTTTCCTTTTCTTTCATTTCAAGATTTTCGTTTTCTCCTTTGTTTCCTTGCTTTCTTTCTTCCGATTTAAAAAATAATTTTGTTTCGTTTTTTTTTCATTCTGTGATTTTCCTGATGATCTGTTTCTTTTTCTTTCGTTTCAAGATTTTAATTTTCTCCTTTGTTTCTTTGCTTTGTTTCTTCCGATTTAAAAAAATAATTATTAGGCTTGATGGACTTACCCTGATCAACCAATCAAATGTGACCTACGTTCGATTCAAACTAAGCGGAACATAAAAAAACGGAGTTTTTACATGTTGTTTTAATATCCTAAGATAAATAATATTTCTCTGTATTGAGCCCTTTTTTAAATTAAATGTATGATCGTTAGAATCGTACTTTCTTTCTTCTAAATACACACACACACACACACAAATATATATATATATATATATAATTTGTGTATTTAGGCAGCAATCCTTCTTTCAATAAAAACAAAAAATATATAATAATAAAAAAAACAAAAACACAATAATATCAGATATGAACATGGACACAATATGTTGACTGTGTTTTGAAAAATGAAAACATTATATAAATACATACATGCAATAAACTATTTCTTATTTAACATTTAAAATATTTAATCCTTAAAAATGGCTAAATGTATAGCCGAAAGCGATCGGAAAAAAGAACATCCGGACAATTTTTTATATAATTTATCATCTGAAAAAAAATAATTAGGTCGCATGAGAAATTGCATAAAAAACTAAATTTAAGCACCTTGTCTGTCGTATTCAATGAAATGTGCATATATATATATATATGTATATATATATATATATATATATATATATATATATTAGATATTAATTCTTTCATCCCAAGGAAGACGATAATGCCATAAGGACACAAGGGGTTAGAGAGTGCGAACGAGAATCAAAAGACTTTAGTGGGGAGAAAGGAGGAGAATAGATAATGAAACAGGTTTCAGGACGACAGAAGATTGTAGTTATCAGGGAAGCAAGAAATCGGAAGGGAGCTCAACAGGTGAGAATTGTGAGAAAATAAACTATTATAATAGAAGTGACGGTTGCATCTAGCTAGTTCAACAGGAAAACGGTGATCAAATTGCCAATTTAGGGTTTGCGTAAATATGTATGTGGTGTGTGTATGTAAAAACAGTAATTTTTTTATTATTACCTTCAAATCTTACTTCATCTTGAATTGAAAATATTACTCATTTAAAAATAGCTTCAGA
>OZ038511.1:43541309-43546309 GCA_964036315.1 Acanthosepion esculentum | reverse complement strand
TAAAGCTAGAAAATATTTTTAGATTGTGATTTTTTTTTAATGAGAAAATAATGTTTTAGTGATTCAAGTCTTAATAATTAACCCGTAGATGGGGGAAGATAAGGTGGATTCATACCTCTCCCCAATGTATGTTTGCGTGAGTGAATATAACGAACCCAATTAGAATTAGAATTAAGTTTATTTGTTTATTTTATTTTTTTAAGCTTTTGTTTCCGTATTATGGATGATACTGGATATTGGCTCACGCTTTCTAAGATTAGCGACAAATGTTCATCCTATTTAGTCCCATAATTGAAGGATATAAATATCATGAATTTTAAAACTTTACCTTTGACCCATAACCGTCATTAATTGCCATATCGCTTCACCTCCCCTCTGTGACTAACGCATGTGTTGTGAAATGACCGATTCACAAATGAATAAACGACATCCTTTGAAAATCTTGAAACCATGCCAAGAGCAATTTGATTGGGTCGCCATGTTTGCTCAGGGACGGCGATAAGATGGCGCCTTTCCAACGGAGGTTGCGAGCAATGTCTATTTTTTTTAAAGGAATGTAACAAAAAAAAAAAAAGCAAAAGAAACGAAAATGTTTTCAATGGCATTAGAATAAAAGACATTTGGTTTAATTTGGATATTAGTACTCCTTCTAAATTCTTCTCATAAGAAATATTGTCGGATTGTTTATTTGTAATTGAAACAAAGCAATTTTACAAAATGAATATTCATAGATTCTTTAATATACATTAATATCATCCAGGGAGTACACACACACAAACATACTATCTCTTTCTTTCTATCTCACTCTCTCTATCTATCTATCTATCTATCTATCTATCTATCTATCTATCTATCTATCTATCTATCTATCTATATATATATATATATATATATATATATATATATATATATATATGTATATATAAATAAAAAGGAAAGAACAGTAAGATATAAAATCCGGTGTTCTTATAGATATTTTTATTTTTACACAATAGTGCTCTATGTAAATTTAAATTTACAGAGCATTAATATTATAAATTCGCTTGATGAGGAAATGGAACTAATGTCTTTGGTTTAATAACAAAATTAAATTCAGGGGCTTTAGCTTCCATTTCTGAAACATGGTCATCACTGTGTAGCGGTAAAACCATATTTTAAATCTATTAATTTATAATATATATATATATATATATATATATATATATATATATATATCCAGGTGAAATGAAAGCAAATGGAGTATAATTCCACTCTACGTAAAATTTAATTTAAAAGCGGGCTAAATACAGAGTAGAACTAAATATAATTTATTTTAGAATACTAAAACAAAAACATGTTAAAAATCGCTACACAATTACAATTACGTTTCAACACTACAAATGTGTCTCCTAGGGCGATGCTAAACTACTGGCGAGTGAAGGATTATTTTAATTTTAAAAGCAGAATACTTCTTTTTTCAAGAAAAAGAAAAACAGAATTAAAAATAGGCTCGTGAGCTTCACCGTGTTTAACCAATCGAATGTGACCTACGCTAAATTCAAACTCGCCGAAAAAACAATTATTATATAGGTCATGACACAAAGTTGTCTGCATATACATCCTAGACAATTTCATTATGGACAAATAGAAATAGTTACATTATTTCGTAAGATGTATAGCAGTCTGGCGTTCAGCATTCCTAAGAAGTAAAAAGCGAAAGAAGTAGGGAGGTAATTTAAAAAAATGCTAACTAGTTATATGCTCGGTCAGCTTCCTACATAAAATTTTGTAGTTGATAAATAAAAGGTCATAAACTTGAATTTGGGAGGGTGGGGCATCGTTTGTGTGAAAGAGTCACTACGTGTGTACGTGTTTTCACGGGGACACAAGAGATAATTAGAATTTAGTTCTTATTGTGAACCTTGCCGCCGTTGTTCGGGGCGGTTACTTTGTAGTTTTCAGCGCGGTAGTTTTTTGGGTGTGGAAATGAATGAGGGTCTTGAATTCTGTGCGCCCCATGTCAAAATTTTGGACATTGACCCTCAATTGTTTCACACACACGTGCGCACACACACACATACGCGGCGCATTATATTTAAAGATACATATATAAGTTTCTCTGTTTGTCGAGCTGTCTGCCTCTACACACACACACACACACACACACACACACACACACACACACACACACACACACATATATATATATATATATATATATATATATATATATATATAAGTTTCGTTAAAAAAACGACTGACAAGGTCCTGTAATTAAGATGTTTATTTAATTGTTCTTGTGTTCTTATTATTTTATTTCTTTTCTGGACATAATTTATGTAGAATTTGTCTGACTGTTTTGTAATTCCGAGCACTTTCATCTATACTTTGTTAACATTATCAAGGATGATTTTATTTTTACTTTTAACTGGATGTTTTTGTATGTATCTAGAATTATAGGAATGTTTTATTTCCCAAACACTGTCAACACATTATGGCCGTTTTCATAGTTAGTTATGAGTGTTGGCTTTTTATTTTTTATTATTAGTGCTTCCTTTATTTTTAGTCCATTTGTATGTGCATGAGACTATTATAGTTGTTTTTTTCTTCAAGTATTTTTGCGGATTGGGTTTGGTAGATTTCCGTGTGCTTTTACATGGATCCTCATTAAACTGTTGTCAGAGAGATGTAAAGTTAGTCTACTCGATAGGCATGTAGTGGCATGTCCAATATAATTATTAATTTTGTTTGTTCAGGAGCGCAGTTCCTTTAGGGGCATTTGAATTCATAAATAATATTGGGTCTCTGTAATTAGAGATAGATAGATAGATATAAAAAGACTGAGATAGATAGATAGATAGATAGATAGATAGATAGATAGATAGATAGATAGATAATGTACAGACTGAAATAGATATTAAACAGATTGAGATAGAAAAATATGAACACACTGAAATAGATTGAACAGAGATAGATAGATCGATACGAAAAGACTGAGATAGATATGATAAGACTGAGATAGATAGATAGATAGATAGATAGATAGATAGATAGATAGATATAAATCGTAAAACAGGTAGATAGATATATAGATAGAAAGAAAGAGAGAAATTAAAAAACCTAAAGTTAGATGTTTATTCAATTATTGCTCACCTTGATTCTTCTGAATCTAGGGTTCGATTCAGGGATCGAACTCACAGTAACTATTTCCCTATATTCATGAACCAACGCTTTCATTGACACGGTTACATAGATAGATAGATAGATAGATAGATAGTGAACAGACTGAAAAGAATATTGAACTGTTTGAAATAGATCTTGAAAAGACTGAGATACATAGATAGATAGAATATAGTACAGCATCGCAGTTTCGATTATAGAGTCGATTAGAACGTGATCTTGTATATGGCTGTATATGTGTATACGGTCTTGAATTTAGCCTTGCCTTAGATTGGTTGCTAACCAGAGCGAGGACCAAGCTCTCCTTTCAGGTTTAACGCATGGATGAGGTGTGAGGGTGGAGGGATGATTTTTTTTCTTTTTCCCAAAGGTAGTTGAGCTAAAGTGAATGTTACGGACAGCTGGAATTCAGTTCGTTGATTTATCGTTCTGAGCCGCTAACCATTCCATCATCAGCACATATCACAGACGAAAGCGCGTGCGTGCGCGCGCGCGCACACACACACACACACACACACACACACACACGCACGCATATATATATATATATATATATATATATATATATATATATAAGTGAACATTGAAGTCAACACTCAGAGGCAACAGGCTGTTTCATGCTAGACGCAATCATCAGGCAGCGAGTGTTGGATTTTTCCTCGACCATTTATATATATGGGTCAGTGGTGCATTGTGGGTAATCCATTCTGGCGCTTATTTTGGTGGGAATGTCTTGTTAATTAATTAATTTATTTGGTTTAATTTATTTTACTTGTTTATTATTTTCATTTTTTATTTTATATATTTATCTATTTAGGGAGGATTTGCTTAGGTCGCTTATTTGTGTTTATTTTTATTAGTTATAACGGTTATTTTAGCGGGAGCGATTTGTTATTTGTTTATTTATTTTGGATTAATTTTTACATTTTTTTTCTTATTTATTTGCTTATTTTTATTTCTTATTTATTTCTTATTTTGTATATTTTATATACTCGATTCGGTTTTTGATTTTTGGGTAACATAGTATTTTTTTATCGTTACATAGCAATTATAGATTTTTTTCTCGTCCAACTATTGGATTGATTGTTGAAGTCTATTTAAACGGTTATTTTGGCGGGATTGGTTTGTTGATTTGTTTATTGTTTACTTCATTTATTTATTCAGATTGATTATTTTTACTTGCATTTTATGTATTTATTTTCTATTTCTATTTGTACTATTTCGTCTATTCTAACGGGAGCGGCTGATATTAACACTTCATTCCGTAAATATAGCACAACTTAAAATCATATTTCTTCATATATATATATATATATATATATATATATATATATATATATATATATATATATATATATAAACACGCAATATCTATCTAGAGAGAGAGAAATAGAAAAAGAGAGAAAGATAAATGCAGTCAGATTTAGAGAGTGTGTGTGTGAAGGAGTGAAAGAGCGAGAGAGATTCTGTGAGAGAGATAATCAGACAGATAGAGTGTGTGACAGAGTAAGAGAGATTTAGTGAGAGAGATAATCAGAAAGAAGCTGTTAAGGAGAGACAGAGAAAGTGAAAATAAGTGAGAGAGATAATCAGAGAATGAGAGTGCGTGCGTGTGTCAGGAGTGAAAGAGCGAGAGATAGAGTGTTAGCGAGTGAGAGAAGGAGAAATTTAGTGAGAGAGATAATTAGTGAGAAAGTGTGTATGTGTGCTAGGGAGTGGAAGAGCGAGAGATGATTCAGTCAGAGAGAGAGAGAGAGAGAGAGATAATCAGAGAGATAGAGTGTCTGGGAGTGAGAAAGAGAGATAATCAGAGAGTAAGTTTTAGGGAGTGATGGGGGAGA
>OZ038511.1:43513809-43531309 GCA_964036315.1 Acanthosepion esculentum | reverse complement strand
AAAGTTTTTCGGTATAAGGACTTCTAATACAGATAGAAGCTTACTTTTATTTTTTTTCAACGTAGTCTCTCAGCACTGTCACACACTTTTCCCATCTGTGCACACGCTTCCGTATTTCCTCAGCGTAAAAATCTTTGGACTGATGTCTCAGCCAGTCGCTCACAACACTTTTGACTTCATCGTCACTTTTAAACTTCGTGCCTCTCGTGAAAGCTTTCAAGGGACCAAACAGGTGAAAGTCTGAAGGGGCAAGGTCTGGGCTGTAAGGGGAATGAGGGAGCAGTTCCAAGCCCAGCTCGTTAATGGTCTTCACCGTTTGGGCTGCTGTGTGAGGCATTGCGTTGTCATGATGCAAGATGACTCCTTCTGACTGATGACCCCTGCGTTTGTCCCAACATATAAGCTCAAAGTCCTTGCAATGTCATCCACTGTCACCCTTCTGTCAGACTGAATGAGGTCATTGACTGATTCGATCACCTCAGGAGACCTCACTTCTGTAGGCCTCCCAACCATGTCTTCATCCTCAACACTGCTCCGTCCTTCTTTAAACAATTTAGCCCACTTGTAGACATTATTTTGGCTGAAACATGTGGCACCATACACAGTTGATATTCTCCTATGAATTTCAACTGGTTTGCATCCTTCAGCAACCAAAAATTTGATAACTGACCGCTGTTCAATCCTGGAGCATGCTTCTTGGTCGGCCATTTTTGTTAATCGCCAAAACTCTCAAAGTTTTTTTAATCTGCAAAAGAAATTAAATCCATGTGAAAAAGAAGTAAAAAAAAAAAAAAAAGAGTAAGCTTCTATCTGTATTAGAAGTCCTTATACCGAAAAATTCATCTTATTCATTTAATGACCCTCGTACTTCCAAGATATTGAAATTGTTTTAGTTTCTTGATCTAGGTATCTCCTGTTTGTAATTTGCATTTGCAACGTTAAGGTTGATAAGCCGTAAAATAGAAATCAGTCAATGAAATGTTTTCCAAATGAATACGGCCGTATTCACAGCCCAATCGTTATTTCGCCATCTCTGACACATCTCTAGATAAGGTAAGAATAAAGGAAGAAATGACAAGAAAACCTTTTATTACTTACACTACTTACATTATTCGGACTGTTATCCTCATCTTCATTGCCATATTCACAACGTTTCGACTATTGTACGCTTCGGCCTTCTTCAGGTGATTGGAATTTCGAACCGATCCCTTTGTTTTGTCCACCGGGGTAGATAGTTCTAGTTCCACATGCCATGCCTCTTCCGGATGTCTTAGTTATTTCTATTTAACTCAACTCTGCAAGTGTTTGGTTCACCACTGCTCTGGCTTCAAGGACACATGGTCCAGTGGATGAAGACGTTGGTTAGATCCAGTGACTATGTGGTATTATGGTGGCTATAGTAGAAATAGTAAGAAAGAATGTGTTGTTTCGGTGTAAGGAATACTGAAGTATGTTTGGGTCAGTAATCATGGTTTGCTTTGGTTTAGTTTACGTCATATCAACATCAATGGGTTATTTAATGCCGACAATTTTTATTGCTGGTAACGTTTTTTTTTTCCTGCAAAAATCTATTTCTGATAATTTTTTCCTTCAAAATTCATTGCTGGTAATATTTTTTTTTACAAAAATGTATTTCTGGTATTAAAACCTATTTTTAAACTTTCATAGCGTTTTGACCCCTTTTTTGTGGTGTAACTCTTTGCTCATAACTAGGACTCTAACAGGTGCTACCACCCCGGGATAGGGTGAACCTGGGAACACCAGCAATTAAGAGGTGGGTCCACGCTCCTCAAAACCTCCCGATCAGAGACCTTGCTGTCGGATATAGTTTATCGTCATACTCAGGACGCAGTAATCATGGCGAGCTTAGTTTAAGATAAGACACAGTGAAGAGAAGCTATTCGCTTATCCTTTCTTTTGCCCTTGTACCACATTTTTGTATTATTCAAAATAAATATTGCTCTCTTCGACCGCGTGGATTTAAGCGTACCTTAAGATTTAAGCGGTTTCATCGTTTTACTGTCAAAATAACTAGAGGCAACCGTAAGTTCTTTTCTAACAGTTTCTTTTCTCTCACTCTTCACCTGTGGATCACTCTTCCAATTTCTTGCTTCCCTGCGAAATACAATCCTCAAAAATGTAAATGCAATGTCTATCGCCTTCTTTTGAATTCTCTTCTTTTATTATACATTCTTCTCGCTAAACTTTTCTCATTCACTACCACCCTCAGTAAGCTCGTGCGTCTTAGTATCATTGTCGCCTTGCATGGGGTGAAATGATGAACAAATAAAACATAAACATTTTGCGGTAATATACTGACATTGCTATTTTGCGGTAATAGATTATTTGGCTACTCCGCTTTTGTGGAACTCATGCCACGAAATTTTGTTCCCTTGCGTAAACATTTCAATATTATGTTATTTGAGATATATATATATATATATATATATATATATATATATATATATATATATATATATTACATGAATCATTCATACAAAAAGCAGATAGTGAAGTTAATGATATGGCAAGAATCACTCTCGCAAACAATTTTTATAATAAAATACATTAACCTCGAACCAGTTGATGAATGGTATGATCCTTGTTTATAAATTCCGGTTTTATCAGGTCTTTTTTAAGTACGAGCTTTCGATTGTTCCTACAATCATCGTCAGGTATAGAATAGATATGTCTTTTTTACACCCAGGAAATAACAGGACAAAGAAAGTTTATATGTACTCCGAAATATATTTTTTTGGAAATGTGTTATTGTAAACTGTGGAAAATTTTTGGAGCGTGCGGTCGCAACGCTGAAGTTGAATTTTTAAAAATTTTGTATTGGGCGTTTTTGTACTAATATAGTTATATGAGAATATTCTTTTGTAGAGGTATGTTTTATCCAGTCAATATGCCATGAACTAAATGCACCACATACTTGATATATATATATATATATATATATATATATATATATATATATATATATATATATATATATATGTGTGGGAAAGATGAGTAATTTGTCGCCATTTTATATTATTAATTTTGCACATGCGCGTTGATTATTTTTGATTTTGTCGACTGCAAAGTATAGTAGAGTCAGTTGGGCACCGTCTGTGAGAAAAATAGCACCATGACCCACTTCACTTCGCTAGAAGTTTGGAAACGGCATGCTTTACTGCTTGGCATTCACACCGGAATCTCCAATACGAACATTTCAGTGTGTTTGAATGTCAATCTGAGGACAGTGCAGAGGATTCGGAAGGAGTTGGATGAGTCTAATGATGATTACGACGATGTTTGGAGAGATCACTAGTGATGGCAACGTTTTGCTTCCATTCATCTTCCCACAGGGTCTCAGGCTCAACAAGGAAGCCTACATCAAGTAACTTAAAGAGGTCATGCGGCCCTGGGTCAAGAGGGTGACTGCTGGAAGACTCTATGTCTGGTAACAGAAATCTGCACCATGCCACAAAAGCAGGAGAATCCAGTCATGTCTCTCAGACAATTTCTGCTAACACATCACTCCTTACATCTGGCCACCTAACCCCATATTATAATGTGTAGGGCGTAGTTGGGCGAGAGACAAACAAATCTCCTTGTAACACCAACGACGAACTGGGGGCAAGGATTATGGCAGCATTAACCAACGCAAACAAGGAGACCGTCCAGACGGGTAGCAGGAGATTCCGAAGTCGTCTGGATGCCGTGGTTGAAGCCAATAGTGATTTTATTAAGTAAATCTACTCTTTAGTATTTCAACATGTTTTTATGTAATTTTGGTCTGATAAAATTTGGTGTAATTTAGACGACAATTTATCCATCGCATCATATATATATATATATATATATATATATATATATATATATATATATATATATATATAAAAGTTATATATCCACGAGCTGCTGATTCTTTTTGGTTCCTCTGTACTCATGTATTCCGCTTTCTGTTATTGTCTTGTGCTTTCTTCTTTACAATTGGAACTCATGCCACGAAATGCCAATTGAACAGACATAGCGCTTTCTTCGCCGGCGGCGTTCAATCTTCCCTCTGACATTCGAAACCGTAGTTAGGCCTCACAGATGGTCTTCTTGCAAACAAACCCACCTTTCTTTTTCTACACTTCTCCAATATTTTTTTTCTTTTGTCTTGCTCTCATTAAAATCTTTGCTTTAAACCCAGAACTCTTTTACCCTCCAGGCTAGAGACAAAAAAACCCAAAACAAAAACAAAAAAAAAACCCCGTAAAACTCTATGTAGCAGGAATCATAAAAGACAACATCTCTCCACTCCGACCCTTAACCCTGCCAGAAACTGACCATATCTGGGAAAGAAATGGCGCTTGTCCAGTCCTTCAAAATAAAGATTAAGAAAAAAGAAATAAGAATCAGACAAAAAATACTTGATTAACCGCTTCAAATTCTGGTCGCGGCTGGTTACAACCTCCTGGCGCTAATACCCTTGGGAAATGCATGAAAGAAACATTTTTCCGTGCCCCCTGTCGTTTTGACCACGTCATTGTTCCCAATACGCAATGATTGCTAAAGACGAAAAGCAAAAGTATTCAGAATTATAAACCAATAATATATTCGAAGCTAAATTTCAAATATTGATTTATATAAAAAAAAAATCCTTGGAAAAATACCCATTTATTTTCTTCTGAGTGCTGCAATTTATCTATATAATAGATGCGAATGTCAGCGTGTCACTGTGTCACACTTTTACAACTTTACTCCAGGAGGTCGTAGCCCAACAAGTCATACAATTTTGGAATCGGACCGACTCCGTGAGCAAATTAAAAACATTCCGGGTCGGATCCGGACCCTCAATCATGAAATTCGGGATTCCAAAGTTTTCCTTACAGCGATTGTTTTCGGCGATTTTTCTACGATATTTTTTGCGAAGATTTTTTTGTATTTTTATAATTTAGAAATAAATTTGGCAATAATCGAAATTAATTGCGAAATCCAGCGAAAGTCACCCGTGAAGTAAAAAATAATTATTTGTACGGAAAGTAAGGACCTACGTACATCAAATTGTCTTTAAATTAAGTGGCGACAAAAGAATTATCGTTGAACTGTTAAAAGGCAAGCTTAAATTAAAATGCAATACTTAAATGCATCGATCAATTTTGAGCTCTTCTGTCACATATTGTCCCTATCGCATTTACTACTCCCTACCTATTATGATGAAAACCCAATCAAGAGCCCTACACAGGAGCTAGCTTTAATAATTAATAATTCTTTCTATTTAATTTTCCTTCTTTCAATATACACATTGTATTGATAACATATTTATAAAAATGATTGAAGTATAAAGAAAATATAAAAGGAAAGCAAGAAGAAAGGACTAACTATTAATTTTAAGAAGGCAGAATGTAAAAGAGACAACGCCAAATCAAGCAGATGCGTAAATTTAAATATCTGGGTGACACATTTTTTTGTAATTAATTCACCCCAATTAAGGCGATAATGCCACTAAGACGCAACGGGGCACTGCGAGGGGTAGAGAATGAAAAGACTTTAGAAGGAACCGGGAAAATAATCCTAAACGGGAAACAAGGGATACATCTGTACGCCTGTTCAAAAGATCGTGGAGGAATGTGAACTTGTTACTTGAGAAAAATTCCGAACCCCCTATTAAGACATTCCCAGCTCTTTGTATTGGGCATTTTGAATGGTGTTTTAAGGTATGCAAGAGCAAGTCACTTCTTGACTTGGAATATTGGCGAAACATAATCTTCCTTCCCTCATTTTCAATTCACTTGTCCTTGTGCTGCCCTAACCTAAGTTTAGTAAATGACAATGTTGTAGCATACATACGGACGATAATGGGTACATCCCTATTCACATAAATACAGTAGTAAATACTGTATGTTGGTCGGCAGTTGGAGATTCGTCTCCAGCTGTGCTGGTCAAACTCTCTGCCTCTGGGCAGAGAGGAACCCCAGATGAGGCTATGTCGAAGGGCAGTTTCGTCTCGGGAAACAGCTACCCGACCCCGTTTTATACTGGGTCTCCGGTTATTTTTTGGCCGAGAATAAGGGCTCGGATACCCCACATTAAATTCGGACTTGTGCCGGATCTGACCGCGTGCGGCGGTTGGTAGATATCCTGCAGTTGGAGATTCATTGTGGAATTCACTTGACTCACTTCTAGCAGTTGACTACTTCTTCTACGCGCCGCTGGCGAATCTTATATGTGTTGTTCTTGTCCTAAGTATTATCGTCCATTACCAACCTTCGTGTGATTATTCTATTCAGTAACCTTCCCTGGGTTACAACAGATAGTGAGAGATCTGCATTCGAACCCAGGTAACTTTCATGATTTTGAATGCTGGTTTTTTAAGGCAGACAAGCTTTTCTTTCTTTACAATATTTATATTCAAACTAAAATCCTCATCTTCAGCTATAGTGTTCCCCAGCCTTTATCAGGTGTCTGTAGATCCTTTATTTACCCGTTATTTAAACTCTGCGGTATATTGTTCTTGTTTCGCTGAACATATCGAGGGATATCTCATTTTGTTCGTGTCTTTTCTTAATCATTTCACTCTAAGCAAGGCAATAAAACCCCTGAGACGCAAGGGTGAAAGACTATGAGTAAAAGAAAAACGTTATTAGGGAGAGAGAACAATAAATAAAAAGGAATTTAGAAGACAGAATATAAAGATTGACGATTGCATTTAAATTTTTGACAATGAAATTTAACTGGAAAGCCATCCTGGTTTAAGACGATAAACCGCATCCACGTCCTGGGTAAGACGATAAACCACATCCGCCTCCTGGTTATGATGATAAACTACGTCCAACGGCAAGGCCTCTGATCAGGAGGTTTTGAGGAGCGTGGAACCACTTCTTAATTGCTGGTGTTCCCAGGTCCACCCTGACCCGGGGTGGTAGCATCTGTTGAAAAAAAAATATTACCAACGATACATGTTTGGAAAAAATTTTGCCAGAAATACATTTTTGGAAAACTTATTACCAGTAACACAACGGCCTAAACGTCGTGAATATGACAACAGTCCGAACAATGTAATTGTTATTTACATAAAACAATTGTAACCAATATATTTACATTATATATACCCAAGGTGTATATCGGCGAAATATCCAGAAATCTAAAAATAAAATCGACTATATGAACATCGCAGAGATATGCTGCATAGCAATACTTTAAACACACTGGTAGTTCACCATTACACATCTGACCAAAGAGAAATGAATTCATTAATAAGGAAAATACATTGAAAGTGCGCTGATTGCACAGTTCTCTACAGTCAACATCAAACCGACTTCATATACAATATCACCAAAGGCATTAGTAGCACAATGCGGTATACAAACTAATAAAGAGGATTGTTGTAATGTTGTCTTTCTTTAAAGTAGCCGACAATTAGGAAGACCCTAATTAGAGAGAGTATTGAAGTATCAGAAAACCAGGAAGAGGATGCAAAGAAGGCGAGGTTTATTAAATACTCATATATAGAACAGAAAGCTTTGAGTAAATCAAATCCTACTCAACTCCTTCTCTAATGTGGCTACTTGCCATATTTATAAATAGGAGTAGTCCATTGTTACAGTAGTAGGAAAAGAGCAAGAAGTACGCTGCGTCTTAGTATACAACAAAAAAATAATCTAGCAGACGTTAACGGCATAAATACGTGAAGAAAAAACCTTACTGGTCATAAAATCTGATAAGGATCATTATTAACTCTTCCTCCTCTTCCAAACGCACACGTGTTTGTCACTCATATCCGCCATACGACGCCTGCTATAAAGAGGGGAAACGTATAGCCTTTCTTCTTGGTATCATTATCTCCACAAACCAATAAGGCACATTTTTAAAGAGATTACTATAGTCTGGCACAGTGCCCTGGGGCGGTAGTGCTGCCCTAGGTCAAGAGGGTGGCTGCTGGAATACTGGCAACAGAACTCTGCCGCATGCCATACAGGCACGAGAACCCAGTCATGGATGTTAAGTCAATTTCTGCGATCATATCACTCCTTACATCCGATCACCTACCCAACCCCAGACTGCCACCCCCTTGATTATTATGTGTGGGGCGCGGTTGAGCGAGAGACCAACAAAACTTCTTGTAACATCAAAGATGAACTGAAGGCAAGGGTTATGACAGCATTCACTAATTTGAACAAGGAGGGCAGAAGGGTTTCAGGAGATTTGAAATCGTCTGGAGGCCGTGGTTGAAGCCAATGGAGATTTAAAAAAAATAAATTTAGTCTTTGGTATTTCAAGATATTTTCGTTTAATCTTGGTTATTATTTTTGCTTGGCTGTGGAATTCAAAGCAGAGTTAATTTTAGAGGTTCTCTAGCAGTCCTTAAGTAGCCAGATTTCAATCTATCAGTTATTCAAGTGGATCTGTTCCCCGCGTTAACTCCTCTTCAAATTCTTATCACCAGTTTCCCCTTAAATTTCATAATCCAAAGGACCCTTGTGACACCCGCTCTCTTCCTTCATTGCAGGGCATTTAGTAAGTCTAAGTTTTTACTGACATAAGCCAGTGTCATAAGCAATGTACTATTAACGTTGACTTAAATACTGAAAAATGAAAATTCTTTTCTTTTTTTTTCTTGAAAAATGGAATTAAAAGGCCAATATTTAAAAGAAAATGAAATTTGTATATCCCAAAAGTCGAATTCAAAGACCAATATTTAAAAAATAAAATTTTTAAATCTGAAAAATCGAATTAAAATGTCAATATTTAAAAAAAATTAAATTTGTATATCTCGAAAACCGAATTAAAACGAGAATATTTAAAAATAAAATGAAATTTGTATATCTCAAAAGTTGAATTAAAAGGCGAATAAATAAAAAAATGAAATTTTTTAATAAAAATTTTAATAAGCGAAAATAGGTTTCATTTTAAGTTCAGTAAAAAAAAAAAAAATTGTTTGTAATTCACACGTATATACAGGGTGTGCACTTTAATTTTTTTTAAAGTGCACAAGAACTTTATGGACACCCTATATTTAATTGAGGCTACCTCGGCATGTTGTAATGGTTAGCACGCTTATTTCGCTAGAACAGTTACTAGTGAGTTCGATCCTCACTTGGTGCCTCATTCTTTCAGCCTTGTGTCACATCTAAGCTACGCTTAGAAAATCTCCATTTAAAAAAAAACTAAAACCAGAAACTCCTTGTGGCTACTTAACAGAGGTATTTTGAAAGCTACTTGACTTATAAAAGTTTGACAAGTCATTTACAACAAGGAAATAACATTTCCTCTGGTGTTCAAACACCCCACGGTACTAATAGTGGGCGTAACAAAGATATATATCATTACAAAAAATCTTTACGGCCATGTGCAGGTAATTTGCATAAATCTTATTACTAAAGTCAAAAAGATTCTTTAGTTACATGACAGAGTTACCCAAAAAGCTTTTGCTTTGACCATCCACCCCATGCAAGGCGATAATGCCACTAAGACGAAATATGTTACTGGGAGTGGCAGATGAAGAGAACACTTTAATGAGGAGAAAGGGCAATAAAAAGAACAAGGTTCAGGAAGACAGAAAATGGCGATTGACGTTGCATTTACATTTTTGAAAATCAAAGTTGACTGGAGAGCAAGAGGTTGGACGAGAGTTCCTCAAGCGAGAGGTGCAAGAGAAGAAACTATCAGAATAGAACTTACGGTCGCATCTAGCCATTTCAACTGTAAGACGTTGAGATTTAGTATCCAAACTAGAACTTGCTTAAATCCACGCGCTCGATATACGAAGGCGGAGAGCTCATTGGAAGATCTTTCATGCAAATATCGAAAAGAAAGAGAGAAGGACGGCGAGAAGCCGAGATGCTGGGTCAAGACCGATAACGTTACAGACCTTTCTTTGGATTTTGTCGAGAGTCTCGACAGCAGTACCGGACCAGATATGGTAACAATATTCAATGCATAGACGAATGGTAAATTTATAAATGTGCAAGATGGATTCTGACGCGAAGTGAACCAATCTCCTTAGCTGCAGTCCTAGCAATTGATTCAATATAATCACAGAGCTTCATCTGACCCGGAGTGGTAGCACCTGTTGGGGTCCCAGCTATGGGAAAATAGTGAACATCCAGGTCTTTTCCAGCAAATTGAAACAATGATGTTGTCAACTACACTTTTTTGAAACAATGATGTTGCCAGCTATACGTTTTTTGAAACAATGATGTTGCCAGCTATACGTTTTTTGAAACAATGATGTTGCCAGCTATACGTTTTTGAAACAATGATGTAGCCAGCTATACGTTTTTGATATATTTACTAAATACTGGATCTGGCATTAAATAACCCATAGTGGTTGATATGCCATAAAACCCCAAACAACCAACCAACAGCGCTTCATATCAGCAGAAAACTTGAAACAAAGAAGACGTAACGAGTTGATCTACTGGATGCTACCATCAGCCATATTGATGGAGAGCAAAAATAGTTCTCTATGATTAGAGGATAGTTTCGTTTTGGGGGCGTTCAAATTTACATATCAGTTCTTGAACCAGTGAACAACTGATTGGTGATGCTTTTCGAGAGCAGTTGCCAGTTCAACCCATCGGACTTACTATTAGGATAGCTTGACTTATCACTTGTTAAATACTAAGGAGAGATTTTATGGAGTATTCAAATATCCCACTGTTGTTCCGGTGTTTTTGCGGATTGCTTTGCTTACCACGGCATCCTTAATAATAATAACAATGAGGATGAGGATGATTAAAAAAAAATTTATTAGCTAACGTTTCTCATTAGCCTTATCTTCTTAATAATGTTTTTTAGTTTCTTAATGTTTTTTATCTTCTTAATAATGTTTTTTAGTTTCTTAATGTTTTTTATCTTCTTAATAATGTTTTTTATCTTAATAACTTTTTTATCTCTTTAATAATGATTTTATCTTTTAATTAATGTTTTTACCTTCTTAATAATGTTTTTATCTTCTTAATGTTATTTATCTTCTTAATAATGTTTTTTATTTTAATAATTTTTTTCTCTTTTATAATGTTTTATCTTCTACATAATATTTTTTATCATCTTAATCATGTTTTTTTTTATCTTCATAATGTTTTTTATCTTCTTAATAATGTTTTGATCATAATTTTTTTATCTCTTTAATTATGTTTAATAATGTTTTTATCTTCTAAATAATGTTTTTATCTTGTTAATAATGTTTTTATCTTGCTAATAATGTTTTTATCTTAATAATTTTTTTATGTCTTTAATAATGTTTTATCTTCTTAATAATATTTTTTATCTTCTTAATGTTTTTTATCTTGTTAATGATGTTTTTTATCTTAATTTTGTATCTCTTTAATAATGTTTTTATCTTCTAAATAGTGTTTTTTTATCTTGTTAAAAAATGTTTTTTATCTTAATAATTTTTTTATCTTTTCATAATGTTTTTATGTTCTAAATAATGTTTTTTATCTTCTTAATAATGTTTTTTATCTCCTTAATGTTTTTTATCTAGTGAATAAGGTTTTTTATCTTAATAATTTTTTCATCTCTTTAATAATATTTTTATCTTCTAAATAAGGTTTTTATCTTCTTAATAATGTTTTTTATCTTAATGTATTTCATCTTGTTAATAATGTTTTTTATGTTAATAATTTATTTTATCTCTTTAATAATGTTTTTATCTTCTAAAATATGTTTTTTATCTTCTTAATAATGTTTTTATCTTTTTAATAATGTTTTAATCATAATAATGTTTTTATCTCCTTAATAATGCTTTTTGTCTTCTTGATAATGATTTTATCGTCTTGATATCGTCTATATTTTTACCGTAATAATGATTTTTATCACCTTAACAATGTCTTTTATCTTCGTAATAATATTTTTGTCTCCTTAATAATCTTTTATCTTCTTAAAAAAGTTTATCTTCTTAATAATGTTTTTTATCTTCTTAATAATCTTTTTTATAATGTTTAATAATGTTTTCATGTTCTTAATAATGTTTTTTATCTCCTTAATAATGTTTTTGTCTTCTTAATAATGTTTTTTGACTTCTTAATAGTGTTTTTATCTTTTTAATAATGTTTTTATCTTCTTAAGGTTTTTTATCTTAATAATTTTTTATCTCTTTAATAATGTTTTATCTTCTAAATAATGTTTTTTTTTATCTTCTTAATGTTTTTCTTTATCTTGTTAATAATGTTTTTATCTTAATTTTGTATCTCTTTAATAATGTTTTTATCTTCTAAATAGTGTTTTTTTATCTTGTTAATAATGTTTTTATCTTAATAAATTTTTTATCTCTTTAATAATGTTTTTTATCTTCTTAATAATGGTTTTATCTTTTTAATAATGTTTTTATCACAATAATGTTTTTATCTCCTTAATAATGCTGTTTGTCATCTTGATAACGTTTCTATCGTCTTGATAATGTTTTTCTTTTTACCTTATCTTAATAAATTTTTTATCTCTTTAATAATGTTTTTTATCTTCTTAATAATGGTTTTATCTTTTTAATAATGTTTTTATCACAATAATGTTTTTATCTCCTTAATAATGCTGTTTGTCTTCTTGATAATGTTTCTATCGTCTTGATAATGTTTTTCTTTTTACCTTATCTTAATAATTTTTTTATCTCTTTAATAATGTTTTTTATCTTCTTAATAATGGTTTTATCTTTTTAATAATGTTTTTATCACAATAATGTTTTTATCTCCTTAATAATGCTGTTTGTCTTCTTGATAATGTTTCTATCGTCTTGATAATGTTTTTCTTTTTCACATATTGTTTTTCACTTAGTAACACATTGCATCTTAGCGGTTTTAATGCCTTGTTTGCGGTGAAAGGATAAAAAAAATTGAGAATTATGTTTATAAGACGATCCCTAAAAAAATAATACTTTTTACTTTGTTATATTAGATTATGATGTCAGAAGCGGATATTGATGCTTATAGCAGCAGAACTTGAACCTGCCCTTCAATAACCTATCGCATCTGAGAGACTTTAATGCTTTGGTTGTGGTGAAAAAAAATGAGATATTTAATAAAAGGGGTTGCTGGAATTAGGATGTCCCGGGATTATTTTTCTCAAATAAATCATGCCAGTCCGTCTATTTGAAACTCTATAAAGGTGGTCTATTAGGACAACGAAAGATGTCTTAATAAGAAACACGAAAAAGACTGTTTAGCCGTTATGTAATATAAACCTTCTAACATGGCAGCGAATGTTGGACAATCTCCTCAGAGACTCCAGGGAAGGTAACGGAGATGTGGTTCTACAGAAGGATGCTGAGGATACTATGGACGGAGCGTGTAAGCACACAAAGAACTCTTAAGGAAAATGGAAAAAAACAGGAACTTTTATACTCGGAATCAGAGACAAACAACTGGAATATCTAGGACGCATAATGAGGAAGGAAGTTTTGGCGAATTTGACACTCACGGCACGTATCGAAAATAACGGAAACCTAGGAAGGAAGTAGATGAGGTAATCCAAACGGATGACTGAGCAGTTTGTTGAGAGGCTTGGCAAAAGAACAAATATTGCTAACATCTAGAATGGAAAGGAGGTTGTGAAGAGCCACGATCGCCCACACCTTGAAGGCACACAGAATAGAACGACACTGTTCCAGTCTTCAGCTCGAACTTCTTGGATATAGTGATTTTCCAAGCGTAGCTTAGATGTGGCACAAGGCCGAAAGTATGGGACACCCAGTGAGGCTCGAACTCACTACTCAGTCGTAATTGATCTAGAGAGACAAGCTTACTAACCATTACACTACATCGAAGTGACCCTATTCTAAGCGTAGCTTAGATGTGGCACAAGGCCGAAAATAGGGTGGCACCCAGTGAGGATCGAACTCACTACTCAGTCGTAATTGTTCTAGGGAGACAAGCTTGCTGACCATTACACCTACTCGAGGTGCCTCTCGCTTCCTATATAGTGATTATATATAGATTAGATGTGGCACAAGGCCGAAAGTATGAGGCACCCAGTGAGGATCAAGTACGCAAATACGACTATGTTAAAGGAGACATATTTTCCATCAAAAAGTGACCAACATTTTTCAAGAAAAAAGTTTCCTTCCGATTCGACTCGGCTCGCGTTCTTTGTCTTGAGATTGAAACCAGGTCAGGAAAGAAACGAGATGCAGGAAGACTTTACAGTAATTACTTTAAAATCGAAGACAAGTGGATAGCGCCGCTCCGAAAAGTGCCTCTCCTCAAATTTTATGCGCTTTCGTTCGCCTAAAATGGCTACAAAGCAATGAGAAGTGGACATTGAATGACGATTATTGATCCACATTTCTTTATGCTGAAGTTCTTTGCATCGAAATCGGCTAAAAGTAACCGAGAGCACTCGGTTGTATCGACGCTTCTTAACCCAATGAATCATATCTATCTATCTATCTATCTATCTATCTATCTATCTATCTATCTATCTATCTATCTATCTCAATCAGTTCATCTATCTATCTATCTGTCTATCTATCTATCTCAATCAGTTCATTATGCATCTATCTACACACACATATCACAATTTGTACATTATCTATCTATCTATCTATCTATCTATCTATCTATCTATCTATCTATCTCAATTAGTTCACTATGCATCTTTCTACACCCACATATAGACACAGATATATATCACGGTTTGTGAGGGCACCTCGGCGTGGTGTAATTGTTAGCAAGCTTGTCTTGCTCGATCAATTACAACTGAAAAGTGAGTTCGATCCTCACTAAGTGCCCCATACATTCGGCCTTGTGCCACATCTAAGCTACGCTTAGAAAATAACTATATCACAGTTTGCTCATTATCTATCTATCTATCACAGTCTGTTCATTATCTATCTATCTATCTATCACAGTCTGTTCATTAGCTATCTATCTATCTATCTATCTATCTATCTATCTATCACAGTATGTTCATTATCTATCTATCTAAGAGGCGTTGCTGAATGGTGACACATTTAAGGAAGTTTATCAACTTTTAACAGCGCCTCTTACTTTAAGAAAGTCGGAAGTACTGCAAGGTTTTTAATTCAATAACGACATTTATATTTATAACGTAAGAAGCTTTTATCACTTTTAGTGACATGTAGCGGATATTCGTATTTGAGTAGACGCTCCGTTTATTTGTTAAATCGTACATTTATTTATTTTTTCCTACTGGCCTGAATATTCGAGAAATCTCATCAAAGAAAAATAGGATTCGAACCTACCTCCTCCTGAGAAGAGTCAATCATCGTCAGATCCAATGTGCTCTAGACCGACTGAGCTACGAAGGACCTATCTGCTCATTTACGAAGTATAATAAAGCTTTTCTCTGAATAGAGTTTCTTACTCTCTGTCAGTAATTCTGGGACGTGGAATCATCATTATTTCGCCTATTTATATTTATATCTAGAGTTAAATTCCCAGATCAATTCTGTGAACAAGACAAATTGGTATGAGATGACAATTGGAAAAAAAAAATCTTAGCTTTTTGAGATGCGTTTCGTCTTCTGACTTTTTTAAGGCAAAAATTAAATCGAAATTTAATTTGTTGTTGTAGTTACATTACAAAATCCATATTTAAAAAAGAGAGACGCTTCTATAACAACAAAACATTTCGATTCCATTTTTGCTTTGAAAAAGTCAGGAGATGAAACGCGTCGGCAAAAAACTAAGATTTTGTCATCTTATACTAATTTGTCTTGTCCACAGTATTGATCTGGGAATTTAACTATATTGTCGACATAGAAAGAAAAAAAAAACTCTTAGTATAATGGAAATTTACATGAGCCAGAAAGAGGCTTACACAGAAGCGTCTCTCTTTTTTATAAAATTCGGATTTTATAAGGTAAGTATAACAACAAAACCACTTCGATTTTATTTTTGCCTTGAAAAAGTCGGAAGACGAAACGCGTCGGCAAAAAAATAAGATTTTTTTTTCCAATTGTCATCTTATACGAATTTATATCTATATTCGAACTATTGTCCTCTATTAAGATTAAGGACTTGCTTAACTTCCGACTTTATAAAAGTAAGAGTCGCTATGAAATCATAAGCCATCCGCGACTTCCGACTTTATAAATCTAATATTCTCTATTTATTTACACCACCTATATTCGAATTATTGTCCTCAGCTTTGTTGTTGTTGTTGTCATTCCGTTTCCGGTTGTTATGCGCTCCGGCCTTCCTCCGGTGCGTATCGATCAGGATAACCTGCTGGAAATTCTAAACTGAACATTTATTTAATTTGCAGATGCAGACCGTTCTCATTCCACTACTCATGTCTAATCTCCTAGCTAGGCGCCTAAAAAGGATCGGTTTGCGAAAATGGTGATATAGTGATTGTGAGTTCAATCCCCGGGCCAGACTGTGTACACTTACAGTCAGTGAAAAAAAGGGATACAATAAAGGGGCAGTAGTAAATAAAAATAAGAACTAGACGATATCCCTGGATATGGTCAGTGAAACGAGAATTGTAATAGCGAGTCTTACTGTTATAAGATAGGAATAAGAACAAGGCTTCTCTCTGAATATCAAGTCTTGCATTTATAAAGTCGAAAGTAGAGCAAGCCCTTACTCGTAATATTGAGTCTTACATTTATAAAATAGGAAGAAGAGCAGGGCTTCCCTGAATATCAAGTCTTGCATTTATAAAGTCGAAAGTAGAGCAAGCCCTTAGTTTTAATAGTGAGTCTTCAGTCAGTTATGTCCCATGCGTGATACACGCATAGGCGATCATGTATCTTTCGATACATGACTGACAGGTCAGATTTTTTCCCGCAGTAGGTTGCCATTTCTTTCTGTGGTAGACCAGTTTCCATCCAATGCCAGAGAGCCCGGTCAGTCCTGCTATTTACCCATAGCTGGGGGGAGAAGTGGAGGATTCATACCTTTCCCAAGGGTATTAGCACGTAAGTGAATGTAATGTATTTGACTGGAATTCGAACTCGGCTCTCCGATTCCTCAATCTAAGCCGCTATCCATACAGTTTATTAAGTAGGATGAGGAACAAGGCTTCCTCGAATATCAAGTCTTAAATTTATAAAGTCGAAAGTAGAGCAAGGCCTTAGTCTTAATATTGAGTCTTACAGTTATAAAATGAGAAGAAGAGCAAGGCTTCTCTGAATATAAAATCTTGCATGTATATAATCGAAAGTAGATCAAGGCCTTAGTTCTAATAGCGAGTCTTACATTTAAAAAGTTGAAAGTATAGAGTTATGTATTTGTCTCTCTATAAATAATAGTCAAGATCAAGTAATCTCCATACATATAAGAGTGAAACGAGGTAATTTACTGCCCGGAACGGATCAAGGATGTCTGACGCCGTATGCATTAACCTACGTATAATTATACATTGTAAAGCTAACTGAAAGCTTTGGGAAACGTCGAATATATTGCGATATTAATATATTGTAGTGAATTTTGGGGACTTTGGGGGAAAGGCTGTCTTCATAAGCGAACGGGCACTTTGCTTGTAGTTGTTATGCCGACAATTGTCTACCTGGAGACACATTACTTTCCTAGTTCCCATAGCAACGATTGGATGTTTTTATTTA
>OZ038511.1:43493809-43511309 GCA_964036315.1 Acanthosepion esculentum | reverse complement strand
TTTTTAAATTCTTTTATTTATTTTATGTAAATTCGAAAGGAAATTTCATAAAATAAATACACAAAACTTGTCTATATTATTTAATGAAACATGCATCAATGAAAAAATGCTGCCTAAATACGCCTAAATATACGCCCATATATATATATATATATATATATCAAGAAAAAACCTTAAAGATCCATTTCAGTTATAATTTACGAGGGTCATTCAATAAATAGAGTGAATGTTTCGGTATAAGGACTTCTAATACAGATAAAAGCTTATTGTTTTTTTATTTTTTTGTTTTACTTCTTTTTCACATGGATTTAATTTCTTTTGCAGATCAAAAAAACTTTGAGAGTTTTGGCCATTAACAAAGATGGCCGACCAAGAAGCATGCTCCAGGATTGAACAGCGGTCAGTTATCAAGTTTTTGGTTGCTGAAGGGTGCAAACCAGTTGAAATTCATAGGAGAATGTCAACTGTGTATGGTGCCACATGTTTCAGCCAAAAAATGTCTACAAGTGGGCTAAATTGTTTAAAGAAGGACGGAGCAGTGTTGAGGATGAAGACAGGCCTGGGAGGCCTACAGAAGTGAGGTGATCGAATCAGTCAATGACCTCATTCAGTCTGACAGAAGGCTGACAGTGGATGACATTGCAAGGACTTTGAGCTTATCTGTTGGGACAAACGCAGGGGTCATCAGTCAGAAGGAGTCATCTTGCATCATGACAACGCAAGGCCTCACACAGCAGCCAAAACGGTGAAGACCATCAACGAGCTGGGCTGGGAACTGCTCCCTCATTCCCCTTACACCCCAGACCTTGCCCCTTCAGACTTTCACCTGTTTGGTCCCTTGAAAGCGTTCACGAGAGGCATGAAGTTTAAAAGTGACGATGAAGTCAAAAGTGTTGTGAGCGACTGGCTGAGACATCAGTCCAAAGATTTTTACGCTGAGGGAATACGGAAGCTTGTGTACAGATGGGAAAAGTGTGTGACAGTGCTGGACGACTACGTTGAAAAAAAGAAAAGAAGTAAGGTTCTATCTGTATTAGAAGTCCTTATACCGAAAAATTCACCTTATTTATTGAATGCCTCTCGTATTTCGTGATTATTGTTATATTCATCTCTTCAGATAGATTTTTAAGGTTTTTCTTGTTTTATTATTATAATGGTCTGTAATTTAAATTGAGTTCTACTCCTTGGAATTACCACTACCGGTCACAAATTGTTATTATATATATATATATATATATATATATATATATATATATATATATATATATATATATATATATATATATATATTTGAAATTATTAGGAGAATTTGATAATTATATTTTAAGTGATTCATCGAGTCTGAAACCTCTAAAGAATGCAGAAAGCACTGGACGGCCGTTTCATCCTATATTTGGGACTCATCAGTAGTACGCATCCATTACAGTTAGGTTGTCAAGCAAACTCCATACCAACTGTTCCAACGGGCCTCGGTGCCGAAGAGGTAGCAAATCAGACTCAATATAGCGCCGATCGCTCGCTCACATATTCCGTGGTGGAACTCTACTGAGATTCTCTTTAACCATAGGACTGTGCCCCCTGGAGCCACGACTACTATCATCAGGCCGCTCACTCCAGAGCATTAGAAGCCGGTTCAAGCAATGAAATACATTTGAAATTATTAGGAGAAATTGATAATTATATTTTAAGTGATTCATCGAGTCTGAAACGGCCGTCCAGTGCTTTCTGCAGTCTGTAAAGGTTTCAGACTCGATGAATCATTTAATATATATATATATATATATATATATATATATATATATATATATATATATGTGCCTGATATATAGTTAGAAAATATATAGGCATGTAGCTATATATCTCACCGCCATAACGTCGTTTTCTTGTGCCTTTTGTATAAATATTTTCATGATAATTGTTCGGATTGTTCTAACGCCTTATCTTTTCCTGTGTTGATAGAACTCCACACAGTAACCCTCCATATTGAGTGGCTCTTGGGATTTATATGGATTAAACATTAGTAAAAAAATAAATAAATAAATAAAAAATAGTCCATTATTTTTTAGATCTTGGAAGATACGTACGAACTTAATAAGGAATTAAATAGCAAGCAGAATTATAACATTATAATAATACTATTATTAATAATAATAACAATGGAAAACAATCTTAAAATATTTCTCTCCTTGTCAGCTTTCTTCGAAACGGTAGAGGACTTGAATGAAATCGAGGAAGCCCCGAAACAAGCCGAGGAAGCCCCGAAACAAACCGACGAAGCTCCGAAACAAATCGTAGAAGCTCCGAAACAAACTGAGCAAGCCCCCGAATCAAATCGATAAAAAAACCGAAACAAACCAAGGAAGCCTCGAATAAAATTATTGTGGAGTTATTTCCACAATAGAACTTGTAGTCAGACTAAATGCGTCCTAAATGGGGTAAACGTACAGAAACGTTAGGAACTTGTAAATAAGTGTTACGCAGAGTAATCGAGTTGTGCTCGCTGATAACTTACTCCTCCCTCGACTACCTACTGACTCC
The DNA here is from genome assembly GCA_964036315.1 of Acanthosepion esculentum. NCBI lineage: Eukaryota > Metazoa > Mollusca > Cephalopoda > Sepiida > Sepiidae > Acanthosepion > Acanthosepion esculentum. The sequence goes on along the minus strand of OZ038511.1, from coordinate 43,508,771 downwards.
TACTTATAATAGGTGGGAGCGTCTATTCTCTAGGCCAGGTGTCTTTCACTATAACAAAAATCGAGGAAGCCCGAATGAAACCGAGGAATCACCTAACCAAAAAAACAAAAGACCGAAAGAAATCGAGGACGCTCCGTATCAAACCGACAAAGCCCGAAATGAAATCGACGATGTCCAGAAACAAACCTTGGATAGCCCGAATCAAACCGAGTAAGCCTCGAAACAAACCAAGGAAGCCCCAAATCAAACAGAGAAAGACCCCGAATCAAATCGAAGATACCCCAAAAGAAAATGAGGAATCACCGAATCAAATCAAAGAAGCCCCGAATCAAACAAACAAAGACCCGAATCAATAGAAAAATAGACGAAGCACCAAAATAAACCGAGGGTATCCCAGAATCAAATCAACGAAACCTCGAAACAAACTGACGATATCCCAAATCAAACTGAGGATTCCCCGAAACAAATGGAGGAAGCTCCGAAACAAACCGTTGAAGTCTCGAAACAAACTGAAGAAGCCCCAAAACAAACCGAAGAATATCCGAATCAAACCTAGGACGTCACTAAACAATCCTAGAAGCATGGAAAGAAAATGAGGGATATGCGAATCAAATTGAGGGAGCCACTAATCAGACCAACAAAGCCCCGAATGAAATAGACGAAGCACCGAAATGAACTGAGGAATCCCAGAATAAAATCAACGAAACCCCGAATCAAACTGAGGATGCTCCAAATCAAACTGAGGATTCTCCGAATCAAATCGACAAAGTCCAGAAACAAACGGAGCATGCTCCGAATAAAATCGATGAAGTTTCGAATCGATTCGACGTAGACCCAAAACAAACAGAGGACGCCCCAAATCAAATGGAGGAAGCCCAGAATCAAACCGAGAAATCCACGAATCAATCTGAAGAAGTCCCGAGATAAACGGAGGAAACATACCCAGGAATCCCAAAATCAAATCGGAGAATCTCCGAATCAAACAAATCAAGCCCCGTATCAAACGGAAGAAAACTCCAAACAAACCGACGAAGCGCTGGAACACACCGAAGAATCTCTGAATTAACCAAGGAAGCTCAGAATCAAACGGAAGAAGACTCCAAACAAACCGACAAAGCACCGGAACACTACGAAGAATCACTGAATCAAAAAGTGGAAGCCCCGAATCGAACGGAAGAAAACACCAAACAAATCGACGAAGTCCCGGAACACCCCGAAGAATCTCTTAATCAAAACGAGAAATCTCCAAAGCAAATTGAAGAAGTCCCTAGATAAACAGAGGAAACAAACCTGGGAATCCCAAAATTAAATTGGAGAATCTCCGAATCAAACAAAGGAAGCCCCGAATGAAACGGAGGAAGACCCGAAACAAATCGACGAAGCCACGGAAAATACCGAAGAATTACCGAATCAAAACGAGGAAGCCCCGAATCAAACGGAAGAAAAATCAAAACAAACCGACGAAGCTCCGGAATACACCGAAGAATCTCTGAATCAAAACGAGGAAGCTCCGTATCAAACGGAAGAAAACTCCAAACAAACCGACGAAACGCTGGAATACACCGAAGAATCTCTGAATTAAACCAAGGAAGTTCAGAATCAAACGGAAGAAGGCTCCAAACAAACCGACGAAGACCCGGAAAACACGGAAGAATCTCTGAATCAAATGAAGAAGCCCCGAATGAAACGGAAGAAAACTCCAAACAAATCGACGAAACCCTGGAACACACCGAAGAATCTCTGAATCAAAGCGAGAAATCCCCGAATCAACCTGAAAAAGTCCCGAGATAAAAGTAGGAAACACATCTAGGAATCCCAAAATCAAATAGGAGAATCTCCGAATCAAACAAAGGAAGCCCCGAAACAAATCGACGAAGCCCCGGAAAATACCGAAGAATCTCCGAATCAAAACGAAGAAGCTCCGAATAAGACGGAAGGAAACTCCAAGCAAACAGACGAAAACCGGGAACACACCGATGAACCTATGAATCAAGACGAGGAAGCCTCGAAACAACCCGAGTACCCTCGAATCAAACCGAAGAAGTCTCGGAAGACACTGAAGAAGCCCCGAAAGAAGCCGAAGTAACACCGAATCAAACCAAAGATGATTGTGTCACTTACTCGTTGTCTTCCCTTGGCAGGCGATTTTGTCGTGATTTTATACATTATTTCATTATTATATACGCGCTATCGTCTCCGAAGTAACTTAGTTGGAGCCACAAATGAAGAGTGTAAAGCCAAATAATAGCGAAACAACAACGTGAAATTCGTGTCTTGGATCTATTGATGAATCTTCCGATACCGGAATCGGCCATATGTACAATACTGAGGAAGTTAAAATTCTGAAGAACAAAGATGCGATCAAAGCAGCAGGTTAATAGTAATGGAGGAAATTGCTTCTGCTTTCGAACAAATTGGCTTTCGAACGCGTTCATGGAATAAATTCAGTTCGATAATCGCGGTTGAACTGTACCTTCGTCCATCTCTTTTTCACACACACACACACACACACACACACACACTCAGTGAGAGAGGGAGAGAGATAGAGAGAGATGGGGGAATAAATACGGTCTCCTTATTGAGTGTGGGATGGATACAGAGAGAGAGAGAGAGAGAGAGAGAGAGAGAGAGAGAGAGAGATTTCCAAAAATCATTTCACATCTAAACCCGGATCTATGTTGATCACATAACTATTTACTCCTGTTTTAATAGTAAGTCTGAACGGTTCGATAAGATCAAATTGGCAGCTGATCTGAAAAATGACCTACTGTTATTAACTGGGGCAAGGAGTGGCTGGTTAATTTTAAAGCCTCAAAAACGAAACTGATCACTTTTAATCATCTGAGAGAACCCCTTTTGCTTTCCATGAGTATGGCTGATGCTAACCTCTAGGAGAATGACTCATTTCACTTTCTTGGGGAAACATTTTTCGCTGACATGAAGCAGAAAGAATATACTGAATCAATTCTGCATATAAGAAATTTGTGTGGTGCTGGACAATTCTTTTTGCCGGAATGTATCTTACATATTTATAAGCGTACCATTCATCCTTTCTTTTAATATTGTTGCCACATCTGGTTTGGTGCTTCTGTTATATATTTAGAGATTCCTGATAAAATCCAGAATCTGGAATATTATTGGTCCTGTCTTGGCGTCTTGTTTTCAGTTCCTTTCCCACCGCCGAAACATAGCTTCCCCGTGCCTTTTCTATAAATAACTAGCAGCATGGCCCGACGTTGCCCGTGCTTGATTAAAAAAATCGTACGACTCATACAGCAATCGCTTGACTTAAAATATTTTTGCCCTTACTTGCCTTTAAAGGAGTGCCCTTTGCCGTGCTGATGTTGCTACATGCCTTACTTATTGTCTATTTCACAGTGCAAATTTTTTCTAAGCTCTATACTAAACATTAAATCTGTTACGAAAAAAGAACTAAACAAAATGAACACAGAACGATCAGTTTTAAAAAAGGACTCGTAACTGGAAAAACCGAATGAAAAAAGAATGTTAACAACAAATTTTTATTTTCACACCCAACCGAGTTCGGCTGAATCAGAATCAATGTTGAGTTTAAGCAAGCGAATGAGCCAATTGGAGTAAAGTGCCATGCAGATTTAAATTTTCTCCACTTGTGACGAATGCAGCTATCGATTTTTTTTGCATGCTAGCATGCTAGTTAACATTCGTGTCAGTCAGCTGTTTACTCTCACGCTGGCCAATAGAATCTTCCTGCTTATTCGTGGCAGCTAGCTAGAGGCTCTCACTCTGGCCAGTAGAAAATGGCCGCAAACTACATGAAAACTACCGTAGAAGCATGAAAAAATCAATTATTTCCACTATCGATGGGAGTTGGGAAATGCAAAGTCGTACTTGGAGCATGTGCATGTAAATTCTGGTGCAAATCTGTCGAAAATTGCGGCCGTGCATTCGTTACACACACACACACACACACACACACACACACACACACACACACACACACACACACACACACACACACACATCCTGCCTTTTATAGATAGAGATTTCATGGAAATTGTTCGGTTGAAACCTTCGTTACGGTACCTAGACTTTATGAACTTAAGCACAGTACTCGATTGGCGGCAAGGTTTCCTCATTTTACAGTTGAATTGGCTACATGCTACCGTAAGTTCTATCCTAACAGTTTATTTTCTCACATTTCTTGGTTGTGGAACTCTCTTCCGTTTTCATGATTTCCAGCCAACTTTGATCTTCAAAAATTTAAATGCGTTGTCAATCGTTATCTACTGTCCTCTTGGTTACTCTTCTTTTGTTCTCGCTCCTTTATAATCTTTCCCATTTCTCTTCTTCTTTCACACTCAGTAACTCCTTGTGTCGTAGTGGCTTTATTGCCTTGAAGGGTTAATATCGTCGCACATACCAAAAAAACATTTACACAAAGATTTGTAAAAAGGAATAAACTCCTAGAATAATCCAGCGGGACGTTTATTGTTCGTAAATAAAATGATTGCCTTTTATACTCGGATCAGACGTAACAAACTGATTTGTGAACCATGTCGCGTCTTGTGCCTTACTTTTAATTCGAGAAATCGTTATGATGTTTTCGCTATGCATCTATCATGTAATGTGCACGATAAAAAAAGGCAACTCGTTTGTAAATTGGGTGGTGGATTTGTCTAGCAGCATATCAACCTCTACGGGTTATTCAGTGCCGAAACCTTGCCAAATATGATTCGGTGCCGAATATATTTACCCTGAGCTCCTTGACAAGATCCAAAGAAGAATCAGCAATATTATTGGTCCCGATCTGGCATCGCGGCATCAGTCACTTTTCCACAGCCGTAAGGTTGCCTACCTGTGTCTTTTCTATAAATACGTTCATGGTAATTCTTCGCATGGGCTCTGTAGGTTGTATGTTTGGGTCAGTGTTTGTGGCTAGCTAAGTTTAACTTTAAGACAGAGGACCGTCCTCTTCCCTCTTTGGCCTTGTGCCACATTTTGTAAATATTACAAATAAATAACGCTCTTCGCTATGGTACCTAGACTCTTTTTAAAAAAATTTAAGCGCAGTACTAGACTGGCGTTAAGGTTTCATCAATTTAGAGTTGAGCTGGCTAGATGTAGCCGTAAGTTCTATGCTAACAGTTTCTTTTCTCGCACTTCTCAAATGTGGATCACCCTTCCAGCTTCATAGTTTCCAACCAGCTTTAATCTGCAAAAATTTAAATGCAATGTCAATCGCTATCTACTGTCTTCCTAATTACTCTTTTCTCTTCCCGCTCATTATTAATGTTCCTAATTCTTCCACTCCCTGTAACCCCTTGTGTCTTAGTGGCTTTATTGTCTTGCATGCGATGATACCGATTAAAAAAATATATATTTTGTAGATAACTTTATATTTTCAGGGTAAATGTATGTTTAAATATGTGGTTAAAATGTATTTTTTGCATTTTGATTAAATAGCAGGGTAGACTGAGCCTACTAGTCTTGGTTGGCAACCAGTGAAGAAAAAGAACTTCTATTTCTATGTGCTGTGTACATTTAACAAGTTGGCGATCATAGCTCGCCACATCTTCCTAGCATTTGTAGCCTTTATTAAGGTTTTTTGACCATTTCCTGTTCTGTTATCCATTTGCGCAAGATCATTCGATAGGTTACTCGCTGTATACCCCTATTCCATTTGCCTTCCTTTTCCCTGTGAGTGTCTTATTTTCCAAGCACTCTTTTCTCATTATTTGTATAAGAAATGTCAACTATGTCTTTCTAGTTCTAAATGTCATTTTGGTTTCCATTTTTCATTTAAACTTCCTCTTTGTTCACATGTTCCACCCAGGGTATTCCCAGCATCCTTCTGTAGAACTAAATTTCTGTTGTTCCTCCCTTTCATCTGTGAAGAAGTTATCCATCATTCACTGCTATATATTGGGTTCTCCGGAAAGTATATGGCGATTTTTAAAGGAATCAAAACACAAAGCAAAATCCTGCCATTAAATATTTATTCACCGAGATATGAATCATTTTGTTGCACAATCTTTCTTTAAGATTAAAGATTCCGTCTTCCCAGAATTTCGGCGATTTCTCGTCGAAGAACTCATTAATGCCTTTTTTTTATGTCATCCAAAGAATTAAAATTTTTATCATTGAGATTATTTTGCAAGAACCTGAAGAAATGAAAATCCAAAGTAGCAATATCTCGTGAATATGGCGGGTTGGGTGACACATCCCAGCCAACCTGCAATAATTTTTGTCGGCTCGCCAAAGAAACGTGCGGTCTGGAATTGTCCTGATGGAAAACAACACCTTTCCTCTTCGCTAATTTTGGGCGTTTTTCTTGAATTGATGCTTTTATTTCGTCCAGCTGCGAGCAGAACTATTCAGAATCAATTCAATGGTTATTTGGCAAAAGTTCATAGTACAGGATTCCTTTACAATCCCACCAGATGGACAGCATGTTTTTCTTAGGATGAAGAGCTGCTTTTAAAGTAGCTAAAGTTGGTACTTGTCGCTTACCCCAGGATCTTTTTTGCTGAACATTGTTGTAAACGATCTATTTCTCATCAGTCGCTTCAAAAAGGGTGAATTTTCAATTAGAGCAAATTATATATATGCATGTTCTAATGTAACACTGCACAAAAAACAAATATATAAAATAATTCGTGCGTTCTTGAATTGAACCTGCACCATATAATTTATATATATATATATATATATATATATATATATATATATATATATATATATATATATATATATATATTCTAATATAACATTGCATAGTAAACAAATATATATATATATTTGTTCATAATGCAGTATTACATTAGAACATGCATATACCCACTACAAAACTGTACATCATGTTTCAACTTTTAAAAAATTCTCTTTCTCTCTCTCTCTCTCTCTCTCTCTCTCTCTCTCTCTCTATATATATATATATATATATATATATATATATATATATATATATATATAGTCAAATTTCAGGCAGGCAGTGATATATATATTTACACGGTCATATATGTATATCTACTTGCCTTTGAATGCTGTAATTAACTGGACTACGTGTTTTGTTACGCGTTAATGATCTGTGATCTGTTTGTTATACATATACATACATACATACATATATATATATATATATATATATATATATATATATATATATATATATATGTGTGTGTGTGTGTGTGTGTGTGTATGTATGTGTGAAAGATTTAAGAGCAGATACAGTTCATCTTCCTTCCTTGCACTCATAAATACATCACAAATTTTCTAGCGATAACAATTATTTTATTATGTTGCTAGTGAAATGTCTCCCGGCGGACGGCTCCAGGTAAATGCCTTTTGACAAGTGGCGGACGATCAAAGCGATTGAAATTGGCAACAACCCAAATGGCACTTTGCAGTTTACTTGACCTGATTGCCTATGCAAATACTGCCGCACAGTAAAGCGTTTAATTCACTACGGTCACTTAGTAATCAATACAGGTTGGAGTCAAATGAGTTCAGAAATTTAGCACGTTTTTGCAACAGAATCACAACCATCTTGTCTGGATAAAAAAAACGCCGCTGGAAAACGGAATACGGACACATCTTAACGCATATATACGGCCGTATTAAGCACATATAAGCGTTGGGGGTCATGAACGGATCTGGTAAGGCTTAGTCTAACCTCCCTATGAATATACTATTTTTCACATTCTACAAATCTTACAGAGGTAAATCAAGAAGTTATACTGGCTGCAAACCGTCTGCATCTTGATATAAAATGAGTTCAGCGTTCAGGCTAATGAGCCATATAAAATAACTTATCACCCGACTTCTAATGAATAGAGCGAGCAGCAGAATCGGACCGGACCCACGCTAGGCATTAATGGGGTTGATCAGCAGCTGTGAACTGATGTGACGACGGCGATCAGGGGATCGCTCCAGTAGCCTCAAGATGGACGTTACACGCGAAAATAAATATGGCTACTGAAAAGTGAAATTATTGGAGAGAAGTATCCATATTAGTGCGCAATCTGCCGTAGGCGATTGTAGCGAAAAGGCGATTATTCGTTCATCGTTATCATTGTGTTATATATTAGGTTGGTGCAAAAATAATGTCGTTTTCTCACATATGTTAGAACGTGAAAAACGACATTATTTTTGCACCAACCTAATAGTAATGCTATTCTTTTCTTTATCAACATTGGCATTATTTACTTTTGAGCTTCTGTGAGAAATATAAAGATGCAAATAATCGACAATTATTATCGGAGTGAAAGCGAAGTCTGTGTCTACACTATAAGCCTCAAGTTTTAAACTGAACTCGAAATTGCTTTATTCTTCAAGTAAACTTCAACGGTATTGCCCTGACAAATATCCCGCTAGGATGTGCCATTCTCACTGTGTTACGGTAGCTCGAATTGTGATGATTAGAGCGGGAAGTCGAATCAGACAGGAAATAGGACAAGAACAGTGCGGGTTCGTCAAAGACACTGGAACAAGTAATGTAATATTTATGGTCCGAATGTTATCAGAAAGAGCAAAACAAATGCAGAAAGACGTGTACCTGTGTTTTATAGATTACACAAAGGCGTTCGATAAAATACGCCACAAAGATCTGTTGGGAATGCTCAGCAACTTTGACATATTTGGGGAGCATATTAGAATGATCAAGAACCTATACTGACAGCAAACCGTCTGCATACATAAGTTCAGCAGATATACAAAAATAGAAAGGGGTGTAAGACAAGGATATGTCTTCCCACCGGACTTATTCAACCTATACAGTGTGGCAACTCTGAGAGAATTAGAAGTCCCACCAGGATTCATTATTGGCGGCCAACAATATTAACAACATAAGATATGCAGATGACACAGTGCTGATAGCAGACAGAGAAAGAAAACTACAAAAACTCCTAAAGAACGTAGTGAAGGAAAGCGAGATGAAAGGACTAAATATCAGTTGCAAGAAGATAGAATGCATGGCTGTTAGCAAAAGGATGAGCCTAAAATGCAAATTACAAATCGGAGATACTAAAATCAAACAAGTGGAAATACTTAAATATCGCTTTGAGATAACAAAAGATGCCTTCCAAAAGCTAAGTAGAGTATTAAGAAACGAAAACATTATGTTAGAAACAAAGAAAAAAGAGTGCTGAATTGTTATGTAATATCTGTCCTACTGTATGGCAGTGAATGCTGGGCAATCTCCTCAAACATGAAGAGATTTGAAGGAACAGAAATGTCGTCCTACAGAAGGATGGTGAGGATGCCATGGACATAATAGGGGAGCAATGAAGCAGTTTTAGAGAAAATGGAACAAAAAAGTAAAGATATCAGATCAGGAAGAGACTTTTTTTTCCATGTCGACTATACAGTTAAATTCCCAGATCAAAAAGAAGAAAAAAATCTCTTGCTATAAAGGTAATTTACATTAAGCAGAAAAAAGGCTTGGCCAGAAGCGTCTATCTTTTTAAATTTGGATTTTTAATGTAACTATAACAACACAGATATTTCGATTTCATTTTTGCCTTGAAAAAGTCGGAAGACGAAACGCGTCGGAAAATCTAAGATTTTTCCAATTGTCATTTCATATATATATATATATATATATATATATATATATATATATATATATATATATATATATATATATATATATATATATATGTTTGTGTGTGTGTGTGTGTTCTGATTTAAAATTATATTTTCCTCGGTTTCTCAGAATAAAATAACAGATTTAATTAATTTTTTTTATCAACTTATATGTGTCAATTGTTTTTCGATCATAAATATCACGACGATATCTTCCAACCATAAAGTAATTTATCTTTCTTTTTTTTTTTCGTCCAATTTCGACAATCATTCAAATTTTAACTACCAACTAATCAATAAAACACGCTTTTTATTGTTCTAGGGAGCACGCTTTCTCTGAGGTCGACCACATATTCGTGTGCACAGACCACCATTTAGCACGTTCAACACTACCTTTTACATTCTAACTCTTATTTGAATTCTCTTTTTTTTTTTGTTAGAATTACCATTAGAAATTTTTGTGTAAACCTATTTAAGCTTTTATTTTGAGAAATTAAATAAAACTTTTTAAACTAATGCGCGTCATCATGACTGCTTGTGGTGAATTTCATCGTGTAATGTGGAAGATTTTGGGCGTTCCCCTTTGTGCCTGAAAATAACTGTACTTTTCAGTGTAACTTTTGGCTGCTACTTTTTCAAAATAAGCTGAACTAACTTGGGTTACTAATGAGAAGTACGTCATTTCAATATTTCCTTGTGCTAGGCTTTTGTTATGACGTGGGGTCTGGTATGACACATCACTTAACAGAGTCAGTCGTGATAGTAGTTGATGTAATGAATATGCATACACCTGTTTTCCCCCTCACAGGAATATGATTGTCTGGTGTCAGCCATAAATACTGATATAGGGGTACAGGACTACGCCATTGTAGTACGCCATTTGACCGAAGCCTATTCACGAAGCTTACTGGCCTACGTCTATCGCCTAAGCATATTGCCTACGACTACGACGAGTAACCAGTTGATTACAGCTACCTGCTAGATTGTCTACTCGGTTACAGTAGCGAAAACCACTTAGCTACTTCGAACAAATATATCCCTTTCCGGGACATATCAGTAGTATTCAGTTCTCAGCTAGACAAATCACTGCAATAATATTATCTTTACCCTAAACGATTACCCAGGACTACTAATCATGAATGGATCAGGAGGTTAACAGGCTCTTGCCAAAATAGCATTCAAAAGTAGCTAAATTCGTAGCGAATTTAGCTACTTTTGAATGCTATTTTAATTCAGGTTTGGTTTGGTTTGTTTTACGGCATATCAACACCTCAATGGGTTATTTAATGCCGATAAGATTTTTGTTGCTGGTAATATTTTTTATCTATCTATCTATCTATCTATCTATCTATCTATTTTTATCTATCTATCTATCTATCTATCTATCTATCTATCTATCTATCTATCTATCTATCTATTGGTTTGGTTTGGTTTGTTTTACGGCTTATCAACCCTAATGGGTTATTTAATGCCGATAAGAGTTTTATTGCTGGTAATATTTTTTATCTATCTATCTATCTATCTATCTATCTATCTATCTATCTATCTATCTATTTTCATCTATCTATCTATCTATCTATCTATCTATCTATCTATCTATCTATCTATCTATCTATCTATGTATCTCAGTATATATTGGTTTGGTTTGGTTTGTTTTACGGCTTATCAACCCTAATGGGTTATTTAATGCCAATAAGATTTTTGTTGCTGGTAATATTTTTTATCTATCTATCTATCTATCTATCTATCTATCTATCTATCTATCTATCTATCTATCTATCTCTCTATTTTTATCTATCTATCTATCTATCTATCTATCTATCTATCTATCTATCTCAGTATATATTGGTTTGGTTTGGTTTGTTTTACGGCTTATCAACCCTAATGCCAATAAGATTTTTGTTGTTGGTAATATTTTTTATCTATCTATCTATCTATCTATCTATCTATCTATCTATCTATCTATCTATCTATTTTCATCTATCTATCTATCTATCTATCTGTCTATCTATTTTTATCTATCTATCTATCTATCTATCTATCTATTTTTATCTATCTATCTATCTATCTATCTATCTATCTATCTATCTATCTATCTATCTATCTATCTCAGTATATATTGGTTTGGTTTGGTTTGTTTTACGGCATATCAACCCTAATGGGTTATTTAATGCCAATAAGATTTTTATTACTGGTAATATTTTTTTTCCTAAAAATGTATTGTTGATATTATTTTTTCAAAAATGTATCCTTGGAAATATTATTTTTCAAAAATTTGCTGCTGGTAATAATGTATCGTTAATATTTCTTTCTTCAAAAATGTTTTTGCTGGTATTAAAACCTATTTTTATACTTTCATAGTGCTTTGAACCCCAGTTTGGGGGTTAGCTATTTTCCTATAGTTGGGGTCCTAACAGATGCTACCACCCCGGGTCAAGGAGAACCTGGGAACACCAGCAATTAAGAGGTGGTTCCACGCTCCTCAAAACCTCCTGATCGGAGGCCTTGCTGTTGGACGTAGTTTATCGTCTTACCCAGGACGCGTATGTAGTTTATCGTCTTACCCAGGACGCGGATGTAGTTTATCGTCATACCCAAGACGTGGATGTAGTTTATCGTTTTACCCAGGACGGTGTTAATTCAGTTTGCAAATCCTGTGTGCTGTTCACCATTCGATTAACAAAAACGTGCTTATTAAGTGGGTGAACAATTTTTTTTATAGTCAAATAATAAACAGATCCCTCACTTTTTATATACGTTTCTCTTATTGAGAGAAAAACATACTTCATGGCAGGTTAAGCTTGTAGCGGTCAGGAAAGCATCTTCTTGGGAGACGTAAAAATATTTTTTTTACAGTGGTGTTCACCCTGTACAAGGCCCTGGGATCACTCGAGGTAGAAGGGTAAAAAGTAAGAGATACAGCTTACACGGATATGTGCGGAAGATAATGGTTAGACTTGAACAGGTTAGGATTGTAGTGATCGCGGAAGCAGCACCTTGGGAGTCGGTACCAAAAGGCAGCGCTTCGTAGGGAGATGTTGCTTGAGTGAAACTTACATCTCGCCAGGAGGATATGAAGGGAATGAGCGTGGTGCTCTATATTTCGTCTATATTCGTGAATAGGTCAGTATATCTTAGATATATGCTTTGGTATGCCATAGATAGATAGATAGATAGATAGATAGATAGATAGATAGATAGATAGATAGATAGATAAACAAATAGATAGATACATAGACAGATAAACAAATAGATAGATAGATAGACAGACAGAAATAGATAATAGATAGATTGATAAACAAATATATACATATATATATATATATATATATATGTATATATATATATATATGGATAGATAGATAGATGGATAGATAGATAGATATGAGCAGACTCAGAGGAATACATAGATAGTTATGAGCAGGCACATATAGATAGTTACATAGATATACAGATAGATAGATAGATAGATAAACAAATAGATAGATACATAGATAATTAGATAGATAGACAGACAGACAAATAGATAGATAGATAGATAGATAGACAGACAAACAAATAGATAGATAGATAGATAGATAGATATGAGCAGACTCAGAGGAATACATAGGTAATTATGAGCAGGCATAGACAGATAGTTACATAGATAGATAAACAAATAGATAGATACATAGATAGATAGACAGACAGACAAATAGATAGATAGATAGATAGACAGACAAACAGATAGATAGATAGATAGATATGAGCAGACTCAGAGGAATACATAGGTAATTATGAGCAGGCATAGACAGATAGTTACATAGATAGACAGTGATCGGGGAAACAGGACCTTGGGAGTCGGTACCAAAAGGCAGCGTTTCGTAGGAAGATGCTGCTTGAGTGAAACTTACACCTCGTCAGGGGGATATGAAGGGAATGAGCGTGGTTCGTTATATTTCGTCTATATTCGTTAATAGGTCGGTATATCTTAGATATATGCTTGGATATACCATAGATAGATAGATAGATAGATAGATAGATAGATAGATAGATAGATAGATAGATAGATAGATATGAGCAGACTAGAAGGAATACATAGATAGTTATGAGCAGGCACATATAGATAGTTACATAGATAGATAGTTACATAGATAGATAGATAGATAGATAGATAGATAGATAGATAGATAGATAGATAGATAGATATACTCCTCTCTCACCGATGAAATATTGCTAGCCTCTAGGTATTATATCCTCATTTTCATGCACAATGTTCAGACGAGCTACATTCCTTAGATCCGCCAGTTCAGACCTTCACAGCGAGGACTCTCCATGCCACGTACACAGAGTCGATTCATCCATTCTCGTCGTATCCCATTCATAATGATGAACTTTCCTCAGTCAACTTCGTCTCTAAAGCTGTTATCTTGTCCAACAAATACCCGAGAGAATGCTTTCCTGATCACTATAATCTTAACCTCTGTCCTACAAATCTAGATGATATGCGCTTCTTACTCTCTACTTGTTTGCCCCAACAACAAGCTAACAAGTCAGCGGCCAGGCCTGAAGGCTTCCTAGACCGAAGACAACGATAAGGATCGACGGCTTCAGAGAGAAAGGCCAGAATCAACGGGTCCCTACACTGAAGACAACGGCCGACTAATTACTAGACTGAACACAACGGCCAGGACCGACGGCTTCCTAGACTGAATTCAGTGGCCAGGGTCGATGATTTTCTACACTGAAGTCAACGGTCAGAGCAGACGCCATAATAGACTGATGTCAGCGGCTAGGACTGACGGTTCCCTACACTGAAGTCAACAGACAGGAATTATGGCTTCCTAGTCTGAAGACAACGCCCAGTGCTGACGGGTTCTTAGACTGAATTCAGCGGCCAGGGCCGACGACTTCCTAGACTGAAGTCAACGGCCAGGGCCGACGGCTTCCTACACGGAAGCCAACGGGTAAGAATGATAGCTTCTTAGTCTGAAGACAACGGCCAGTGCCGATAGGTAAGTAGACTGAAATCAACGGACAGGCCGACAGCATCCTAGACAGACGTCAGCAACCAGGGACGATTGTTTCATCGACCTGAGACAACGGTCATTGCCGTCGGGTTCCTTATCTGAAGACAACGGCCAGGGCTAAACTAGAATACATACTAGACATAAGACTACGGCCAGGGTGGACGGCATACGAGACTGAAGTCATCGGCCAGGAAATACTTCTTCCTAGATCAAAGTCACCGACAAGTGTCGACGACTTCCTAGATTAAAGACAACGTCCAGGACCAACGGGTTCCTAGATTGAAGTGAACGGCGAGGGATGACGGCTTAATGGACTGATGTAAACGGCCACGTCCGACTGCTTCCTAGATTGAATTCAATGGGTCAGGTATGTCTGGTCTGGAAGTGGG
>OZ038511.1:43470724-43486109 GCA_964036315.1 Acanthosepion esculentum | reverse complement strand
TTTATTTCAGCTTCCATTTCTTTTCTTTTTTACACCCTCAAAATTCGTCTTGTAGTCTCTTACCCACTTCAGGCCAGCTATAAACCCATAACCTCAACACAATCTTGGAAAATATGCAAATACCGACGAAATGAACAGATATTAAAAATTGAAAACAAAAGCATCATCACTTGTAGAAATTTGTGACGGTACGTCTCTCTCTCTCTCTTTCGCTCTGTGAGTGCGATGTTGATGAAGATAGTGGGATGGGGTTGATATGTAGTGTGGGTTAGTGTATAGATAGTGGCGAGTGGTCGCATGCCAGGTGCTGAAATTGCATGTGTCGTATGGATGCGATAATTCTGACAAATGATCGCTGTGTGAAGGAAGGATTGTCGAGGAAGGAAGATGATCAAGTTAAAAGAACATGTCGGCAATTAAAATGAAAAGAAGTCGGAAGACAGAATTGGAGGAGGAAAAGGAAGACGGAGAAAATTGGCAGAGACGAGAAGAAGGCAGAATAAAACAGGTAAAGATGAAGAACTTAATAATACTAAGAAGAAAGTAAAATAGTGGGAAGTAATGTGAGGAGGAGGAAAGAAGAAAGTAAAAATATTATGAAGAAAAAAGGAAGATGAAATTGAAGAAGAAAGTAAAAATAATAATAATAAGAAGACGAAGAAGAAATAAAAAATATTAAGAACAAAAAGAAGAAAAATGTAAAAATGTGAAGAAGAAGAAGAAGAAGAAGAAGAAGAAGAAGAAGAAGACGAAGAAGAAGAAAGTAAATTATTAAGAAGAAAGAGAAAAAGAAAGTAAATATATTAAGGATAAAAGAAAAACAAGAAAAAGAAAGTAAAAATGATGATAAGAATAATATGAAAAAATTGAAAAATATTAAGAAGAAAAAAGTAAAAATGTGAAGAAGAAGAAGAAGAAGAAGAAAGTAAAAACATTAAGGAGAAAAGAAGAAGAAAAAGAAGAAATTAAAAATATTTAACGAGAAAAGTAGAAGAAAAAGAAGAAGAAAGTAAAAATATTAACGAGAAAAGAAGAACAAAAAAGAAGAAAGTAAAAATATTAAGGAGAAAAGAAGAAGAGGAAGAAGAAGAAAAAAGTAAAAATATTAAGGAGAAAAGAAGAAGAAGAAAGAAACTAGAGAAAGGATTAAAAAAAGAAGAAGCAAAGAATAAGGCAGTAAAAAATGAAAGGAAGAAAAAGAAAGAATAGGAATGAAAAAAAGAAAAAGAAAGAAGAAGTAAGAACGAAAACAGAAAGAAAGAAAAAAAGAAAAAAGTATCAAATAAAGAAAGCAATCAAGCAAGAAAGAACGAATAAGAATGGATAATAAATTAAAAAGAAAGAAAAAGGTATAACAAGAAAGAAATAGTGTAAAAAAGAAAAATAAGACAAAAAGAATCAGAAAGAATACAAAAAAGAAAGAAAGACAAGAAATAAGCTGGAGAAAGAATTAAGGAGAGAAAGAAACAAAGAATAAGAAAGTAAAAGAAGAAAAGAAAGGAAAAGAAAGAATAAGAAAGAAAAAGAAAGAATAAAAACGAAAAAAAATAAAAAGAGTAGAAACGCAAAAACATCCAAACAGGAAGAAAAAAGAGACGAGAGAGAGAGAGAGAGAGAGAGAGAGAGAGAGAGAGAGAGAGAAAAGGTGTCAAAGAGAAAAAAGAAAAAAGGTGTCAAAGAGAAAAAAGAAAGTAGAAAAATGAATGATGAAGGGCATAAAATGAAAATTAGGCGTAAAGTAAAATAGAAGGTAAAAAAAAAAAGAACGTAAATATGGTGGGGTGAAAAGAGAAAGAGATTAAAAGAAGAATACAGAAGAACGAGATGAAAGGAACGTAAAAAGAAAGAAAAGGCGAAAAGAAAATGAAGGTAAGAAGGAATGTACTAAATGGGGTGGCGATAAATTGCATCAAAAGAAAGAAGGCGGTAGAAAGAAAAGAGAAGGGAAAATTCAATATGAAAAAGAAAGCGAAAAAAGAGCAAAAAGAAAAAAGGGGGTAAAAAGAAAATGAAGTTAAAATGAATGTCAAAATGTAAGTGAAATGAAAGCAACAAAGTGAAAGAAAGTAGAAAATGGAGGCGAAACGAAGGAAAGAAAGCAAAGAAAGTAAAAAATGAAGGTAAAATGAAGGAAAGAATGTAAATAAATAAAAAAAACACTGGAGGCGAAACGAAGGAAATAAAGCCAAAGAAAGTAGAAAATGGGGGTGAAATGAAGGAAAGAAAGTAAATAAATAAAAAACACTGGAGGCGAAACGAAGGAAAGAAAGCAAAAGAAAGTAAAAATTGGAGGTGAAATAAAGGAAAGAAAGTAAATAATATAAAACCACTGGAGGAGAAACGAAGGAAATAAAGCAAAAGAAAGTAGAAAATGGAGGTGAAATGAAGGAAAGAAAGTAAATAAATAAAAAACACTGGAGGCGAAACGAAGGAAAGAAAGCAAAAGAAAGTAAAAAATTGGAGGTGAAAGGAAGGAAAGAAAGTAAATAAATAAAAAAACACTGGAGGAGAAACGAAGGAAAGAAAGCAAAAGAAAGTAAAAAATTGAGGTGAAATAAAGGAAAGAAAGTAAATAAATAAAAAACACTGGAGGCGAAACGAAGGAAAGAAAGCAAAAGAAAGTAAAAAATATTGGAGGTGAAAGGAAGGAAAGAAAGTAAATAAATAAAAAAACACTGGAGGAGAAACGAAGGAAAGAAAGCAAAAGAAAGTAAAAAAATTGAGGTGAAATGAAGGAAAGAAAGTAAATAAATAAAAAACACTGGAGGCGAAACGAAGGAAAGAAAGCAAAAGAAAGTAAAAAATTGGAGGTGAAAGGAAGGAAAGAAAGTAAATAAATAAAAAACACTGGAGGAGAAACGAAGGAAAGAAAGCAAAAGAAAGTAAAAAATTGCGGTGAAATGAAGGAAAGAAAGTAAATAAATAAAAAACACTGGAGGCGAAACGAAGGAAAGAAAGCAAAAGAAAGTAAAAAAATGGAGGTGAAAGGAAGGAAAGAAATTAAATAAATAAAAAAACACTGGAGGAGAAACGAAGGAAAGAAAGCAAAAGAAAGTAAAAAATTGCGGTGAAATGAAGGAAAGAAAGTAAATAAATAAAAAAACACTGGAGGAGAAACGAAGGAAAGAAAGCAAAAGAAAGTAAAAAATTGGAGGTGAAATGAAGGAAAGAAAGTAAATAAATAAAAAAACACTGGAGGAGAAACGAAGGAAAGAAAGCAAAAGAAAGTAAAAAATTGAGGTGAAATGAAGGAAAGAAAGTAAATAAATAAAAAACACTGGAGGCGAAACGAAGGAAAGAAAGCAAAAGAAAGTAAAAAATTGGAGGTGAAAGGAAGGAAAGAAATTAAATAAATAAAAAAACACTGGAGGAGAAACGAAGGAAAGAAAGCAAAAGAAAGTAAAAAATTGGAGGTGAAATAAAGGAAAGAAAGTAAATAATATAAAACCACTGGAGGAGAAACGAAGGAAATAAAGCAAAAGAAAGTAGAAAATGGAGGTGAAATGAAGGAAAGAAAGTAAATAAATAAAAAACACTGGAGGCGAAACGAAGGAAAGAAAGCAAAAGAAAGTAAAAAATTGAGGTGAAATGAAGGAAAGAATGTAAAAAAAGTAAAAAATTTAGGCGAAAAGAAAGAAAGTAAAAGAATGAGGAAAGAAAAGCAGATTTTTTTTAAGCAATTCGCTTTAACCAAGGCAAGAGTGCCACTCGTACGTAAGGCATTACAGAGAGTGAGAGTAAGTGTAAAGATGAGTGTTTGGGAAAAGGATAAAGAGAAGGACAGGAATCAAGGTCAAGGCATCAGAAGATGTCGATTGACATTATATTTTAATAGTTGAAGGTTACAGCTATCAGGGAAGCGAGTGATAGGAAGGGAATTCCACTGATGGGAGGTGCGAGATAAGAAGCTGTTGGAGTAGAAGAGATGGATGCATTTAACCGTTTCGACAGTGAAAAAGATGCCAACCTAGTAGCACGCTTAAAATTCATGTAGTTTGTGAACCAGTGAAAGTAGCTCGTCAGAGCAGTTGCCATGAAAATATTTGTAGAAAAGACAAAGAGAAGCCACAGCACGTCTGTGAGAAAGTGACTGTAGACGGGATGCCAGATCAGGACCTTTCATATTGCATATACGTCTCTGGATTTTTCAAGGACCTCGAGATGAACAGCGAGGTCACCAGATCATATATGGCGGCAGTATTCCATGCAAGGACAACTGGTTGATTTGTAGATTTGAAGGATGCAGGCGGACGAGTAAAACCTTCTGGTATGACACAGTGAACCAACTTTCATTGCGGCAGATGAAGCTATAGATTCAATATAGTTGTTCCACTTCAGGTCAGTGGTCAGCGTGAGACCAAGCAGGCGTTGAGAGGCGCTCTCGTGGAGCTGGGCATCAGCCATCCTGTTGGGAAGCAGGGAGTTCTTTTTGGTGGGCAACTGAAAGCAGTTTCGTTTTTAGAAGCATTAAAGTTTACAAGCCATTTCCTGTCTCAGTCAACCATAGATTGGAGGTCTTTCATGGTAAAAAGATGAACAGGACATGCAAATGCAAATGCAAATAAAATGTTGAATGTAAGTTAAAGAAAATCATGTAAAAAAGAAAAAAAAAATGAATTGAAAATGCATCAAAAATACAAATGGATAGAATTTTAAATAAACCAACGTAAAAGAAGAAAAGGATGCAAAAAACAACTAGGAATGAATATGATGCAAAGGTAAGAAATGCGGAAGAAAAGAATGAATAAGCAGAAAGTAAAGAAGAAAAAAAAAACAAGGAAGGAAACAATAATGAAACCAAACGAAATATCAGTTACTAGCAGCATGGCCCGGCGTTGCCCGTGCTTGATTCAAAAAATCGTACGACTCATACAGCAATCGCTATCACTTGACTTAAAATATTTTTGCCCTTCCTTGCCTTTAAAGGAGTGCCCTTTGCCGTGCTGATGTTGCTACATGCCTTACTTCTTGCCTATCTCACACTGAAAATTTTTTCTAAGATCTATACTAAACATTAAATCTGTTACGAAAAAAGAACTAAACAAAATGAAAACAAAACGATCAGCTTTAAAAAAAAGGACTCGTAACTGGAAAAACCGAATGAAGAAAAAATGTTAACAACAAACTTTTTCACACTCATCCCAGTTCTGCGGAATCAGAATCAACGTTGAGTTTAAGCAAGCGAATGAGCCAATTGGAGTAAAGTGTCATGCAGATTTAAATTTTTCCCACTTGTAACGAATGCAGCTATCGATTTTTTTTTGCATGCTACTTAACATTCGTGTCAGTCTGCTGTTGGCTCTCACGCTGGCCAATAGAATCTCCCTGCCTATTCGTGGCAGCCAGCTATAGGCTCTCACTCTTGCCAGTAGAAAATGGCCGCAAACTGCATGAAAACTGCCGTAGAAGTATGAAAGAATTGATTATTTCCACTATCGATGGGAGTTGGGAAATGCAAAGTCGGTCTTGGCCTTTTGACTAACTTGGAGCATGTGCATGTAAATTTTGGTGCAAATCCGTCGAAAATTGCGGCCGTGCATTCGTTACACACACACACACACACACACACACACACACACACACACACACACACACACACACACACATCCTGCCTTTTATTAGATAGATATGATATTGAATATCAAAAGAGGATCGAATAAAAAAAATGGAAGCTACGAAGAAAGAAAGTCGAGAAGTTGGACTTATGAGAAATTAAAGAGAAGGAAACTTGTTATACAAGTGGGAGGAGTTTGGCAGAGAGATAGAAAGAGAAGGAATGAGTGAGAGAGGGGGATGTTAAGACAAGGGAGAAATAAGGTGAGAAGAAACGAGTAAAAATAAAGAACAAGAGGGAGGAGCCTGAGAATAATAATGCTGAAAGCACACAAGAAGGCGTGAAAGAAATACTAGAAAAATAGGAAAGGCAAATCTACTAAACAGTAGATAGATAGATAGATAGAGTAGACTGAGATAGATAGATGGGATATATATATAAATATATATATATATATATATATATATATATATATATATATATATATATATATATATATATAGGTAGATATGAGCAGACTGAAATAGATAGATATGAGTAGACTGGGATAGATAGATATGAGTAGACTGGGATAGATAGACAGATAGATAGATAGATAGATAGATAGATAGATAGATAGATAGATATGAACAGACTGGGATAGATAGATAGATAGATAGATAGATAGATAGATAGATAGATAGATAGATATGAGTAGACTGGGATAGATAGATAGATAGATAGATAGATAGATAGATAGATAGATAGATAGATAGATACATAGATAGATAGATATGAACAGACTGGGATAGATAGATAGATAGATAGATAGATAGATAGATAGATAGATAGATAGATAGATAGATATGAGCAGACTGGGATAGATAGATAGATAGATAGATAGATAGATAGATAGATAGATAGATAGATAGATAGATAGATATGAGCAGACTGGGATAGATAGATATGAGTAGACTGGGATAGATAAATAGATAGACAGATAGATAGATAGATAGATAGATAGATAGATAGATAGATAGATATGACCAGACTGAAATAGATAGTTTGTTAGATTTAGAGAGAAACTGCGTGATAGAGAGAGAGAGAGAGAGAACAGAAAGGGAGAATTACCGCGGAAGAGAAACGTAGATTTAGAGAGAAAGAAGAAGGTAGGAAAAGAAAAAGTGACAGAAAAAAAATCAGTGACAGAGAGAGAGAGAGAGAGAGAGAGAGAGAGAGAGAGAGAGAGAGAGAGAGAGAGAGAGAGAGAGAGAGAGAGAGAGAGAGAGTGTGTGTCAGGGAGGAAGAAGAGTATGATACAGAGACATAAACACTGAGATAGAGAGAGGGGTTGAGAGAGAAAGCAGAAAGAGGAAACCATTGTAAACTAGAAGAGAGTTCTCCAGAGAGAACGACTAAAAAGGCACGAAAAAAAAACAAAAAAAAAAACAACAAAGCAATAAAAAACAAAAAAACGAAGCGAGAAAAAAAAAATAAAGAGAGAGAATGACCTAGGGACCGAGGGAGTGGGAAAGAGAATAGGAGAGAGAAAGAGAGAAGGTGAGGTGAGAAGGAAGGGGAGATGGAGACTGAAAGAAAATGGAATCGTGTCGAATTATCAATTAGGTTAATTACTTTTCCACTGCATAATGTCAGCAAGAGGAAAGACTCCTCATGTCGAATCAGCAATTTTTTTTTATTAATTAGATTTAATTTCACCTGTTAATTTTGGATATTCCGAATGCTGAAAAGAAAATGACATAATCCAAGAGGGAATTTTGAATTTCGATATTGCTTAGTATTAAATCAATTATATTTCAGATGAAGCAACCCAGGCCTTATCTTGTACAACTCCCCCTACATCAACGACATTACACACGTAAGGATACGCATTTTCACCGGTAAGGCTAATCTTTATAGCAGTTTTAAATTCAAGTTTTGCTTCAAATTGTCTCCTTTTAGATGCTTTCTTAGTTTTGCTATTCAGAATGCATGTAAATTGCAGTTAATCATTGCTTTTGGAGGCAGGGTACGGTTCCTACATCACTTTCAAAAGGACGTATATTTAAAAGAATAGATAAATGGTTGTAAACGAAGAAGTGAATTGTGTGAAACTGGCCAGCAATAATTTCTGGTCTCAAACCCATTGAAAATATATAGGGTCTGCTAAAATCTGGCATTCGAATAAAAAGGTGTATCCTACAAACGTTCAAAAGCTTGAACAAATTGCAAAGTTACAGTGGGAGGAAAATAGAAGCTGAGAAGTGCAAGAAGCTTAAAAATGGCTACCAGAAACATTCGATGGCAGTCATGGCTGCCAAAAGGGGTACAACCAAATTTTAAGGAGGGTTGCCTTTATTATGGCCCTTGTCTCTTTTTTTCCTCTTTGATATTACAAAATGTTAACTGAAAAAAAGAATTTGGGGTTAAATTGCTTTGGAGAACCAATAAAAACCAATTAAAAGAATTCTGATGCTATGAATTTCGTTCTTTTTCACTTATTTCTGAGGATGTAGCAATGAAATAAAAAGGCGCCAATATTGGTGACCGGAATTGTAATTACATTCAGAAAAATATAAGTCTTGTTCGAAACCCGACGCATTATTTTTTCCACACTTTGTCATGAATTTGGATAATATTGTTCTGATATAAAAATTGATATATCATATTCTGCCATATATATATAGTTCATTATATATATATATATATATATATATATATATATATATATATATATATATATATACACACACACACACACACACACACATATATATATATATATATATATATATATATATACATATATATATATATATATAGAGAGAGAGAGTGTGTGTGTGTGTTCCGATAACTTATATATATAATTACGGTAGTCGACTGAAAAGTTCATAGGCTGACCAAGATCCTCTCATCTTCTTGCATCACATTGCCGTAGACGCTTTCATCCTCTTGGTCAAAAAGTCGATATGACGTCATCACGTCAGTAGATGTTTCCAGCCTATTATTTTTTCATATTAGAGGACAGTCGCCTGACGATTGCACTAGCATGAAACAGACTGTCGCCTCGAAGTCCTGACTTCCATGTCCACTTTTATATTTATATATATATATATATATATATATATATATATATATATATATATATATATATGTATATATATATATTTCTTAGGTCTGACTAATCACAGTGAGCACTATTATGTGTACACATCTTGGTTAAATTTGGTAAATATGTATTTTCTTACCAGCGTATGAAGTCCAGTCACTAATAATTAGCTATCTATAATTGTATTAGATTTTAATTTTTAATTTAAGCATTTTATTGACAATGGTGTTGGTATAAAGGTTTTTAATATAGAAATAAAAACACAAGTTGATCACACCACGCGAAATTCCACCATCTGTCCTCTAATATGAAAAAACAATTGGCTGGAAACATCTACTGACGTGATGACGTCATATCGACTTTTTGACCAACAGTATGAAAGCGTCTACGGCAATGGGATGCAAGCGCTGCAAAAACGATGGAAGAAGATGAGAGCATCTTGGTCAGCCTATAAACTTTTCAGTCGACTACCGTAATTATATATATAAGTTATCGGAACACTCTCTCTCTCTCTTTCTCTGTATATATATATATATATATATATATATATATATATATATATATAGTCAAACCTAATGAGCCAGACACACCTACCAAGGTTTCACTTAGGCAGATCTGCCTAAGTGAAACCTTGGTAGGTTTGTCTGGCTAAATTAGGTTTGACTAGGTTTGCTCTACGCTTGTATTGAGCTCTTTAGTTAGTTGTTTACTCGTATCGGGGTTTTTTCTTTGGGCCTTGAACCTGTATCTGTGCGATTATTTTCGACAGACTTTCATGTTCCTGGCTCTTTCTTTTTTTAAAACCTTTTTTTCCTTCGTGATTGATTTGGCTATTGTTAAATCAAGAGTTCGAAGGTTTTTCGACACGAGTATAGTTACCTATATATATATATATATATATATATATATATATATATATATATATATATATATATATTCAGTTGTATGGTTATGAGTTTGTAATTCTGGGTTTCACGCTTTTGCGATCAGCAAATTCTATATCTATCTATCTATCTATCTATCTATCTATCTATCTAATTTTATACCCCCCCATATATATATATATATATATATATATATATATATATATATATATATATATATATATATGCGCGTAGTGGAAAACTCAGTCACAGTAATATATCTATGGATATTACTTTTTCTAAGAATGGCTCGTCACAATAACCTTCCCTTCGCACATTACAGTAAATTGGCGTAAGAATTTCCTTGCAACGTGAGAATAATCGTTGATTCCTGCCATTCGCTTTCTTCTTTGTCTCAGATGTTTTGAACTTTTCTGACATTCAACACTCTTCGGGTCGTCCCTACCCTCATCCATTCCCCACTTCCTCAAATCTTGCCAAATGACATTTTCCCTCTCTTATTTTTGTCTTCGCCTCATTTCATTTCTCGCCGTTTCTTTCACTAGATTGTTACGATTCTTCGTTAGCTATTTCAGCTTCATATTCTTGAATATTCGAAACTAAATCCGTAATGCCTACCCCAGTCATACCCTTCTTTGCTACCACAAACATACCCTTCCCTGCATTTCAGTCTTTCATTCATTCATGAATTGAATATTCATTATGTTTTGTTTTTTTTTACGATTTTTATAGATTTTGTTTATTTTTCATATTTTCTTCTCTGATTTCTTACAATTTGTTTTTCCTGATTTTTTCTCGTTTACAGTTTTTTATTTGTTACCTTTTCTTGATGATTAGACGATTTTTTCTTTTTTTTAGAGTTAATTTATCATTTCTTTCCTTAGTTTACATTCCTTCTTGCTTTCTTCTTTTAGTTTTCATTCATTCTTCCTTTTTGTCTTAGTTTTCCTTCTTTCTTGGTTTTCCTTTTACCTTTCATTCTTTCTTCCCTTAATCTCTTCCCTTTCATTCTGTCTTCCTTTCTTCCCTTAGATTTCATTCTTTTTTTTGTTTTTCTCTTAGTTTTCTTTCTTTCTTCATTTTCCTTTTACCTTTCATTCTTTCTTTACTTAATCCCTTACCTGTCATTCTGTGTTCCGTTCTTCCCTTAGTTTTCATTCTTTTTTTCTTTTTCGCTTAGTTTTCATTCTTTCTTCGTTTTCCTCTTACCTTTCATTCTTTCGTCCCTTAATCTCTTACCTTTCATTCTGTGTTCCTTTCGCCCCTTGGTTTTCATTCTTTCTTCTTTTCTCTCTTTAGTTTTCATTCTTCATTTCTTTCTTCTCTTAGTTTTACATTTTTCTTCTTTTCTTCCATTAGTTTTCTTTCTTTCTTCTCGAACTTTTCTTAGTTTTCATTGTTTCTTAATTTTTCACTTAGTTTTTATTCTTTGTTTTGTTAGTTTTAATTTTTATTCTTTCCTTCGCTTATTTTTCATGCATTCTTTCCTTCTTCCTTTAGGTTTCATTCTTTCTTCTTTTCATCCGTTAGTTTTGATTCTTTTTTCTTTCTTCCCTTAGTTTTCATTTTATTGTCTTGTCCTCTTAGTTTTCATTCTTCCTATCTTTCATTAGTTTTCATTTTTTCTTCTCTTCATCCGTTAGTTTTGATTTTCATTCTTCCTTCCTTTCTTTAATTGTTTTACATTGTTTTTCTTTCTTCCCTTAATTTTCATTCTTTCTTTCTTTTTTCTCTTAGATATCACTCTTCTTTCCCTTCTTTCCTTAGTCTTCATTCTTCCTTCCTTTCTTTGTTTTACATTATTTTCCTTTCTTTCCTTAATTTTCTTTCTTTCTTTCTTTCTTTCTTTCTTTTTCTCTTAGATTTCACTCTTCTTTCCCTTCTTTAATTAGTTTTCATTCTTCATTCCTTTCTTTAATTGTTTTACATTATTTTCCTTTCTTCCCTCAATTTTCATTCTTTCTTTCTTTTTCTCTTAGATTTCACTCTTCTTTCCCTTCTTTAATTAGTTTTCATTCTTCATTCCTTTCTTTAATTGTTTTACATTATTTTCCTTTCTTCCCTTAATTTTCATTCTTTCAAGCTTCTTTCCCTTCTTTCCTTAGATTTCATTCTTCCTTACTTCCTTTTCTTAGGTCTATTGTTTTCTTCCTTTCTACCCGTAGTTTTAAATTCATTTCCTTTTTTTCCTTTTTCATTCTTTCTTGTCTTCTCCCTGACGTGTTCATTATTCCTCCCATTCTTTCTTAATTTTTCCCTTGGTTTTCATTCTTTTTTCCTTTTTCCCGTTCGATTTCATTCATTTTTCCCTTCTTCCCTTATATTTCATTCTATCTTTTTCATTTTGATTTCATTCATTTTTCCATTCTTCCCTTATTTTTCACTCTTCCTTCCTTTATTTTCTTAGTTTTACTTATTTCTTCTTTTTTTCCATTATTTTTTCTTTTTCCCTTTCTTCTCTTAGTTTTCATTCTTTCTTCGCTTCTTTCCTTAGTTTTCATTCTCTCTTCATTTTGTACCTTAGTTTTTATTCTTTCCTCCTCTTTTCCTTTAGTTTTCATTCTTTCTTCTTTTCTTCCCTTAGTTTTCACTCGTTCTTCCTTTTCTCCTTAGTTTTTAATACTTTCTACTCGTCTTTCCTTAGTTTTCATTCGTTCTTCCTTTTTCCGTTAGTTTTCATTCATGTCTTCTTTTCATCCCTTAGTTTTTATTCTTTCTTCTCTTCATTGTTTAGTTTTCATTCGTTCTTCCTTTTCTCTTTAGTTTTTAATTCTTTCTTCCCTTCTTTCCTTAGTTTTCATTCTTTATTCCTTTATTTTTCACTCTTTCTTCCCGTGTTACCTTCGTTTTCATTCTTTATTCCTTTATTCCTTTATTCCTTTATTTTTCACTGTTTCTTCCCGTGTTACCTTCGTTTTCATTCTTTAATGTCTTCTTCGCTTAGTTTTCATTCTTTCTCCCTTTCTTTCCTTAGTTTTCATTTTATTTTCATTTCCTCACATAGGTTTCATTCTTTCTTACATTCTTCACATAAATTTCATTCTTTCTTCTATTTTCCTTAAGTTTTCATTTTTACTATCTTCCTTTCGTTTTCATTCTTCCTTCCTTTTCCCTTAGTTTTCATTTTTCCTTCATTTTTCATTAGTTTTCATTCTTTCTTTCTTCCGTTAGTTTTTATTCTCTCTTCCTTTCTTCCCTTCGTTTTCGTTCTTCCTTTCTTTCCTCTAAGTTTTCATTCTTTTTTCTTGCGTTTTCATTCTCTCCTCCATTCTTAATTTTCATTCTTTCTTTGATTTACTTTTATTCTTCATTTCTCTTCATTTTCTCTTTATTTTCTTTTATTCTTCATTTCTCTTTATTTTATCTGTTCATTTTTGCATTTCTGTTATTCTTTCTTTCTTTCTTTCTACGAGTTTAATTTTTCATTTATGCCTTTTTTGTTCATTTTTTTCTTTCTTTCTTTTGTACGGTTTTAATTTTTCATTTCTACTTTCCTGTTATTTTCTCTTTCTTTCTTTCTTTCTTTCTTTCTTTCTTGCTTTCTACAGTTTTAATTTTTCATTTATGCCTTTCTGCAATTTTGTCTTTCTTTCTTTCTTTCTTTCCTTCTTACAATTTTAATTTTTCATTTCTGCTTTTTTGTTCATTTTTTTCTTTCTTTCTTTTGTACGGTCTTAATTTTTCATTTTACTTTCTTGTTATTTTTTCTTTCTTTCTTTCTTTCTTTCTTTCTTTCCTTCTTTCTTTCTTTCTTTCTTTCCTTCATTCCTTCTTTCTTGCAATTTTAATTTTTCATATCTTCTTTTTTGTTCATTTTTTTGTTTCTTTCATTTGTACGGTCTTAATTTTTCATTTTTACTTTCTTCTTATTTTTTCTTTCTTTCTTTCTTTCTTACTTTCTTTCTTTCTTTCTTACTTACTTTCTTTCTTTCTTTCTCTCAATTTTAATTTTTCATTTCTGTATTTCATTCGTTTTTTCTTTCTATTTCTTCCAATTTATGTCCTTTCCTTTCAATTTTTGTATTTCTCTCAATTTCCTTTCTATCTTTTTCCTTTCTTCATTTCTTTATTTATCTCATCTTTTTGTCCCTATTCTACATACTTTTCTTTTTAAAGTTTTCTTTTTGAATTTCTGCACATCTTTCTGTCTGTGTGTCTGTCTGTCTGTCGTGCTGGTTATATATTGATTTCTTAATGATATTAATTTGGTCTTTACTCATTTAAAGCACAGGCATTCTACTACCTCGCCCCTCCATCTCCTTCTTTACATTTATTCTTTCTGTTTAAAGTTATTTTACTCATGCACATCACTCACGCGCATTTGCTTACATTTTCTTAGAATTTGTTTCGGAATTTTTTTTTGTTTTCTTCATTTTATCTGTGTCCTGTCTTTTAGCTTTCAGAAATGAGTAATTTAAAACACGGCCCTAATTAATGCGATAATATCTATCTATCTATCTATCTATCTATCTATCTATCTATCTATCTCAGTCTGTTCATTATCTATCTATCTATCTATCTATCTATCTATCTATCTATCTATCTATCTATCTATCTATCTCAGTCTGTTCATTATCTATCTATCTATCTATCTATCTATCTATCTATCTATCTATCTCAGTCTGTTCATTATCTACCTATCTATCTATCTATCTATCTATCTATCTATCTATCTATCTATCTATCTATTTATCTATCTCAGTCTGTTCATTATCTATCTATCTATCTATCTCAGTCTGTTCATATCTATCTATCTATCTATCTATCTATCTATCTATCTATCTAGCTATCTATCTATCTATCTCAGTCTGTTCATATCTATCTATCTATCTATCTATCTATCTATCTATCTATCTATCTATCTATTTCAGTCTGTTTATATCTATCTATCTATCTATCTATCTATCTATCTATCTATCTATCTATCTATCTATCTATCTCAGTCTGTTCATATCTATCTATCTATCTATCTATCTATATATCTATCTATCTATTTCAGTCTGTTCATATCTATCTATCTATCTATCTATGTCAGTCTGTTCATATCTATCTATCTATCTATCTATCTATCTATCTATCTATTTCAGTCTGTTCATATCTATCTATCTATCTATCTATCTATCTATCTATCTATCTATCTATCTATCTATCTATCTATCTATTTCAGTCTGTTCATATCTATCTATCTATCTATCTATCTATCTATCTATCTAAGGCCGCACATTATCTATCTATCTATCTATCTATCTATCTATCTATCTATCTATCTATCTATCTATCTCAGTCTGTTCATTATCTATCTATCTATCTATCTATCTATCTATCTATCTATCTATCTATCTATTTCAGTCTGTTCATATCTATCTATCTATCTATCTATCTATCTATCTATCTATCTATCTATCTATCTATCTATCTATCTATCTATCTATCTAAGGCCGCACATTATCTATCTATCTATCTATCTATCTATCTATCTATCTATCTATCTATCTATCTATCTATCTATCTCAGTCTGTTCATTATCTATCTATCTATCTATCTATCTATCTATCTATCTATCTATCTATCTATCTATCTATCTATCTATTTCAGTCTGTTCATATCTATCTATCTATCTATCTATCTATCTATCTATCTATCTATCTATCTATCTATCTATCTATCTATTTCAGTCTGTTCATATCTATCTATCTATCTATCTATCTATTTCAGTCTGTTCATATCTATCTATCTATCTATCTATCTATCTATCTATCTATCTATCTATCTATCTATCTATCTATCTATCTAAGGCCGCACATTATCTATCTATCTATCTATCTATCTATCTATCTATCTATCTATCTATCTATCTAT
>OZ038511.1:43460724-43465724 GCA_964036315.1 Acanthosepion esculentum | reverse complement strand
TTCTTTTATCTTTTTGCTTTTCTATCCCAAATATTGCTTGCTTCCATTATTATTATTATTATTATTATTATTATTATTATTATTATTATTATTATTATTATTCACTTTTTCTTCTGTCTTCTTCCTCTTTTTTTTACTACCCATTCTCTCCCTCTTATTCTATATATTTCAGACTGTACATATCACTCTTCCTACCCCTCCTCCCTTCATTCTCTCACTCTTTCTATCTATCTCGATTATGCTTTTCTCCTCTATTCATTGTTTCGGCAGAGGAAAGTTTACTGGTATTTGGAGCCACTGACGAAGAAATGTTTCGACCCTTGGGAAGCGGTGCGTGAATTCTGTCTTGTGCGAAATAGGCCTTCAACCAGGTTAATTGAAACAAAACTGGCCACCATTTCTTTTGAAGAGAGGAATATCCACTCTCGCAGGCCGAATTCAATCACGCTCTCTCCCCCTCTCTCTCTTTCACACACACACACACACACACACACACACGGGCGCGCGCTCGCGCTCGCGCAAACATTCCCTCTTTTCGTATCTATTCTCTTTAAATACATAAACAGGCTCTCTCAGATGCATATAAGGTCTTTCACATTGAAGAGTCGATCAATAAATTCGTAGCCTAAAATGTAGTTACGGGTGAGATTTTCATGTGGATCTTTCTATAAAGTTCGAGCCGTCTGATAAATATACATCACTGAATTAAGTGCCTTAACATAAAAAGAGATTATTGTCTTATTTATCATGACAACGTGCCTACCCATTATTCATGTCTTCTGCAGGTATTTTCGTTCTCTTTTTCTAAAAAGAAATCGCATTAACGATACCACTGAGTCCAGATGAATTTCCCTGCAACTTCAGGCTTTTGCCAAAGACAGAGTTGGCTCTGAGAGGAAGAATTCAGAGCGCCGCCTGTCATGGAGTAATTATTAGTATAATGGCTCGCAGAGTGAGCATGATCCTTACCGACGCTTCGTCATTGTGGTCTTGTGCCGGAATTTGGTACGCTTTTTTTTATTTAAAAAAAAAGAAAAGGATAATGTGATAATAAAAATAACACTTTCTTGGCTAAATTAATTTTAATCATTTACAAGTACTTTTTGAGGAGCAACTTCGACCGTGATTGCATAAAGTCATTCTACAAGCGATATGATTGGCTTTCTTGATAAATATAAAGGTACAAGGTGCAGGAATGAAGGGTCTTGGCGAAATCTTATATATAAAGTATGAACAGCTATATAAATATAAGAACACACACACGCGCACACGCATATATATATATATATATATATATATATATATATATATATATGTGTGTGTGTGTGTGTGTGTGTGTGTATGTGTGTGTGTGTGTGTGTGTGTGTATTTAGGCAGCAATCCTTCCTTCATGCACATTTCATTAAAAACGACAGACAAGGTGCTTTTATTTAGTTTTTTATACAATTTCTCATGCGATCTAATAATTGTTTTTTGGATGATAAATTATATAAAAACTGTTTAATCAGCGTGATTTGACCGAAGGCAAAAAAGTATACTCGTATAATAATAATAATAATAATAATAATAATAATAATAATAATAATAATAATAATAATAATACCGGCTCGGTCGTCACTCGAGTCAATAAGGGCAGATTCTCTCAGAGAGGAACTAGTCTAGGTCGAAAAATATGTCATTGGAACAAACTCTTGCATAAAAAATGAGACACCTGTTCACTAAAACCGGATTAACTCCAACATTCGACCTAGGGACTTAATGCCAAATTAATTAAGAAAAAGAAAGCTAACGGGATGGAATCGTGAAGAGTATAAATGAATCATGGCATCTTTTTTCACTGCATTCGAAAATCCACAGAAGAACATCCCGGATCAGATATACCAAATATGGAGAGATATGGTAGGAACTAAAATAAGACCCTATCTCGGCCCAAATATGCTTGCCAATGTCCACAGGGACATCATGCGAAATAAAAGACTCTCAAATACAGAAATAGATAAGATAAAACTAAATATAAGACAAAGTCCAATCAGGAATAACCAAACAAAAATGAGGCAAGAATGAAAATAGATAATATGACAGAGGATGAGATACGAAGTAAAATAAATGAAATACGAATTAATGATCTCTCAGAAAATAAAAAGGAAGAATCTTGCTGCGACATAAACAATTGCACTGATTCAGACTTTGTCGCTGACGAAGAAGAATCAAGCGACATTAGACCAGAATTCCTTGAAAACAACGGAGTTGACATCACTGAAGCGAAAAAACACATCATTCAAATAATCAGCAAAGTAATTCACACACAAAATGTCACAAAGAGACCGGCTCCCAAAATTTCATATGACGAAGTCCAATAAACATAATATTTAAATACATAACGTTGCACTGCAAACATTGTTAACAGACAGACCACTAGGAAACATGTCAATCAGTTATGTGCCATGCGTGATACGCGCTTAGGCGATCATTTATCTTTCGATATATGACTGACGAGTCAGATTTTTTCCCGCAATTGGCTACTATTTCCCTCTGCGGTACACCAGTCGCCATCCAATTTACTATTTACTCATAGCTGAAGAGAGAAGAGGAAGATTCATACCTTTCCCAAAAGTATTAGCATGTAAATGAATGCAATGGATTCGACTGGAATTCGAACTCGGCCCTCCGATTCC
The DNA here is from genome assembly GCA_964036315.1 of Acanthosepion esculentum. Taxonomy (NCBI): domain Eukaryota; kingdom Metazoa; phylum Mollusca; class Cephalopoda; order Sepiida; family Sepiidae; genus Acanthosepion; species Acanthosepion esculentum. The sequence goes on along the minus strand of OZ038511.1, from coordinate 43,463,049 downwards.
TCAATCTGAGCCGCTATCCATTATTCCACCGTGCCTCCGAAGTCATCAGAAAAGTAAATAATGTCATATATGCTCCAGCAGCTAGTGAAATACTTATGTTCAGACAAATAAAATATTAAACAAGAGACAAAAACTTGCTAGTATTTAAGCCAAATTTCCTAGTATTAAGATTTACCAATTAAATGATAAAAAATGTTTTTAATTTTAATTTTTCCTTTTCTTATCATTTTTTGAAGCTTGACACAAATAAGCGGCTGAGTCTACCAATGCAAAAAGGTACATTTTTCTTGATTTTCATTGGCCTTAAGATTTTGGCAAGTAGCGTATGTAGGAGTTTTGTCTTGGAGAATTAAGTTTCTTTACAGAAGAACTGACGTAACGTACCTCTCTGTTTATGGGCAGCAGTAGTAGTGAGCACCATAGACGGGGGTCAAGAGTTTGTTTTTTTTAAGTCTAAAGGATCAGGCAGCAGAGGCTACTTGGAAGTTACATCCAGATACTTGGGAACATCGTAAATGAAGAGGCTGTTTGAACGGATTGGGTAGCACGATCGAAAGGGGTTTCTAATTGAGTCCATTCTGCAAAGGTCATGGCATGCTTTTATCAAAATCTCTCAATATAAGGTTGGTTCCCTGTGTCTTGCAAGACCATTTTTCTCCCCAGAATCTATCTTATATATCTATAACTCTACCATTCGTCCATGCTTAGAATATTACTGCCACATGTGGTCCAGTGCTAGTGCTATCTATCTAGATGTCCTTGATAAAATCCAAAGAAGAATCAGCAATATTATTGGCTACGATCTGGCACCTCGTCTTCAGTTACTTTCCCTTCGTCATATGGTTGCCTTTTCTATAAACACTTTCATGGTAATTCTTCGGGTGATCTCTTCGCTATGGTGCTTTGGATTTAAGCGCAATAATAATAATAATAATAATAATAATAATAATAATAATAATAATAATGATGTGTTGACCCGAAATGCAGATTCTGAGATAAATATCCAGAAACAATTGACCATCTTGTATCAGGTTGCACGGTATTGTCACCCACTGAATATAAAACTCAACATGATAGGGTGGGCCTATATCTGCACTGGAAAATATGCAACTTTTCCGGGAAGGACACTGCAAGAAACTGGTATGAACATCACCCAGACCCGGTTACAGAGACAGAACCTGTAACAATTTTATGAGATTTTCCAATAGACACAAATTCAACAATCAAATCTAATCGCCCAGACATCGTGCTCAAAAACTACAAAAACAGAACGTGCTTTCTTATTGATATGACAGTTCCTGCAGATCGTAATGTGTCTTTGAAGATCTTCAAAAAGCTATCAAAATACAAGCATCTTGAAGTGGAAATTAAAACAAAAAGTGCCACACGAGGACATCAATATTTCCGGTTGTCGTTGGAGCCCTCGCTTTGATTGGAAAAGTCTATTGTCCAGAAAAAATTGACCATCTTTTATTTGGTTGTGTGCTATTGGAATAGACTCAGTGAAGGGATTCCTGGCAACCCATGCCTTATAGAAATACAAAAACTTATCATCACGCATTATAAAGGGCTTTATCTATGTAAAATGTGTGTAAGCAGAGCGTTATTCCGTTTCTTTCTTTGGCAAAAATGATCAATGGTAAATATATTTGTGACCATAGGACTCTGTTCGGAACCCGGACGGAAATGTGTTTACAACAAAAAGGAAAGGAAATAATAATAATAATAATAATAATAATAATAATAATAATAATAATAATAATAATAATGGTAATAATCAGCAGTTGGTACAAAATACATATTCTATGATAAATATCCAGAAAAAATTGACCATCTTTTATTTGGTTGTGTGGTATTGGCACCCACTGAATATAAAACCCGGCATGACAGAGTGGGCCAATATCTACACTGGAAAATCTGCGATGCTTACGGAAAGGAAACTGCAAGAAATTGGTATGAACACCACTCAGACCCAGTTATGGAGGTCGGACCTGTAATAATTTTATGGGACTTTACAATACACACAAAACAATCAAAGCTAATCGGCCTGATATAGTGATTATAGTCCGCAAGGACGAAATGTACCTCCTTATTGTCATGGCAGTCCCTGCAGACTGCAATGCATCTTTGAAGATCTTCAAAAAATTTTTTTTTTAAATATCAAAATACAAGGACCTTGAAATCGAAATCCCAAAAATATGTCGTAAGATGACATTAACAATTCCAGTTGTAGTCGGATTCCAATAGATTCATTGAAGGAATCCCAGGTAGCCCACGCCATAAATAAACACAGAAAAATTGTACTCGCAAGTACAGACCACGTCT
>OZ038511.1:43445724-43453224 GCA_964036315.1 Acanthosepion esculentum | reverse complement strand
TGATCTATCCCCCAACCTTCTCTTCATCCTTTCCTCTATCACTCCTCTTTGATATCGCTCCAACTCTGTAACCCTTTGCGTGCTAGTGGCTTCCCGCCTTGCTTGGGGTTGAATGCTTAAAAAAATATTCGTATTACCACTGAAAGTTTTGGTTACTTTCAAAATCTGAATATCTGTTTTTTAAAATTGTGCTCAAGGATAATTTTTTTTTTGTTTTTCTGAGATTATTAGGTCTATGCAATTCAATAATGCGTGTTCTTGACTTTTTTTTTGTGGGGTATTTTTGTGGTGTATTTTTGTGGGATATTTTTGCTTTTCTTCAATTTTTGACTGGTGCAGACGATTTATATTTTTTTAATTTGTTCCGTCACTTTTATACTTATAAATATTTGAATTCCAGTCGAATCCATTACATTCACACGTGCTAATACATTTGGGAAAAGTATGAATCCTCTTTTTCTCCCCCCCCCCAGTTATGGGTAAATAGCAGAACAGACCGGGTTCTATAGCTTTGGATGGCAACTGGTCTACCGCAGAAAGAAATGGCAACCTCCTGCAGGGAAAAAAATCTGCCTCGTCAGTCATGTATCGAAAGATACATGACCGCCTAAGCGTTTATTACGCATGGTACATAACTGACCAGAGACCGGGTTCTATAGCCTTGGATGGCAACTGGTCTACCGCAGAAAGAAATGGCAACCTACTGCAGGAAAAAAATCTGCCTCGTCAGTCATGTATCGAAAGATACATGACCGCCTAAGCGTTTATTACGCATGGTACATAACTGACCAGAGACCGGGTTCTATAGCCTTGGATGGCATCTGGTCTACCGCAGAAAGAAATGGCAACCTACTGCAGGAAAAAAAATCTGCCTCGTCAGTCATGTATCGAAAGATACATGACCGCCTAAGCGTTTATTACGCATGGTACATAACTGACCAGAGACCGGGTTCTATAGCCTTGGATGGCATCTGGTCTACCGCAGAAAGAAATGGCAACCTACTGCAGGAAAAAAAATCTGCCTCGTCAGTCATGTATCGAAAGATACATGACCGCCTAAGCGTTTATTACGCATGGTACATAACTGACCAGAGACCGGGTTCTATAGCCTTGGATGGCAACTGGTCTACTGCAGAAAGAAATGGCAACCTACTACAGGAAAAAAAATCTGCCTCATCAGTCATGTATCGAAAGATACATGACCGCCTTAGCGTTTATTACGCATGGCACATAACTGACTGAGTTTAAGGAAGGAGACACGGCGGAGTAAGGAATAGCAACTCAGGAATCGGAGAGCCAAGTTTGAATTCCAGTCGAATCTATTATATTCACTTACGTGGAGAAGGTATGAATCCACTTCTTCTCCCCTAGCTATGGATAAATAGCAGGACAGACCAGGTTCTTTAGCTTTGGATGTCAACTAGTCTGCCGCAGAAAGAAATGGCAATGTACTGCAGGAAAAAAAAATCTGCCATGTCAGTCACATATCGAACGATACATGATCGCCTAAACCTGAATCACTCATGGCACTGACTGATATATTTTAAGCATGGAATATTTGAACAGCAAGTGAGACAGATAGACAGAGTCTGTTCCGCGGCCCAGAAGCTATGATCAAATTGTAGTATCAGTTCTGTGGTCTTGACTATCTATGTCCTTCTAAGACTAGCTTTGTGCCCGATCCCGCGTAAGCGGGGGCCGGGTAAATTTGGACCAGTAGCCCTAGTGTTCGCGATCGGGTTCACTACGTTAAATAACCGACCTTGGGTCTCCACCTAACCAAGTAGGGTAGTGGGGGGGGGGCTTGGTAAATACCGAGACAAACAGACAGAAAGAGAGAGCGGATCAGATAGCTTGCCTATACCATTCGCCTCCCGCGCCTCTCCTCACGCAATAATATCTGTTCTCTTCTAGAATTCTTTTCATATTCGATTTTATAATTCAGGCTATTTGATTTATTACTTCTTGAATTTGCAATGACACTCCGATTAAAGCGGCATAAATTGATGAAATAGCCAAAAGGAAAAAAAAAAGAAAATAAATTCATAAAACCAAACCTCATATTACAAGTTATTTTTTTCCCTTCTGCAAATTTTATTCATGTCAGTTTCGATTTAAATAAAAAAAAATAATGGTTTCCTTATTTACCCCACAAATTATATATATATACTTATACACATGCACACACAAACATAAACACACACGTATATATAATATTGGGTTGGTGCATAATTATCAGGCGTTTTTGAAACAATATTTATTATGACGTCACAGATTATGAAATAGACAAAGTTCGACAATTATTTTGAGACATTTTTTTATGTTCATACGTTCTTTTTATAGATACAAATATTTAGGTAAATGCTCTGTTTATAATAAACAGCATTAATGACATTTACCGGCCTGATTGTCTGAGAAATCTTCATGGAAAATATGCGTCCTCCGACAGGAATCGAACCTGTATCCTATACGGAACCGTTATATAGCCTGACGTGCTTTTACCGATTTGGTCGCAGAGGAGCGTTTCGGTTAGCAAGGTCGATTTTACTGTTTTTAAACTACAATTCTTCATGATTTTCTCTCGTACATTCATATCTACTCTTAAAAAATGTCTGAAAATATTTATTATGAAAAAAATAAACATAACAATTCAGCAATAACATTTTAAAATGATTATTCCGGAGCGTATGATTATCGACACGCATTTTTATAACCTGAAAATAAAATATATTCATTAAAAAAAGTAAACAAAACAGCAATTTTTATAGAACAAGTAACTCGCCTAGAAAAACGCCTGATAATTATGCACCAACCCAATAATACGGAGAGAAAGGATGATTCGATCCAATCGACGTAGCAGTACGGGTTTTTATTGTAAAGGTATTAACTTGTGGAACTGAAGAATGCTGTTTTGGTTTTCTTGAACTTGATTTAGGATTGGGTTGGTGCATAATTATTAGGCGTTTTTAAACAATATTTATTATGAAAAAAAACAACCATAATAATTCAACAATAACATTTTTAAATGATTATTCCGGAGCGTATGATTATCGACACGCATTTTTATAACCTGAAAATAAAATAATATTTTTATTAAAAAAAGGAAACAAAACAGCATTTTTTTTTAACTCGCCTACAAAAATTATGCTATATCGATAAACGATTAAATGTCTTAAAAAATACATAAGTCCTATCCAATGACGCCATTACTAAACAGAAAAATAAACCATTTGAAATATTCTTATACTTTACCCTTATTGCGTAGATGGTAAAAACGAATTTCCGGTTTGGTGGAGGTGACCTTTTTAAAGAACTAAAACAAATTAATACATTTTTCATTACATTTGAACAAAAGCTCAGCAATTTATGATACTGGTTACAAAAAAGTTATAAACCTAATATATATATACACAGAGGTTGGACAAAATAATTGAAACACTTATTAAATTCAAAGAAAATTTATTTAATATGGAGTTGGTCCCCCTTTAGCCTCACGGACAGCATTAATACGTCTAGGAATGGAATCATATAGTTTCCTGACTTCATCCAGAGGAATTTTCAGTCATTCTTCCATTAACACCTTCTCCAGCTCTTTACGACACGACGATGGAGGATAGCGGCTTCTAACTTGTTGCTTCAAAATGCACCACAAATGTTCAATAATATTGATATCTGGTGATTGGGGAGGCCACTCCATGTGTTCTGGCACACTTTTATGCTCTTCATACCAATTCTTAACCACTCGAGCTGTATGTATTGGAGCATTATCTCCTTGGAAGATGCAGTCACCATTAGGGAATAAAGTCTGGGCCATTGAATGAACATGATCTCCCAAAATGTTCAGGTAATCTTTGCTGTTGATTCTACCATGCAGGGCAACAATTGGACCAAGACATTTCCATGATATGGCGGCCCAAACTATCACTGATCCACCTCCATGCTTCACTGTTGGAAGAAGGCAGTCAGGGTTGTAAGTTTCTTTGGGCTGCATCCACACATAAACTCGCCCTGAAGTTGGGAAAAGAGAAAAACTGGACTCATCTGAGAATATGACTTGTTTCCATTGGTTTGCAGACCAGGCACTGTGATCTCTGCACCACTTCAACCTCTTCTGAATGTTGCGAGTGGAGAGAAGAGGTTTCCTCACTGCATGATATGCAGTCTTATGGAGTTCACGACGAACAGTTTTAGTAGAAACTTGACTATTCAGATAATTATTCAACTCAGCAGTCACTTTAGTCACATTTGTCTGATGATTTTTTGCCACATTTGTCCCTGTCAGTAAGTTTGCAAGTCCGGCCAAATTGCTATGGTTGCTAGAGGTTTTGCCCTGTTTCTCGAATTGTATCATAGTTCTTGATATGGTAGCTCTTGAAAAACCCAACAGTCCAGCCATGCGAGCTCCAACAATTTGCCCTTTTTCGAACTCGGAGAGGTCACGCATTTAGCTTAAATTTAACTAAATTCTAAAAATAAATAAGACAAAGAGAGTAAATGAGATAAATACACGTATTTACAATAGATATAACCTGCAATTCCGAAGTTTTAATTAAATTTCTTAATATAATTGGTCCTTGAAATATAGGAGTGGAATTTGCAACTGTTCCAATTATTTTATCCAACCCCTGTATATATATATATATATATATATATATATATATATATATATATATATATATATATATATATATATATATATATATATATGTATTGGGTTGGTTCATAATTATCAGGCGTTTTTAAACAATATTTATTATGAAAAAAGAAACATAACAATTCAACAATAACATTTTTAAATTATTATTCCAGCGCGTATGATTATCGACGCGCATTTTTATAATCTGAAAATAAAATAATATTTCTATTAAAAAAGTAAACAAAACACCAATTTTTATAGAACAACTAACTCGCCTAGAAAAACGCCTGATAATTATGCACCAACCCAATAATACGGAGAGAAAGGATAATTCGATCCAATCGACGTAGCAGTACGGGTTTTTACTGTAAAGGTATTAACTTGTGGAACTGAAGAATGCTGTTTTGGTTTTCTTGAACTTGATTTAGGATTGTGTTGGTGCATAATTATTAGGCGTTTTAAACAATATTTATTATGAAAAAAAGAATCATAACAATTCAGCAATAACATTTTTAAATGATTATTCCGGGGCGCATGATTATCGACACGCATTTTTATAACCTGAAAATAAAAGAATATTTTTATTAAAAAAAGTAAACAAAACAACTATTTTTATTAGTAAACAACTTGTCTTCAAAAACGCCTGATATTTATGCACCAACACAATATACGTGTGTGTGTGTGGGGGGGAGGGGAGTGGATGGATTTTCCCATCGTGAACGACGGATAAGGGTTTCGTAAATCCAACGTTTCTACCGAACAACCAGCGCAATTGAATTGTTTAACCCGGTCAATTGTGCAACTTGATTTGCATCCTCTCTCCATCAAATCGCCATTTCCTGTAATGACGCATTGTGTACCAGGCATCGGATGGTGCTACAATGGTAGGCTTTTCTTTTTGTGGATAGGAGTTTTCCATCTTTTTTTTTTTTTTTTTTTTTTTTTTTTTTACAGTGGCGTTCACCCTTTACAATGCCGGAGAGCTACTCGAGGTAGAAAGTTTCAGAATATGCGGGTATGTGTGGAAAATAACGGTCAAACCTAGCCATGAACTGGCTAAGAGGGGAGTGATCGCGGAGCCAACTTCTTGGGAGTCAGTTCCACGGCGCAGTGGCCGTTGGAAGCTGCAGCTTAAGTAGAACTTACATTTCAACAGGGAAATACGAAAGGAGTGGTTCGCTACAATGTTGTTGTGGCCGGTTAGGGGCCAGAAAAAAAAAGACACGGAAAGAAGGTAGGTAGGTTGAACAAGTGTATTGAAATGACAGAACATATATACAAAATAAGAGTGTGATTAGTCAGCAGATAGAAGTGTCCGTCCGAACTGTCAGGTGAGACTGAATTACGACTGCCGATATTTAACAGCCCCCCACCCACGCTGGATTTATGTGGCACAAGGCCGAGTTTACCGTGGGTTCTCCGAGCCCGTAGACTTGGCCAAAAATATCCTCACAGAACCCGCATTAGCGGGTTTAGGTCTGTCTACCTCTCCGGACGAAACTTTGCCCTTCGGCATAGCTTCGTCCGGATTCCTCTCTGCCAAAGCAGAGAGTTCGACAGAACTCACTGTCAGAAGACTGCGTTACGACTGCCCGCTTAGGAAGTCTTGCAGGTTAGTATTTATAAAGGAGGAAGTGTTAATGTTAATGTAGATAGGTAAATATAACAAATGTTCGCGGCATGGCTGTAGTTCATCTGAGTGTTAAAATTTTGGGGGACTCTATGTATTAGTGAGCCAACCAAAATGAGCTGCCTCATTTTATAGTTCACTAATAGATGTGTTAACCAATCAGAAGGCTCAAAATATTCAAGAGACGTGTATAAAGGCAGCCATGTTTTTCCCGAATATTCACTGCCAACCTCTGATATCGAAGACTGAAGAAATTACGGAACAGCTGCTGCTGCTATTGGTAATATTGTCAGATCCAGTAGAGTGTCTGACTCGTGAGTGTTAATCTTTAACGTTGTTTCATTGAACAGATTACGTACTGCGCTGGATGCTATATTCATAGACTATGGCGAACATGGTCAACACTGAGCACTCTCCATGAGCGGTGATAGCAACAAGAATTCAACTTCCTGACAAATTAGTTATGGTGAGTTTTGAAACCGAGTTTCAGAAAGCGAACGTTCTAACCCTGAAGATGTCGGCAACTTCTAGCCGAAATATTTTCATAAAAAAATAGATCATTCGTTGGGAATTACAAGTTTTTTCTTTCTTTTAATTATGCAACTACCAACGGAGACAAGCATCCTAATTTTGAACTAATGACAAGGTTTATTTATTCATATTCAGGAGTGCTATGAGTTTACTTTAGAGCAGTGCTCGCTAAGCATTTCTCTCCTATGATATGAGAGTTCGAACCAAGATAAAGGCACCAGGATTTGGAAGGTAATCAAGCTCTAGAAATCCGCTGATGTTCGTCAGACAGCAGGGAGACGCTGCTGTGTGACTGTCGCATTCAAAGTAGTCGAACGATTAGATCTTTTGAGTCTCATTCGAGATATTTTTGGCAAAATGTTACAGTTCAGATTTGGCTACCTGCGTCTTAGGCTTCTTTCAAAATGCCCGGGACGAGATTAAGGAGGCCGTGATAATGTATCTGATGGCAATCAAAAATGAAGGACGACTTAGACTGTTTAGAAAAGCGAGATAATAGCGTAAAGTCTCATTGGGGAATAATGTGATCCAGGTGGCATTGTTCTAGGCAAGCAATGTTTACGTTAATAGCTGTCCTCATATAGATTTTTAAATGTGTACTGTCATATCTAGTTACATCTAGCTAGTTCAACACTAAAATGATGACACCTAATTGCCAATCTAGTAGCACGTTTAAATTCATGTGGCCGAGGTACCAAGGAGG
>OZ038511.1:43383224-43440724 GCA_964036315.1 Acanthosepion esculentum | reverse complement strand
TTCCCTTAACTTTTGTATTAATACATGTGGAAGGTACCACATTTTTTCCCAATTTTTTGAATTTGAGAATCACGTGTATCATTAGAAGACAAACATACAGTATAACCTCAGTTTACGAATGAAGGTCGTTCGTAACTCGAAATGTTCGTAAACCGAAACTATTTTCCCAATAGGAATCAATGTAGAGAAAAAAATTCACAGTACAATAAAATTGGAAAAGAAAGGCGTGCCACAACACACGAAAATATACAACACGGCGGTCGACTCAGAAATGATTCCGTTCGGGTGAACCCCGTTCGCCTCGGTTAGACAATGTTACACCCACCCTTATCCTAGACCTTCGTGCACCCTCGTAGACTCTTATCCAACACCATCCTACAAACTCTTACACCGTTATCCTACACAACCGTACACACTCGTAAACTCTTACACTATTCCCTCGTACACTCTCTTACGACCTTATCGTACACACTGGTAGACCCTTTTCCTACAGCCTCGTTCACCCACTTAAACCCTTATCATACGCCCTCGTGCACATTCCCCTCTCCAAGTTCTCCGCCGCCTTAACCAGGTATTGCACTCACACTCTTTGGATCATGTTACTGGATCTGACTAACGCCTTTATCCACTGTGCCATGTGTCCTTGAGGTTAAGGCGGTGGAAAACTTGGAGAGAGAATTAACAGGTGATAACTGATAAGTGACATCCATTAGACATGGCACGGGGAACTAGAACAGTTTACCTCAGCGAGCGAAATAAAGGGTTCAGTTTGACATTCCAACCACCCGAAAAAGGCGGGGGCGTACAACAGCCGAAACGTTGTGATAAATATGGCAACAAAGATGAGGATGATAGATCAATGTAAATAGTGCTCAAATTTTTCATAAAAAATAATAACTATAGACACAACACCATCGACACAAAATAAAACACTTTGGTAACTGCTCACGAATCATAATAGTAATGGTAAAAGTAACCATTTTCAGGAAGTAATGGTAAAAGTAACCATTTCCAGGAAGTAATGGTAAAAGTAGCCATTTCCAGGAAGTAATGGTAAAAGTAACCATTTCCAGGAAGTAATGGTAAAAGTAGTCATTTCCAGGAAGTAATGGTAAAAGTAACCATTTCCAGGAAGTAATGGTAAAAGTAGCCATTTCCAGGAAGTAATGGTAAAAGTAGCCATTTCCAGGAAGTAATGGTAAAAGTAGCCATTTCCAGGAAGTAATGGTAAAAGTAACCATTTCCAGGAAGTAATGGTAAAAGTAGCCATTTCCAGGAAGTAATGGTAAAAGTAGCCATTTCCAGGAAGTAATGGTAAAAGTAACCATTTCCAGGAAGTAATGGTAAAAGTAGCCATTTCCAGGAAGTAATGGTAAAAGTAACCATTTCCAGGAAGTAATGGTAAAAGTAGCCATTTCCAGGAAGTAATGGTAAAAGTAGCCATTTCCAGGAAGTAATGGTAAAAGTAACCATTTCCAGGAAGTAATGGTAAAAGTAACCATTTCCAGGAAGAAATGAACCATTCAGCATTCATTGGACGAAGCGTTAGCCTTACCGTCGGTTGAAATTTATAACAAATTTTTCTTAAAAACCGTTTCAGGAAATTAGGATTCTCAAGTCCAACTAAATTCTTTTCATTTCTTTCATTCTTTTCTTTCTTTTTTTTTGATGGTCACCCGGTACAAGGCCAAAGAGCCGCTCAAGATAGAGAATTACAGTGTAGAAGGTACCGGTTATGTGGATATCTGTGGAAGAAAATGGTTAACCCTAGACTGGAACTAGTCAAGATTGTAGGGATCGGGAAATATCGTAGATTTCTCAAGTCCATTAAATGTAAATCTCTTTCTTTTTTTTTTTGTTCACCCTTTTTAAGACCTAAGAGCCGCTCAAGTTAGAAGGTTTAGTTAGTTTGGTTTACAGCATATCAACCTGAATGGATTATTTAATGCCAACAAGATTTTTATAGCTGGTAATATTTTTTTCCAGAAATGTATTGCTGGCAAGATTTATTTTCTTCAAAAATGTATTGCTGGTAATAATCTTTTTAACAAAAAATTTATTGCTGGTATTAAAAACAATTTATAAACTTTCATAGTGTTTTGACCCCAGTTTGGGGGTTAACTATTTGCCCATATTTGGAACCCTAACAGGTGCAACCAATCCGAGTCAGGGTGGAGCTGAGAACACCAGCAATTAAGAGGTGGTTTCACGCTCCTCAAAACCGCCTGATCAGAGGACTTGCTGTTGGATGTAGTTTATCGTGTTACCCAGGACGCAGATGTAGTTTAGCGTCTTACCCAGGACGACATCTGGATTGTATCCTTATTTTCCCTCTACTTACATGTGATATTCATTTCTGTTATTGCTGTTGGAAGCGTTCAAGTTATGTCGTTTTTGTTATCTTCGTTTGCAATTATGTAGCTCCAATCTATAGAGCTTGACGAAGATTTACAGGATTAATTCGTTTGAAATCATTTTTAACCATTGATCTGAGAGACCGAAATTATTCAAAAGACATTTGGCTGTTCATGTTCAAATTTTCCCTGGAAAGCAGAAGAATGGTCAGGACCGGAGAAAAATTCAATTGAACAAAATTAATCCAAGAATGTTTATCTATCTTCAAGCAAACCAACACATACGTATGTCTATGTATTCAAGAAAAGATTATAACAATTATCTAAATGTTCAATAACGTGTGCAAACGCTCACCCAACTATGCAAGCAGGCATGCATATGCCTATGTGTGCATCCCATTTAAATGCACACATAATGGTTTATGCACTGTGCATCCACGTGTGCATGACAATGATAACGAATGCAGATACATGCCGCTGCACGTTCACATTTTCGACTTCTTTTCGTCTCAGTCAATTTCTTTGGAGACTTCCGCTTTCCGCCATCGCTTGCAAAGGAGTCACTCGACCCAGAACTACTTTAATAATGGCGATCAAGCCGTGTCACGGTTTAAAATCGTGGGTAATTTGGGCAACCAGGAATTTTCATGGAAGAGGGAGGAGGAGGAGTGTGAGAATGAAGAAGAAGAAGAAGAAAGAGGAGAAGAAGAAGAAGAAGAAGAAGAAGAAGAAGAAGAAGAAGAAGAAGAAGAAGAAGAAGAAGAAGAAGAAGAAGAAGAAAGAGTTGTAGAAGAAGAAAGAGGAGATGGAGAGGAGAATGATGAGGAGAAGAAGAAAGAGATGGAGAAGAAGTAGAAGAAGAGGGAGGAGTTGAAGAAGAAGAAGAAGAAGAAGAAGAAGAAGAAGAAGAAAGAGCAGGAGAAGAAGAAAGAGATAGAGAAGAAGAAGAACAAGGAGTAGGAGAAGGAGAGGGGAACGATGAGAAGAAAAAGAAAGAGATGGAGAAAAAGAAGAATCAGGAGAAGGAGAGGAGAAGGATGAGGAGAAGAAGAAAGAGATGAAGAAGAAGAAGAAGAGGAGAAGGAGGAGCGGTAAAGAAAGAGATGGAAAAGAAGGAGATCGAGAAGAAGTAGGAGAAGAGGGAGGAGAAGCAGAAGAAGGTAGAGGAAGAGAAGATGATGAAGAAGAGGAAGAAAGAAATGGAAAAGAAAGGGAAGAAGAAGAAGAAGAAGAAGAAGAAGAAGAAGAAGAAGAAGAAGAAGAAGAAGAAGAAGAAGAAAAAAGAGATGGAGAAGAAGAAGAAGAAAGAGATGGAGAAGAAGAAGTAAGAGGAGAAGGGGAGGAGAAAGGTGAGAAGGAGATGGAGAAGAAGAAAGAGGAGAAGGAAGAGGGGGAAAGGAAGAAAGAAAGAGATGGAGAAGAAGAAGAAAAAGATGAAGAAGTAGAAGAAGAAGAAAAGGCCGCCATTTTTTTTAAAGTTAAATGTCATGAATCTGCGTTAGTCGTCGCTGCCGATGGGCGGCTCAGAAGACAAAAGCTATTTAGATCAGATACTTTCATTTTCTATTATAAAGAACGTATTAACCCCGAAAGAGCAAAACAAAATCAAAACAGAAAACGGAAGCGTTAAATGAACTCACGAATTAAGAACTGAGCACAAAGACTAAACTAAAAAGATGAAACAGCAAAATAGCTGTTCACCAAGACATTGTTCAGAAAGTTTTCAGTTAATCACCGACGGTTTATTTTTTCCTTTTCAGAAATGCATTTAAGGAAAAACAAAGTAAGAAGAACGACTTGAATACTTGAAGGTGTCAGATCAGGAAACACAGTTGGGGGATTTATGACTTCCCGCCACCAGACACGCGGAAAAAAAAAGAACAAGAATAAATAAATTCATTGTTACTTTGGCGGTCGGTGTTCGATATCAACACTTTCACTGTTTGAAATGAAAAGCGAAAAAAAAAATGGACACTCGTATATAGAATTTATAAGAATGGATTTATTAATCCGGCAAATATGTATTGCTTAAAAAGTTATTAATAGTGATTGGTTTTGTTTAGCAGCATATCAAACTTTGTGGGTTATTTCGTGCTGAAATCGAAATATTTTGAATGCAATTGTATGCCTCCAACGACAGATAAAGTTAGTAATTTTGCTTTAAATATGTATTGTTGGTCATTTTACTATACATAGGTATTATTAGTTATTTTTCATATAAAGATATATTGCTGGTATTTTTTACAATATAAATGTTTTTTATATTTTCACAGTGTTTTGATTTTGTTTTGGGGTTCACTAATTGCCCATAGCTGGGCAGTTGTTGGTCATTTTACTATAAATATGTATTTTTATATTATTTTAGTGTTTGATTGATTGCCATTTTACTATAAAAATGTATTGTCGCTTATTTTACGATAAAAATTTATTGTTGGTCATTTTACGATAAAAATGTGTTGTCGCTTATTTTGCTATAAAAATTTATTGTGGCTTATTTTACGATAAAAATGTATTGTCACTTATTTTACTATAAACATTTATTGTGGCTTATTTTACGATAAAAATGTGTTGTCACTTATTTTACTATAAAAATTTATTGTGGCTTATTTTACGATAAAAATGTGTTGTCGCTTATTTTACTATAAAAATGTATTGTGACTTATTTTACTATAACAATGCATTGTCGCTTATTTTACTATAAAATGTATAGTGGGTTATTTTATTATAAAATTCCGTTTTCATTCTTTTTTTTAGTGTTGGATTGATTGCCATTTTGCTATAAAATTGTATTGTTGGTCATTTTAGTACAAAAATGTATTGTGGCTTCTTTTACCATAAAAGTGTATAGTGGCTTTTTTTACTATAAAAATGCATTTTTATTCTTATTTTAGTATTGAATTGATTGCCACTTTGCTATAAAATTGTATTGTTGGTCATTTTAGTATAAAAATGTATTGTGGCTTATTTTACCATAAAAGTGTATAGTGGCTTATTTTACTATAAAAATGCATTTTTATTCTTATTTTAGTGTTGAATTGATTGCCACTTTGCTATAAAATTGTATTGTTGGTCATTTTAGTATAAAAATGTATTGTGGCTTATTTTACTATAAAAATGCATTTTTATGTTTTTTAGTGTTGGATTGATTGCTATTTTGCTATAAAATTGTATTGTTGGTCATTCTACTATAAAATGTATTGTTGGTAATTTTATTATAAATATATACTATTGATTTTTGTTTGGGGGCTCACTATTTGCCAATAGCTGGGACCCTAACAGGTACTACTACCCCGGGTCATGCTAGACCTGGTTGAAACAGCGGTTAAAACGTTATCCTATGCTCCTCAAAACCTCGAATCGCCCGATCAGATTGCCAAAAATTTAATTAAAAAAATTTCAAATTTCAAATATCTTGGGGTGAATTAATATTTGCGATGAGTAATTTTGCATTATTTGGGGCGAATTGAAGCGTCTGGTCGAGCATTTGCATACCTTTCTCTGTTGTCCTGAATTCAGAGAATTCCTTCTCTTAGACTGGCTGCCAAACAAGTCTAGAGAGCCCATTTCGATGCTGTTTCGCCCATAGCAGGAGGTTGAAGATGTTTTCTCCAGAAGCATTAACGCTAAAAATGAACAGAACAGCTGGAATTTAAACCCGTTTTTGCCCGTTCTGCCTCCCGCCGCGATCTACCCTCACAAATCTATCTTGGGCTTATCTTATATTAATACACTCTACGTAGCGACTACGATTAAGGAAAGCAGTTGATTAAAAGATCAAACACGATATGAACTTTCTTTTGAAAATGACAACCACATTGAAAGAGACGGAGAACTGGGGTCAGCGACAAAGAAAAGTCAAATGCAATATTATTTTTCCTCCTTGTGGAATTGGACATCAGGAGGGCGGCGTTTGTGTCAGAAAAGGGGTCTAAAGTAACATGGAAGGTATTAATATAAGTGAAACAATTATTTGCATCATTTTTCAAAGCCTCAGACAACGTTTAAAGATCCAGAAACGAAGATCAGATGTTCTGAATTAGAGGGTGCCCGAAAACCTCTGGGATATGAAACTTGATTTTTCAGAGGAAAAAAAAGTGGAGAGAGGGTGACTTTCTTGTTAGTCCGCGCCCCCTGCCAAAAATACTAACGTTGATCATTTTAAAGTGCAGAAACTTTCATGTTCTACTTCAATCAGAAGCAAACAATTAAAAAAGAAAAAAACGTGACAAGTAAAAAAGAAAGAAAGAAAGAAATAAGCAGACAAAAACTAAAAAACAAACAAGCAAAAAGAAAAAGAAACAAGCAGAAACAAGAAAGAAAGAACAAGAAAAAAGAAAAAGAAAGAAATAAACAAAAAAAGACAGAAAAAAGGAAAGAAAGAGAAGGAAACAAAACAAAAGAAACAAACAAAAAAGCGAGAATAAGAAAAGAATAAGAAAGAAAGAAAGAAAGAATAAAAAAGAAAAAGAATAAGAAAGAAAAAATGAAAAAGAAAAGGAATAAAAAAGAAATAAATAATGAAAAAGAAAAAGAAAGAATGAAAAAGAATAAGAAAGAAAGAATGAAAAAGAAGAAAGAATAAGAAAGAGTGAAAAAGAAAAATAATAAGAAAGAAAAAATGAAAAAGAAAAAAGAATAAGAGTGAAAAAGAAAAAGAATAAGAAAGAGTGAAAAAGAAAAAGAATAAGAAAGAAAAAATGAAAAAGAAGAAAGAATAAGAAAGAGTGAAAAAGAAAAAGTATAAGATAGAAAAATGAAAAAGAATAAGCCAGAAAGAATGAAAAAGAAAAAAGAATAAGAAAGAAAGAATAAAAAGGAAAAAGAATAAGAAAGAAAGAAACAAAAATGAAAGAAAGCAAAAAGAAAGAAAGAAAAATTACATTTCCAGATTATTTTTCTTACCGAGAAGAAGCTCAAATTCGTGGTGTTAGTTTGTGGTTACATTTTACAGTAATTTGATCTTGAAGGTTCATTCTATTTTAATCTTTCTCCCGAACGGTCAGTCTTGCATGGGATTTTTGCTTGATTTTATATCAGTCACGTCGTCGAGTTTTTGTGGAATTACTTGAAAAAGACACGATTTGAAAAAAAGTTTGAAATAAGATTAAACAAAATACAACAATGTAAATATACATTATTATTAGGCATAACCTTTGATTTTTTTTAGTTGAATCCCACGGGACCAAAATGCTCCTGACTCGTGCGAACTGATATGCCAAGATTATTTCATATTCGGGTAGCATACTATTCTTAAGTGGTGTTCGAAGGCAAAATATCTTCCGGTGATAAATCTGACCTCCTTTCTGGCAGTCACTTCAGCCTAAATAGTCAACGGTTACAACGCGACATTGGATAACTGGGGAAAATACCTTGTAGGTGACGGCAGCGTGAGAAGGGCCATCACTGCAATAAACCCATTTAAAGACGATTGTTTTCGAGGCCCTTCACATTAAAAAACGACAAACCATCTTCAATAAAATTTGTTTCGATATTGCTACTTCCGTGTTAAAACGCCTTTGAACGGCATGATAACATTGGTTTACAAAAGAAAAAAGAAACTGATACGAGGCAAGCATAAGAATATGTATTTTTAAAAAGATTAATTTTGATTATTTACATTATTTACATTGTTCGGTCTACTGTCCCCATCTTTATTGTCATGTCCACGACGTTTCGGCCGTTGTACGCCCGGCCTTCTTCGGGATATTTCTATATTTCCCAGATGAGGTATTATAATTATTTACATTATTGACATTGTTCGGACTGATGTCCTCATTTTTATTGTCATGTTCACGACGTTTCGGCTGCTATACGTTCTGGCCTTCTTCATGATTGGAATTTCGAACTTAACCCTTTATTTCGTCCACCAGGATAGATTGTTCCATTTTCACGTGCCATACCTCTTCTGGATGCCTCACTAATCACTCTTTAACTCAGCTTTCTAAGGTTTTTGGTTCACCACTGTACTAGCCAGATATTGAACAATTCAAATTGATGTGGTTCTTGCTTTAAATTGCTTTTATTTAACTGCATATCAAACTCTGTCGGTTATTCAATGCCAAAATCTAAATATTTTTAACACAACTACAGATAAAATGTATTGTTGGTCATTTTGCTATAAAATTTATTGTTGCTAATACTATTATAAAATGTATGTTTGGTGAATCTTAATATAAAATTGTATTTTTGGTCATTTTGTTATAAAATGTATTGTTGCTAATCCTACTATATAATGTATGTTTGGTATATCTTAATATAAAATGTATTGTTGGTCATTTTGCTATAAAATGTATTGTTGCTAATCCTACTATAAAATGTATGTTTGGTATATTTTAATATAAAATGTATTGATCGTCATTTTTCTATAAAATGTATTGTTGCTAATCCTACTATAAAATGTATGTTTGATATATCTTAATATAAAATGTATTGTTGGTCATTTTCCTACAAAATATATTGTTGCTATTCCTACTATAAAATGTATGTTTGGTATATCTTAATATAAAATGTATTGTTGGTCATTTTGCTATAAAATGTATTGTTGCTAATCCTACTATAAAATGTATGTTTGGTATATCTTAATATAAAATGTATTGTTCGTCATTTTGGTATAAAATGTATTGTTGCTAATCCTACTATAAAATGTATGTTTGGTATATCTTAATATAAAATGTATTGTTGGTCATTTTGCTATAAAATGTATTGTTGCTAATCCTACTATAAAATGTATGTTTGGTATATCTTAATATAAAATGTATTGTTGGTCATTTTCCTACAAAATATATTGTTGCTATTCCTACTATAAAATGTATGTTTGGTATATCTTAATATAAAATGTATTGTTGGTCATTTTGCTATAAAATGTATTGTTGCTAATCCTACTATAAAATGTATGTTTGGTATATCTTAATATAAAATGTATTGTTGGTCATTTTGCTATAAAATGTATTGTTGCTAATCCTACTATATAATGTATGTTTGGTATATCTTAATATAAAATGTATTGTTGGTCATTTTGCTATAAAATGTATTGTTGCTATTCCTACTATAAAATGTATGTTTGGTATATTTTAATATAAAATGTATTGTTGGTCATTTTGCTATAAAATGTATTGTTGCTAATCCTACTATAAAATGTATGTTTGATATATCTTAATATAAAATGTATTGTTGGTCATTTTCCTACAAAATATATTGTTGCTATTCCTACTATAAAATGTATGTTTGGTATATCTTAATATAAAATGTATTGTTGGTCATTTTGCTATAAAATGTATTGTTGCTAATCCTACTATAAAATGTATGTTTGGTATATCTTAATATAAAATGTATTGATAGTCATTTTGCTATAAAATGTATTGTTGCTAATCCTACTATAAAATGTATGTTTGGTATATCTTAATATAAAATGTATTGATGGTCATTTTGTTTTAAAATTGTATTGTTGGTTATATTTTATATAAAATTATAACCTGGTATTTTAACTATAAAAATGTATTTTCATTCTGTCATAGAATTTTTTTGTGGGGGGGGGAGTTCACTATTTTACTCACAGCTGGGACCTTAACCGGTGCTACAACCTTGGGTCAAAGTGGACTTGGAAACAGTAGGAGTTAAGGCGTGGTTCCTCAAAACCTCCAATTTGCCGATTAGAGTCTTTGCTGCCGGATATAGTTTGTCATTATACCCAGGACTATTTGATTTGGTGAATTCAAATTTCCAAACAGTTTTGCTCTGTTATGTCGAGAAATTGTTTTGGCTCTCACGTATCCCGTTTCTATTAAAATGTTTCTGTTCATAATACAATATTTTTATTTCATACAATATTATAAAAGGTATAGTACAGAAAACGAAACATAACATAGATACAAAAAATTTGAGAGGACAAAATACAGTAAGGTACACCCTGTACAATGCCCTGGGGCCAATCGTGGTAGAGGGTTATTCTAGGAGGCAGTTTATACGGAAGGTAACGGTTAATCCTAGGCTTGAACAGCTTAAGATTGTAGTGGTCGGGGAAACATCCTCTTGGGAGTTGTTTCCACAGAGCAGTGTTTCATAGAAAGAAGCTTTTCGAGTGGAACTTGCTGCACGCTGATGGTATACGGAGGGAATGTGGGTAGTTTGCTACAATGTAAGTGTCATGTCAGGTTCTTGCCGTGAAAGTTAGAACTGATGGTACGCAGGAATGTAGTTTATCCGAGCACTTTCATTATAGTATAACAGACAGTAGAGAGCCTTTTGTCCGATCTTGTGTATGCTTTCAGGATTTTAAGCAGGGGAATCCTCTAGAAGACACCACGCTTGATAGATGTTCTCCACATTCGTAATATCTTGGTATAACCTTTCTCCACGCTCATCATTGACTGTCCCGATGTTCAAAGGGAGAACTTGAAGTGGGAGTGGTGAAAGTGAATCTTGACTGACATTCGACACCACATATACTCACAAGCCTGTAAGAACTTCTCTTGGTAATCTAGTGCCCGTGCGTTATAAAAGAAGCTATGGCAGATTGACAAATGCTATCATTTCCTTGAAGGTTAGGGCTTTCTTAAGTTCCTTACCCTTCAATATCTCTCGGATCTAACGTCCTACGAAGATGTCCTACTTGAGCTTAACAGAGCTGGAAATATAGCGTGCAGGTATTGGAAGGCTGCGCCCTTCTTTTCCATGGCCTCCCGAAAAACTTCATTAGACCAAGCGTGATATGAAGAGCAGGGTGAAGCACCTTGTTCATATCCACCAGATTTTCTTGGACACTGTGTTCTGAAAGTCCTTCTCTACACACCAGTCCCGATCGTAAAGCTTAGACACAGCCCGACTGTCACTCAGAGGCTGGTCTCCGCGGCTAAACAGGTAACTAAACTGATAGCGGCACATTTTGGTTCCCTGATAGAAAAAAGGGATGCAGGTTCGATTTCTGTCGAAGACAATTTTTCTTTAGTGGAAGTTCTTAAATTAGGTCGTTTCTTATTAATTTCACTTTTAAAAAATAAAATTAAAAACAGGTATAGAAACTCAAATACTTCATGTGCCGCGTCCCTTCAGGACGTAGAAGATCACGGCCCTCCACATCTTCCTGCTTTTTGTAGCCCTTAATAACTTTTGTAATTGTGCATTTTCTCCTAAACCGTGATATGCGTTCCATTTTCTCAAGCTCAAGTATGTTGCGCGTTGTTTTCTCTTTGCCTCAATCTGTCCTGTGAGTATCACATTTTCTAAGCCCTCCTTCCTCATTACGTGCCCAAGAAAATTCAACTGTCTCTTCCTGATGCTATGTATAGGTTTCCTTTTTTGTTTCCATTTTCTCTAAAATCTCATCGTTGTTCATACGTTCGGTCCTCAGCATCTTTTTGTAGAACCACATTTCTGTTGCTTCAAGTCTCTTCTTCATCTTTGAGGAGATTCTCCAGAGCTCTTTGCCATAGAGGAAAACAGATATCACGTAACAGATCAGTACTCTTTTCTTTGTTTCTAACGAAGTTTTTCTATTTTATAATAGTCCGGAATAGATTTATGGACATCCCAATATGTCTTCGGGTCTTAGGGTCGCACTTTCCGCCCTCTGTTAGATCCCATAGATATTAAAATTTTTGTACGTGTTTGATTTCATTATCTCCGATTTTAAATTTCCATTTTGGGTTGTCCCTTTTGCTGACAACCGTGCATTCTGTCTTCTTGTAGTTTATACTTAGTCATTTCTTCTCACTTTCCTTCACTGCATTCTGTAGGAGCTGAGGTAGTTTCCTTTCTGTGCCTGCTATCAACGATGTGTCATCTGAATATCCTGTGTTGCTAATATTTTAGCTGCCGACAACAAATTCCGGCAGCACATCTAATAGTCAATTATAACCCGGTTTACAACAGATATGTGGGACCTAAGATTTGTTTTGATCTCCAATTTTAGTCAAGATAGTAATACTAAGATCTAAATAGGGGATCTCGGCGCCTGTTCAACTATCAAATCTTGTTAAAACGCTTCTTAGATATTTAAACTTTTGCACTTGTTTGCTTTTGGCATCTCCAAAAAGAAATACTATATATATATATATATATTTATATATATATATATATATATATATATATATATATATATATATATATATATATATATATATATAATATTAGTGGTAAATATACACATACATATGCAATCATATATCTAAAATATAAATATACATACATACATATACATCCAATTTTAGTCAAGATAGTAATACTAAGATCTAAATAGGGGATCTCGGCGCCTGTTCAACTATCAAATCTTGTTAAAACGTTTCTTAGATATTTAAACTTTTGCACTTGTTTGCTTTTGGCATCTCCAAAAAGAAATACTATATATATATATATATATATATATATATATATATATATATATATATATATATATATATATATATATAATATTAGTGGTAAATATACACATACATATGCAATCATATATCTAAAATATAAATATACATACATACACATACATATATATATGTATAAAAAATAATTCCAAGAGGATAGAATCCAGGTAGAACTCAATGTCCAGGACAGGGTAAGGATATAATAAAAAGACTTAAACACTAATATTCCATGGTCATTATTTATTCCATTGGAATCGTAAATACGATGCAATCTTATTCTTCTCTCGTCTGTTACCCCTCCCTATAGCTTTCATTTACTCTAGCATTCGTCCACACCCTCATACTTACACTCTCACTAAATTTTATTTTTTATTCCCGGAGATGTTTTTTCTGTTTTCTTTTTGAATTTGTAGGTTTGATGAATTGTATCGTATTTACGATTCCAATGGAATAAATTATGACCATGGAATATTAGTGTTAAGTCTTTTTATTATATATATATATATATATATATATATATATATATATATATATATATATATATATATATATATATATATATATATAGGGTGTTCAAATAATTTGGACCGATTTTAAATGTGAATTAAGTTTAAGCGTGTAATGATTTTTTCTTTTTCTTTCAGATTTAACAATTTAAGTCTTTGCCAATTTCAACAATGGAAAGATTAACAATCAAACAACGTGTTAAAGTTATCGAAGCCCATTACAAAAATGGACGTTCAAATTTATAAATATACGGCCCAATGATTCTGCTAGCAAAAAATGCACACCAAACAGTGAACTTTTCAACAATCTTCCTTGGATTTTCAACAGCCCAAATGCGACAATTCTGCTTTTTAACGAATCCATCAAGATGAAAATGAGCTTCATCACAAAAGAGGATTTTTTTGCGAAAAATCTTCATCGGCTTCTTTTGCTCGTGCACCCAATTGACGAATATACGGCTCTCCGAATCGTCAACAGGTTTCACTTCTTGTGTCAACTGAATTTTGTAAGCGTGTCGAGACAAATCTTTTGTCAAAATTCGATGTAACGTTGTTGTGGAGAAGTTCAATTCCTGCGCGCAATGACGAATAGAGGTGTCTGGATTTTCGGCCACATTCTTGTGCACTGCAGTAATGTTTTCAGCTGAACGGCGTAAACGAGCACGCAATGGTGTGAGTGAAATGCATTTCTGTTTGAACGTCCATTTTCGTAATAGGCTTCGATAACTTTAACACGTTGTTTGATGGTTAATCTCTAATAATCCGATGGTATATAATCCAAGTGAATCCTAATAATATAAATTATTAAAACTGATCCACAAAGAGAGCTCCATATAAACTAGATTTTTATATTTTAAAATATGGTCAAGGTTATTTTAACTGTCATATGGATCCAGACACTCCCACGTCTACTACCATATTCGGAGTTAATTTATGTCTAGACTATCTGCTTCCTCTTTATTCTTCTTTCTCGCTTTCTTTTTTCTTTTTCTTTTTCATCTTTCTCTCTTCTTCTTCCTTTATTCTTTAAATGTTTAAATTTTAAGCTCCTGTTTATTTTATTTCTTCACTCCTCTGAGTTGACAAGGCCTACACGTAAGCCTTTGTGGGCCGAAATAGCTATTCGAATGAGGTAATTTTGAATTTATCTTCTATGCAATATATATATATATATATATATATATATATATATATATATATATATGACAAAGAAGAGAAATATATATAAGAATGTGCCTGAAGGATCAACTTATACCGATCAATTTTAGGATTGATTTGGAAGCATCAACAGGTAACCATAATGATGTGTTTCTAGCATCATGTTACCGTGAAATCCAAGACTTCTTCAGGGGATTCATGAAGGATATCATACAGTTCTGCCAGAAAACCATAATGGCAACAACAGCAGAAATCAACCTGATTGATGAGCAAATAAAGAAATAAACACGGAGGAATATGTTAACATAAAGAATGTCATAAAAGCTCACACAGACCAAGCAATGAGGGAACTACGAAAAACAAAAACTGAGAAACAAAGAAAACTGAAATGGAATATTTCCTCCAGCCAGAAGAACAAAAGAGAAATCAAACCAAACTCAGAAAAAAAAGAATGACCATACCACAAAAGAGAACAACATGCTGCAATCACACCGACCACAACACAACAAATGCAAAAACAAAACAGACCAGACACATATACCAACAGACAACCACCAGCACCACAACCAACAATAACGACACCGCCTCCATCAACGATAGCTAGAACCTCAAAACAAACACGCACACAAAACAAACCACGAACTTATGCGGACATCCTTAAGGTACGTACAAACATACACAAACCAAAACACAGCAGCCACATACAGAACACATAACCCCACTAAACATCCTAGACCACCCAGATTAGCCCCAAGTAGACAATCAACATCAAACAGACTCAACTTTAAAAAGAAAAAAAAACGAGGTAAGCCCGCAACCAGGATACATGGAAGTGGGTATAGCATCCTTAATAGAGGACATGATGCAAGTTTTCGAGCTTTTACGAAAGAACTTCGTCATGCTTGCAAATAGAATCATGACCCGTACAGACGAGCTATAAATCTAGGTAACAGTAAATTCTCGCTCGACGCATCCCGGTTATAAAATAAGGGATGAAGCTTTTGCCCTAGTCCCTCAAGGTTTGATAATGACACCTGAGCAAAGGACCTGGAATCCTTTTTTTTTAGAAGAATACGGCTAAAAGCCCACTACGGAGACAATAACCACACACCTTCCGAAACATTAAAAGAGAAGGACTCTATATTCGCCCCACAAGACACGGGCACCACTGTACAGGCATTTGAAATGGCAATAATAAATGACATAAAGAAAACAACAGTACGTAAGCTGCCATATAACAATATCACTGAAGGTGTACAGGTGGCCCTTGCTACGCTGACTCATAGAGATGGACCTAATCATTACACAGGCTGACAAAGGTTGTGCCACAGTGATCTGGGGAATCAAAAAATACCTGAAAGAGGCCAGCAATCAGTTAGCAGACAAAAACAGCTACAAAAGACTACCCACAGGCCATCTCCCTGAATACGAAAAAATTAACAACCTCGCTAAACATGATGCTTCAATACAAACTAATTGACAAGGAAACAGGCACAACACTTAGGCCCACAGACATCACACCTGCCTGATTTTATCTCCTTCCCAAAATACAAAGAAACAACAACCCAGGAAGGCCGATCATTTTATCCCTTAACTGCCACACGATCAAAATATCCAAATACGTAGACCATTACATACAGCCACTAGCTAAGGAATTAAAATCCTACATCAGAGACACAACAGACTTACTAAACAGAATTAATCACATACAAACAGTATCAGAACATGCTACTCTAGTAACCATGGACGTAAGATCACTTTATTTAAACATCAAATACATCAAAGAACTAACCGCCCTTAAAGAAGCACTTACTAAAAGAACGAAACAAGAACCCACAGAAGTAATCATAAAACTCATGGAATATATTCTTACATTGAATACTTTCACTACACTATCTACAAGTAAAAGGATATGCCATGGGCACCGTTGCATCTCCACCATATGCCTCAATCTTCATGGAAAAATTTGAGGAGACCCATATTTACCCCTTCATCGGTAACGACTACATATTCTATGCAAGATATATAGATGATATCGTCTTTATATACACGGCCAGTATGGAGAAACTCACTGAATTACTTATGGCCCTAAACACGGTACACAGCTCCATTAAGTTAGAACACGAAAAATCAACAAGATCGATGACATTTCTAGACACCAGCATCTACATCGATAAAACAGAAAACTACAAACGACACTACACACTAAAATCGCCGACACCCACAACTATCTACACTTTAAGTCCTCCCACCCAAAACAAGGAGAACATTTCCTATTCACAAGCAACATTCAACAATGAAGAACTAAATAAACAGACAAAAAATCTCGAGCATCAATTCACAACACGTGGCTATAAACAACACCTAATCAAGGAACCAATAAATAAAGGAATTTCCACACCTAGAGAAGACACCCGATTGTACAAAACTAAAACTAAATCCAGACGGCTCCTTGTAGTAACCACTTTCAACAACACTCTTCTTCCACTATCTCAGATAATCAAAAGTCGCTGGAAATACTACATCTCAAACCAGACCTAAAAATTTTGTTTGAGGAACCCGCCCTTCTAGCAGATCGTAGACCTAAGAACCTTAAGGAAATTATAGGTAGTAACCAAATTTCAGATGAGGTAATCCGTAATAGACCAAAAAGAAAAACAGGATTTTCCCAACCATGTAACAACAAAAGGAGCGTATGAGGCATGAGACATACAAATTCGTTCACTAGCTCAGTCACTAAAACTAATTTCAAAATCTACTACAACTCTAACTGTAGAAGTCATAACAAAATGTTCCCATTAGAATACGCACTATGCCAGAAACAATATATGGAAAAATCTGAATGTCCTTTTCACTACAGAATTACTAATTATCGTAATCGAATTAAGTCGACTCCCCACGAAAGATTATTATCTGTAGAACAACATTTCTGCTTAGAAAAGACATGATTTTAAAAACCATGCCAAATTCACTATAAATGAAAAAATAGAAATAGACAGAAAAATTTACCATAGAAAAATTTTAGAAGAACATGAAGACAAAAGGATTTTGCGCCTCAAAACACTTCGTCCAGACGGGTTTAACCACAAATTTAACAACATATATAGAATTAATATAGAACCCCATAAATCAAGCCCCACCCACATTCATCACCCACAAAAGACAGACATGCATGCAGAAGTGTTGAGGTCTCACACTTATACACATACTCATACCAATAAACTTACACACATCATAGAGACTCTTAAAGAATTAAAAAATAACTTAACTCACACACCCCTCCCAGCAACCAATAAAACTGTTAAAATAACCAAGAAGCTTCTGTTGTAAAAACAACTTGAAAGTGGACGTTTGACCCACACAAGGGCCGACAAAAACTACGATAAAAAACAAAAACAAATGAAATCTACATATAAAGTACATTTTTTTTCATAAACAGTCATTCACTCTTGTAGTTCACAGCTAGTAACAAAGCAGAATTATTTTTTCTCCTAAAGATGGCCAAACTGTCCGAAAACTTGTCGAGGGACCTAACTGAAATAATAAAACAAAAAATATTAATATACAACCCATTTTGTCTGAAAATTTAAATTTTTTAATATTTTTTTATTGTTCAAAACACACACACACACACACACACACACACATATATATATATATATATATATATATAGTGTAACTCGGATATAAGAGACCCAGATATAAGAGAAACCCGGATATAAGATATATTTTCTCTGGTCCCAAATTAGATCCATACTTACCTAAATAAAATAGACCAAACCGGATATAAGAGAAACCCGGATATAAGAGACTTCTTCTCCGGTCCCGACAACTCTCTTATATCGAGGTTACACAGTATATATATATATATATATATATATATATATATATATATATATATATATAAAGCGGGTGTAAAAGCCAAATTGTTCAAATCGTGTAACAGTATAATTGTCCATACCATAAATGTTTAATATGTAAAAAAAAAACTGAGTTTCTTTTTTCCATTTGCCGTAAGAATCCCAGAAAATCCCTTTGCGTTATTTATCTGAAGAGAGCAGGTTAAATTTTTTTTGTGTCAGTCCCACAGTCTTCTCAAGTGACCAATTGTGAGAGGAGAATATTCCGGCCTTCAGTAATGGTACCAGCATTCATACTATGGCTTCCATCTTCAAATTCTATTCAAGAACCATCAAGAGAACGGTGAATAAATTTAAAAAAGAGGGAACAGTAGAGAGGAAAACTAGATCAGGAGGTCACAACAGGAAGAGGGATCATCAACTCAACTGAGAGCTAAAGAGATCAATTAGAAATGATACAACTCGGTCCATAAGACGTTTGGCACTTGAGAGATGAGTTTCAGCTATGACACCCCAAAGAGCAGTGAAGAAAGACTTGAAAATGAAATCGTACGTGAAACCCGTCTGGCATGTTGCTAAACCAGGACAGAAAGTTAGAAGGTTAGTGAGGGCGAAGATCATCTTGAATAAGTTAGAAAATGATCCTGTAATAATTAATATATATATATATATATATATATATATATATATATATATATATATATATATATATATATATCAATTATGTAGTGCGTATTCAATTTATGTAACGTAAATCATTCATACGAAAAACAAATACTGAAGCTAATTATATAATTTATAAACAAGGATCATACCATTCATTAACGGATTCGAAGTTGATTGTATTTTATTATTAAATATTGTTTGCGAGAGTGATTCTTGCCATATAATTATCTTCAGTATTTGTTTTTCGTATGAATGATTTACCTTACATATATATATATATATATATATATATGAACTTTAATTCAGTACTTCATATCCATTATCAATTTCATCACGATACTTCTGTCAAACTTAGAGAGTAATTATACATTATTATTGCTCAAAGTAGAGTCCAATAGTGTTATAAAGACCTCGGAGAATTACGGTATGATAATTTTAAACATCTTTGTAGATCAAAACGTTAAATCTGACAATTGAACCATTTTGCTTTTACACATACACACACACACACATGCACGTATATATATATATATATATATATATATATATATATATATATATATATATATATATCATTATTCAAACATATATTGTTAAATATAACAGACAATTGCGTATTATGAGCCGTTGTAAGCTTCGTAAAAATGGCTTTAGTTTCGGGAGAAAATAAAGACAAAATCTGTCCAACATTTGGATACATTTTTATTATGCTGTTCCTTGATCCAAGCTTTCAGCTCACATGAGCCATCATTAGAATTATTATATGGACATTTAAACAAAGATATTCACCATCAACGATGATATTCTGTTATGTTGACATAGAAGATCGCTATGCTATGATAAATGTCCCGGAATAGCAGACGCAGGTCGTAAATTCTTAAAGCGTTTCTATGACTTCTTACATACACACATGAGAGAAAGAAATGTTATCAACAGAATAACGTGTTTAAACGCATTGTAATATGTTGTGACAATATATATATATATATATATATATATATATATATATATATATATATATATATATATATAACTTTTATTTGACTTTTTATTTTACTTTTTTATGTTAGTGTGTAGCTTGATATATTTATATTTATTTCGATGTCTGTATGTATGCATACGCGTATATGTATGCATGTGCATGTATGTGTGTATGTATATATACGTGTGTATATATATATATGTATATACATGCATGTGAGTATGTATATTTATGTATGTATATATTTGTAGTGATGAATGTGTATACACATACGTATGTATGTTTTTTTAATATATTGTTATATATTTGTACTCGTATATGATTACCCATGCGTATATAAGTATATATGTGATATTTATATATATATTTGTGATTATGTGTTTTATTTTTATATATTTATTTTAAGTGTTGCATTTTGCCTGGACATTTGAATTTGGTGTTTTTTTTATGTGTGTGTATGCGTATATATTTTATCTATCCATTTATATATATTTTATTGTCTTTTTCTTTGTGTATGTTCATTGACGAATATTTTATTTCTACCCCTCTTAAATTTTATCTATTGAACCCTCTTTTTATCTATATATCTTTGCCCATGTAAGTAATAGTTTCATAGTCTGTTTCAATTCGTTTAATAACACTTTCAGATTTGAATATTTGTAGGAGTGTATATGTGTGTGTCTTTATTAATGTATGTGCGTATGGTCGCTTATATATGCCTTTCATTGTATGTATATGTTATCTGCTTTTTTAAGGGTCGTGGACATCTATTTCCTGTTTCGTTCGTGTTTTTGAGTGTTTATATATCTAAATATGTCTACGTGTTTGTGCATTATAATCTTATTGTGTATGTATTGTCTTTTGCAAGATTTCATCATCCCTTGCCCATATCATCACTTAAAATGTATCTAAATTGTAACGAAGCTTTACATCCCCATGAGATTAACGTTTATTCTAACTGATTTTTTGGTATTTCAATTAAAACAAAATAAATAATAAAATATATGTATTTTTCCTCGGTTTCTTCTTTCAGTAATTTTATAATATTTTAAACGTAATACAGATTAAATTTAAAATTTAAAATTGGTAATTTTTAATTTTCAATTTTATAGTACAATTTAATATTAATTAGTTGGAATGATTTCTATTCTAGTAACCCTACCATTAAGGCATTAATAATTATAACTAAGGTTCGTTGTCAAGTTTTTGGAATTCTCATATACTCGTATTTTGATTGCTCATTGCAGCTTATGTAACAACGTTTCCCCTAGCGAGGGGTGTTTGATTGATTTGAACCTTTTAAAACCCTTTATTCTACTTTCAACACCATCACTTGATAAGACACCAGTGTTGAAGTGCGGAAACAAAATGGCTATTTTGTAGTGATTTTATAACATATGTTATAATTTTCGAATAAATTATATTTGCTCTACTCTGTATTAAGCACCCTTTTAAGAATAGTATTTTTGTGTTATTAGAATTTAATCCGTATACACCAATCCCATACTTAGTATATATATATATATATATATATATATATATATATATATATATATATATATATATATATATATATATATATATATATAGGTATAAGTAAAAATCCGTGGGTAAGTAATCCAAGTAGATCCTATTAATGTAAAATATTAAAACTGATCCACAAAAGGGAGCTCAATATATTTATTACAGAGCATATAAGTGAATTAAAAATATGAAACCCAAATTACCCCATTCCGATGGCCATTTCGTTCCCGGGGACGAAAGGGTCATCTGAATGGAGACATCCGAAAAAGGCATGACACGTGGAAGTAGAACAATCTACCCTCGTGGACGAAATAAAGGGTTCAGTTCAAAATTCCAACCATGAAGAAGACCGGAGTGTACAACAGCCGAAACATCGTGAACATGACAATAAAGATGAGGACATCAGTCTGAACAATGTAAATAATGTAAATAATAGCTCAATGCAATACTGAATGGGACAATCTGATTTAAATTTTTGGAAAACATATATATACATTATTTACATTATTCGGATTGAACCCATTATTTCGCTCATTGCGGTAGACTGTTCTAGTTCCACGTGCCATGTTTTTTAATGAATGTCAGTTATCAGTTATCTCCTGTTGATTTCCCTCTGAAAGTATTGAACTCACACTCTTTGGTTCCTGTCACTGGATCTAACTAACGCCTTTATCCACTGTGCCATGTGTCCTTGTCTGGACATCTGTGTATGAATTTCTGGGTATTATAAACTTAATGTCTTCAGCAACCGTTTTTTACCAGTGCTCACATTGCAATTTTTGTTCTTATCATTTCATGTTTTTACAAGAAGTCATATTGCAATTTTTGTTGATTTTATCGCTTTTCTCTGGCACTCCTTATTATTGGTTTCCATATTGTATTCATTTCTATGCTTGGTCGGCTCAGGAGATTTTTGTAGCCTAGCACATGTGCCAATTCCTTAAGTTTACGATTTTTTCAAATAAAGGGTTCAGTTCGACATTCCAAACACCTGAAGAAGGCTGGAGCGTACAACGGCCGAAACGTTGTAATAAATATGGCGACAAAGATGAGGACAATCGTCCGACTA
This sequence comes from Acanthosepion esculentum, assembly GCA_964036315.1. Classification (NCBI taxonomy): domain Eukaryota; kingdom Metazoa; phylum Mollusca; class Cephalopoda; order Sepiida; family Sepiidae; genus Acanthosepion; species Acanthosepion esculentum. The sequence continues at coordinate 43,418,253 of OZ038511.1, read as the reverse complement.
ATGTAAATAATGTGCATAATACCTCATCACAGAAATATATATATATATATTTATATATATATATATGTGTGTGTGTGTGTGTGTGCATACGACAAACAAAAAAGTTGATTTAGGTTTAGTATTTGGGATTGAAGTTAAGTTTAATGTTTTTATTTTTGTGATGAGACTTAATCAAACAAAGGAAAGAAATATAAAAAATTGTATCTTTTTTCGGCAAGAAAATGCAATTTTTTTTTTTAGGCTTCCGTACTTATAAATTATGGACGTTAGCTAGGAACGAAAAGTCAAAAAAATTAGTGTAGATGATTTTTTTTTTGTAGCAAAAAAGATATAAATTTTCAGTTATAATTTGAATCTAAATTAAAGGCAATAGCCGAAGTAGAAGAGGGTGTAGCATCATATTTGCTTAATCACTTCAGCAGTCCCGTAGGTGCCTCTGCTTGAAGTGATAGTTAACAAGCAAGTCTTGTTCTTTGACTTTTAACACTGATTAGTTGATTTCGATTCTCACTCTATGACCCGTACTTGCAGCCTTATGATAACAAATAACGACTCATAAAAAAAACTCCGGTGAATTAAGCTCGTTAAATCGTTATATGGACGATTCGCTCAGTCGTTGACTTTTCTTTATTGCTTTGAATAATATTTCAGATCCTCTCGCACGAAATATAACACGCGATAACTGTGATTTTCGCCTTTTTGTAAAGGAACCAGTGCAACGGGTGAGTAACGTGCTGCAGAAGTCAAAATCTAACAGGTAAAGAAATTTAACTGCACACTGTCATAACAGAATTTTTTTCTGCGCGTCATAGGCTACCGCAAATGTAGCAGGCAAAGCGTGTATGAATATTGAAAGATGACTTCCAGAAGCAAAATCATAAATGATACAAAAAATGTGTACAATAAAATAAACAGTTCACGTGGTCTTGAAGACGTCAATGTTTTTAAAGATGCCAGACTCGGTACTCGGATATTTGTCCGACGGACATTTAACTGAATGGACATTTAGCCGAAAATGCAGGTGGCGTACTTACAATTATGTCACACTCTTTATAATGTGCTACACACACACACACACACACACACACACACACACACACACACACACACACACACACACACACACACACACATATATATATATATATATATATATATATATATATTTGAAAGTGAAGTCTGAAGATCCAGAGATAAATAAAATTCTCTGGTGAAATAAATTATAACAAATGGAGACTCAAAGTGATCTGTTTTTATTTAAATTAAATTATTCGCTCTGAATTAACATTGAGCTCTCAGGATTTCATCATCCTTGGGATTATCCAGACAGATTACCAAAACAAAAAAAGAAACACTTAAAAATGTCAACTATGAACATGGACACAATATCTAGACCGTGTTTTTTTAAAAAATGAAATGATTATATAAATACATACATGCAACAAAATATTTCTTATTTAACAGTTAAAATAAATAATCCTTGAAAATGGCTATATATTTCAATGAAATGTGCATATATATATATATATATATATATATATATATATATATATATATATATATATATATATTTACTGTATTAATTCATGATTTTTCGCTTTTTTTAAATCTATTCTGTATATTATATTTTTCCTCAAATATTACTGTAAGATGATATGTATTTTGAGAAAAACGACATTTTACTTTTTCAAAAATCTTATGCTTTTACGATATGAAAGATCTTTCAATTTCGCTTTTAAGGATCATTATCTTAAAGGGATGAACCTTTCTTATCTTACTGTTAAATACAAATTTAAATAATTATGTGCTAATTTTTATCCAAATACACTCAAATATTTTAGAAAATACTAATTTCAATAAACAAATATTGAAATAAGAAAACTTTTAACTTTAAATTTAGATTTAGTAATTTAATTCCTTGAAATTCCATGGTAATTATTAGTCCTATTCTACCTTATAAAACTGCTAATTAAAATACTTAAAGTATTGCTTGTTACTATTTTTACTTGTATTTTTTCGGTGAAATGTCCGTCGGCTAAATGTCTGTCGGCGAAATTTCCTGCCACGGCCAGACTCGGAAAGAAAACTGAGAAAAACAAAACAAACACAATAGGACAAAAGAAAGAATAAAGGTCAATTAATTATAAAAGAGGCTCTGAATGGTTGCCAGTGAAAAAAAATCTACAATAGGGGACGTCGGTATTTTTGAAAATGGTAAACTTTGCAAAAAGATTTAAAAAAAAAACAACTTTTAGACAATATGGCAAAAGAAAGCTAGAATAAACGACTAACTAATAACTGCAATGGAGAGAATGCATGCTTCTCTGAGAAAGAGACGGTCTGTGATGAGTGCTAAATATTAGGGACGTCAGTATTTTTCAACATGACTCAGAAAGAAAACTGACGAAAAAAACAAAAAACACTGAGACAAAATGATAAAAGAAAGCAAGAAGAAAGGACTAACTATTTTAACTATTAACAACAAGACAGAATGCATGGTTAACAGTAAAAGAAACAGTCCAAACTTTGAAAAACATACTGGGCACATCATTTCACTGATGAAGTGACTTGTACTTATCCAAATTTACCTGAATACACCCAAATACATTTATTTTTATTATAAACTATTTTCTCATATATATATATATATATATATATATATATATATATATATATATATATATATATATATATATATATATATATATATATATATATATATATATCCCTGGTCGGCGGCTGATGAAGACAGGGTATCGCACGTGTTAAAAAAGAATAATGTCATCCATAAACAGACTGTTTCGCAGTATCACAGCTCATCAGTGTGGCTAGACGTCCGGTTGCCTCTAGCTAGGATCGAAACCTGAATGAATTGCCGTCAGTCGGGGATTTTAACACCAAGCCGTTATATTTAACGGCCATCCACGTGGGTCATATGTGGCACAAGGCCGGTTTAGCGTTGGTTCTCCGAGCCCGTATGCTCGGCCAAAAAATATTCCCTTTGAACCCGTATAAACGGGTTCAGGGACTGTCTACCTCCACCGACGAAACTTTGCCCTTAATTTAAAATTTAAGCGTGTTTAGTTTTAGATAAACACACAGTGACAGGATTCAATTTGCCGAAGAGTCATGCATTATTAGCCGTAATATTCACTGTTTACAAACCCACAATTCCTCCCCAGAGAGCTCAACCGAAATAAATTTCTCAGAAGTATATATATATATAGGGTGACCCCCAAAAAACGGTATTTTTGAAGTGCGTATTGCCAGACATCAGCAAGTCGCAACACTTCGCCATTTTAGTAACGAGAATGAAATTCACAGTATCCCAGCTGAGATGTTGCAGCAGTCAATGAGGAATCTCAACAGCAGATTTCAAGAATGCATTCGTACAGGAGGACCTCATCTACAGGACGTAATTTTAAAAAAATGAAAATTCCATCATTGTTTCTTAAATGGCATGTTTTAAGGTTTCAATTACTATGAATTAAATATTTTTCTTCCATCACTCTTGGTTTTATTGGATTGTTAAAATGTTCCCATCTTTTTGGGTCAACTTGCGGAAGGCAACAATAAACTATAGAAAGACTCAAAATTGATCGCTTCTTCATGTTATCTATCGATCGAGAAGAGACGACCCCAATGGGCGTGCCTGAAAACCATACTACGGTTTGACCCAAGCAGGCTATTTCTTGGAGATAATAATGATTTACTGCTACAAGTCTTACTAATTAACCCATAGATGTGGGAGGACAGATGGATCCATACCTTTCCCAAGGTTATGTGTGCGTAAGTAAATATAACGACCCGAACGGAAATTAGAACTGGGCTGCTGATTGACAATTCCTAGCTATTATATATTACGCCACCACACACCCAAACTTATAGCACCTGTTATTCCCAAGCGGTCACCCATCGACGTACTGACCAGGTAAACTGTATCATAACTTCGGTGATCTTACGAGAACCGCTGTTTCAACGTGATATAGCCGTATTTATAGCACTCGCATATCCAAGCTTACAGCACCTGTTATTCTCAAGCGGTCACCCATCTATGTACTGACCAGGCTTAACGTTGCTTAGCTTCAGTGATCGTACAGGAACCAGTCTTTCAAAGTGATATGAATAAAGTAAGCTTTGTGTGAGTCTAGTCTATTCCTCTGGGAGAATTAAGTTCCTTACTCCCACCAGTTCAGGCCTTAACTTGGCACGGACTCGCTTTGCCATGGTCACGTTGTCAAAAAATCTCCATATCTAACGTATTCCTTCGGCAAGGACTAATATTAACCAGGAATGCTTCTTCCCACAGAACAGACCCCCGAGATTATGCTTCCCCGATTACTGCAATCTTAACCTCCCCAAGACTCTAAGTGGCGCAGCTATTCGTAACCGAGTATGACCGTCTACTAGGGCGGCTAGCTAATCCTCAGTAGAGATGCCTGCTCAGGCATATTTTGTATGTGTGCAACACCCACAGAGCCCACCTGTGGTTTATACTGTAACAGTCTGAAGAAGGATAACACGCTCAAGCCCTCGTGACTTCGTGCTAGCACAACCATCGACGGCTCCCATGGGTCCCGTCTACCTAATTTCACTCACAAGGCTTGGGTGAAACCGTGGTATGGTTTTCGGGCACACATGCTGGAGTTGCCTCCTCCAGACCGTTAACATCAAGAAGTCATCTTCCTGATAAATCGATCATGGCGAGAATCGAATCCGAGTCCCATGGTCAGAAGGCGAATGTCTAAGATGAACAAATATCTATCCAATATATTCTCATAATAAACACTTATTTTTTCTCCTTCTCTCTCCCTTACAACAATGCCATTAAATAATTTCGAGATAACAGGGAGAAATAAATAAGACAAACTCTTAGGTAAGTAATGAAATAGATGGCTTACTACACACAGGTACACTTAGCAATGGACCTAATGCTAACTTGGTAGGCATGGGCAAAATTTCCCCGTAGACCACGTAATGATGGAGTCGGGTTTTTCTACCTCCCCAGACGAGACTGCCTTTCGGCATAGCCTCGTCTGAGTTCCTTTCTGCCCGAAGGCAGAGAGTTCGACAAGCACGAAGAGCATAGCGCGGGGCTAAGACCTAATGCTGGCGGGATGTGACACAAGGCCGGTTTAACGTGGGTTTTTCCGAGCCCGTAGCCACGGCCAAAAATTCCCCGTAAACCCCGTAATAACGGGGTCGGGTTTTTCTACCTTCCCAGACGAGGCTATGCCGAAGACTTAATGCTGACTCACTCCGCTTAATTACGCTTATTTAACTAAAGATGGTAGTAAACCTCTGCCTTGAGAGGCTCCTGAGGCGTGAAATTTATGAACTAACATCTTAAGTAACCACACCTTTTGCGATCGATTTCTCACAGCGCACGTGGACTTTACATTTGAGAAAAGTGCGCACTGGACAAGCACAAGCAGGTTGTAATAAATTGACCATTTTTATCCTGTGGCAATCGACCACTGACTTCAGTGTTCCGCAAAGGAGAGATTAATCGGGTGAGTCAATTGATCTATGAAAAGCTTTAATCACTTCCTATTAAGAAATAATTAACTTGCACTAATATCGAAGAATTTATGGTTAAATCATATGCCTTTTACACGGAAAATATAGATCCAGCAACAGTATTTACCGGTCGTCACGTCAGAGTTAATGACTGAAAAGACGTTTACCATCACAGTAATAATCAACACACACACACACACACACACACACACATATATATATATATATATATATATTATATACAGGGTATAACAGCAAAATTGTCCAGTTGTTAGAGAGTAAGCTTTGAACTGCTGTAACTTAGAAATGATTAAAGATATCTTACTGGAATTCTCCGAGGTTTTTTATACCACACCTGGATTCTACTTTGAGCAATAAGAATGTATAACTACTCTCCAAGCTTAACACAAGAATTGTAATGAAATCGATCATAAACATGTTCATTATTAATTAATCAAGAAGGACTGAAATTAAGTTCATATATATATATATATATATATATATATATATATATATATATATATATATATATATATATATTCAACATCATCACTTGATAAGACACCGGAGGTGTTGAAACAAAATGGCTATTTTTGTAGTGATTTTATAACATATTCATGTTATATTGTTTAAATAAATAATTATATATATATATATATATATATATATATATATATATATATATATATATATATATATATATATGAGATGTATCTAAACAGAAAGTAAGTCTTTTAAAAGAGTTAAACAATACCGACAATTTTTGTTTGTTCAAGTTTTCAATCTTAGTCGAAAGGCGGAAAAAATTTATAAAATATTTACATTGTTCAGACTGTTGTCCTCATCTTTGTTGTGATATTCACGACATTTCGGCCGTTGTACGCTCCGACTTTCTCCGGGATCTGTCTATATTTCTGAGATGAGCTATTATAACTATTTACACTATTTATATTGTTCGAACTGTTATCCTCATCTTTGTTATCATAATCACGTCGTTTCGGCCGTTGTACGTTCCGGCCTTCTTCACGTGTTTGGAATTTCGTATCGAACCCTTTAAACAGGCCAATTTTGAAACCCTGGCATTGCACTCAATTTGTAAGTTGGGGTTTGACATGTCAAATAATGACACATGTTGTTTTCCAAACCTTGACCGTGTTTTGAGGAAACAAGATTAAAGATTACGTTTATGCTCAAAATTGGAGCATTGGAATTTCATTCGCGTGATCAGTGAAAACCTTATAAACATAACGTTTTATAAAATACATGATTGAAATGTATACATTTAAATGGTTTGCAATTAAAAATGGATAATAAATTCCATAATCAACGACCGTATATCTTCAACGTGATCCAGAGAATAAAGCAACTTTTCTTTTTATGCGCCATTTCTTTTCAGGATGTAGGCGATCATGGCTCTCCACTTCCCTCTATCCTTTGCAGCTCTCAACAGATTCCTTTCCTCTGCTTCCTCCCCCAGACCACATTCTGTCATCAACCTGCTCAATCTCGCCAGGTATGTTAGGCGCTGCTTTCTCTTGTCTCCATTTCCCTGTATTCTATCCCGTGAGTATCAGATTCTCAAGGCCCTCCTTCCTCATTATGTGTCCAAGAAACTTCAGCTGCCTCTTTCTGGTGTTTAAGCAGAAGCTTCCTCCTTGTTTGCATCCTCTCTAAGACTTCAACGTTGCTCACACGCTTGGTCCATAATATCCTTAATCAACAGTTGACCGAAATACAGAATGCCGTATTAAAAAGCTTATAGCACAATGTCTTGCTTCCAGAAAATATTCTTTTCTTAATGTTAAAGTCAGATGAATAGGGGATGAGTGAAGAGGCTGAAAAGAAATTGTTCATCAGATAAGTAAAAATTCATTCATACTCAACTAATGTCTATTTACAAGACTAATTTTAAAATTTCATTCAAATTACATCACAAAAATATAGTCAAGTATGGGTATATTTTCCAATGAGAATTCTTTATGTAGCAAAAGTATTGAGCCACTGAAGAAAATATTAAAAAATGGCATTCATCAATTCTGAAGCGACACTCTGGTCAAATTTGATCAACCTCTTACAAAATGGCGTTTGTGAAACTATGCTTGCAGAAGTTTTTTCGAATAGGGAGCTGCAAGAGGTTCTCATAAATTGAACAACATTAAAGTTGCCGAATTTACCTGCATATACGTAAGGTGTGGAAAAATCGGTTAAATTAACTATTGAAGCTTTACAAATTGTATAATGGACAAGAAGCAGGGCACAAGTGCATTATTACTAAATCACTGTGTCATCAAATAAGACATTCATTTACTTCAAAGGGAAATTATACTGAATAGTTTAGGTATATTATGATATATATATATACGTAAGGTGTGGAAAAATCGGTTAAATTAACTATTGAAGCTTTACAAATTGTATAATGGACAAGAAGCAAGGCACAAGTGCATTATTACTAAATCACTGTGTCATCAAATAAGACATTCATTTACTTCAAAGGGAATTTATACTGAACAATTTAGCTATATTATAATGTAATATATTACAGTGTGCAGTAGTTTTAGTATGATTTTCGATAAATAATGCAAATTTAAAACATTTTGTCTTATATTTTGTGCCCAGCAGCATTATGGTGTTATATACACTTTTATCTATTTTTTGTTTTTAATAATTATGGCCTAAAAATGGTGTAAGATCTTATTCATTGATTAGCATTTTTTTTTGCAATATTTCAGTTTTCATTTATCAAATACAGTAAAACATTGCATATTTTACTTGTCGTAATTCATAATGAGAATTGTGGTTTGATTATTTTTCCATCCAATGTATCTTATACAAAAATATCAGCTTTTTGGGGATTTATTCTTGAAGTAGTTTGTTAACAAAAAACTGCCGAAATTAGGTATCTCTGTACATTTTTTCAGACAATATTTAAAAACTAAATTCTCAAAAATTGGTAAAAGCTATTAATGTAAATTTAGGTGTCAGTATTTATCAGATCAAATCCCATATTTTGTCCTGAGTGCAATGTTGATTTTCAAAAAAAGAAGCGAAAAATCCTCCTGCCTAACTGGACATCGCAGGGATACTCTCCATATGTTACATGAGCATTGTAAAGCATTTGAAAAAAACATGTAACATTATGACGTGTAGTGCCTTACGATTTAACTGGAAAAAAAATCAATGGGTCGAATTTCCATCTGTGAGTCTTTTTTCTCAAATGCAACAAAAATGACGTATTGTTTCAAGAAACAATTACAGGCGAGGCAAAATAGATTGTATACATTGATGTGGAGCGAAAATATCCTGAGGAAAACGAAGCGTCACCGTTAACTACCCCAAGTGCAGGATGTCCTTGATCAAAAACTGCTGCATAAGCCATGGTCAATGATGGAATGTCTGTGGTGTAGTGAGTCGACCACACTCTGCACACTTTCCTTCCAAGGTATGCTATAAACGACGGATGTGAGCGACAACGGTATAACGTAGGGTTTATGCGAGACAGACTTCAAGGTCAAGGTTTTACTCTGCATACATTAGCTCCATTACCATAGCAACAGTGTCGATACTTTCTTAATCAGATCTTGTATGTGAGGAGAGAGAGAGAGAGAAAGAAAGAAAGAAAGAAAAAGAAAGAGAGAGATAAAGAAAGAAAGAAAAAGAAAGAGAGAGAGAGAGTGCGTGTGTGTGTGTGAGAGAGAGAGAGAGAGGGGAGGAGTGGATTGAAAGCTACTGATCAGCATTTTTCAACGAGATCCATTTTTTAAATTTCCGCCAGTTTAGACGCTTACTGCTCGGCCACGCTGTGGTACTTCCACAGAATCGTAACGTCCTTATTTCCCCCGTGCTCCAAATGTACGAAGAACATCCTACTCAGGAAGATTATTCCCCAAGATCAGCCACTGTGTTTAACATATTCCCACGTGGGTGCTTTCTGAACTCTTTAATCTTTACTTCTTCAAGTAAAGGGTCAATCTATATCTAACCCCCTTATCACGGACCAACGCCTTAATCCACTCGGCTATTCGCCCGGTGGAAACGAGGCGAGCAATAACTGAGTAATACCAAATAAGGATTAGACAAGATATCCCAAGGCATGTCAAATTAACGGCCGAAACGTTATGATAGCAACAAAGACGAGGACTTTCTCGATTACTGTATAAATAGTAAATGAAAGGGTACTTCGCTGTAGAGCAGTGGCTAACGAGCTTGTCGCGCTAGATCCGCTACAGTTGAGTAGTGAGTTCGATCTACCAGCCTTGCATATTGTTGTAACCTAGGGAAGTTTACTGAATAGAATAATCAAGCGAATGTTGGTACTGAACAATAATACTTAGGATAAGAACAACACCTATAATATTCGCCAGCGGCGCGTAAAAGAAGTAGACAACTGCTAGAAGTGAGTCAAGTGAATTTCACAATAAATCTCCAACTACAGGATATCGACCAACCGCCCCACGGGGTCAGATGTGGCGCAAGGCTGATTTTAATGTGTGGCTATCAAAGCCCGTAGGCAAGACCAAAAATTCCCTGTAGACTCCGTATAAAACGGGGTCGGGTGGCTGTTTCCCCGAGACGAGACTCTGCCCTTCGACATAGCCTCGTCTGGGGATCCGCTCTGCCCGGAGGCAGAGCGTTTTATCAGCACAGCTGGAGACAAATCTCCGATTGCAGACCAACATACAGTATTTACTACTGTATTTATGTGAATGGGGATATACCCATTATCGTCCGTAGGTATGCTACAACACACATGCACACATTATGCACACACTATAGCACACACGTATATATGTGGAAAGAGAAAGAAAAGGATTAATATATATACTGTATGAATTTAAGCGTGCTACTAGGTGGGTATCTCGGTTCCATCCTTTCATTGTCGAAACGGGTAAATGTAGACGTCTTTCCTACTTCAACAGCTACTTCTCTCCCACTTCCCGTCAGTAGAACTCCCTTCCCCTTAATGATTCACTGATATCTTCAAATATTCAAATATAATATCAATCGACATCTTCTGATGCCTTTTTCATGGTCCCATTCTTCTCTATATCCGTTCCTCAAATACCATTTTTACACTTGCTCCCACTCTCTGTAACTCCTTGGGTGCTAGTGGTACTCCCACCTTACTTGGGGTGATATGCTTAACAAAAAAATAAAATAATATACCAAGTGTTTCCATATGGTTTTCTGACGGGCTCCATTCTTTAGTTATATCAACTTAGTCTTTTGCAACAGAGACACTCGCTGCTACTTCCACAGAATCGAATCGGCCACATTATCCCCGTGTTGCAAATGTAAGAAGGAAGTACTACTCAGACAGACTTTCTCCTAAGACCAGCCACCTTGTGGAACATTCTTCCGCATGAGTGCTTCCCTGAATACATTAATCTTGATTTCTTCAAGTGAAGAGTCAATCGATATCTAACCTCCTTATCACGAGACAAGGCCTTAATTCACTACGCTATTCTGCCTGGGGAAACGGGGCGAGCAATAACTGAGCAGAAGTGATGACACGACGGCCGAAACAACGGGATAACAAACAACAAAGGTGAGATCTTTCACAATTTAATATATGCTTTATTTAATATATATATTTTTAGATTAATGTTTTTTTTATTTTACCAACTTGTGGTATTGGGCAAAACTACTCTTAACGCAGTCTATTCTATATTCAATCTCCTGCAGTTCTAAGTATGGATATTTCAGAACAGGTTTGGTGCTATACAGGACATGCATATAAAAATCTCGATATGATGAGGCTATTTAAGAACGTGACTCAACTTTTTAGATTAATATTTTGGTTCTGAAGAATTTTGCGGTGTTCGGCAAAATTTACCCTAGCGCAGTCAATTCTATATTCAATCTCCTGCAGTTATGAGTATAGATATTTCAGAACGGGTTTGGTGCCATGTATGACATTAATATAAAAGTCTCGATCTGGTGAGGCTAAATTAAAAGATCAAGCCAGATATAAATATTATATTTTAAAAAAGGCAATGACATCAAACGAAATGGAGAGCATGGCGTCTATCCAACAAAAGAAAAACCAAACGCAATATAATTTTCCCTCCTTGGGGAATCGGACATCAGAGAGGCGACGTATAGTCTGAAACGTAGCAAGAAAGGTATTAACAAAGATGAACTAATTATTTGCTCCACTTCTCACAGATCAGATGTTCGGCTTTCAGCAAAGTATCAAAAAGTAACAAAAATGTTAATTTTTGCACCACGTATCCTCTAAACAACGGTTTTTCAAACTGTGGGTCTCGACACTTCAGTGGGTCGTGAGGTAAATAAAATGTATATATATATATATATATATATAGGTATAGGTTAGGTCAATGAGATAACTAGATATTGGCGACCGTATACGCGCGTGCTGACGTGCATACGTTGGTAAGCAAATAAATACCAAATTCAACCAAGAGGTGTAGAAATAATAGTGCTCTATTTGATTAGTCAGAGCTAAGAAATATATATTAATGAATGCACATATACCTACTTTTGGTGAGCGACTCGAGTTTCGTTGGTTACCCAAGTCATCGAGCACAAGATATCGCTTATTGTATATTTTTTAAAAGTATAGAGATGCTAATGGGATGGGAGATGATTCATAGTACAAAATTAAAATAGCACAAAAACAGTACTAAAGCAATACCGGGGTTTAAGTGCAGGAAATGAGAAATGAGTTGTAAGTATATATAATGTACTCTCCCGTCTGTTTCGACGTATGAGGATCTGACAGCTTAATTGATTCAGTTATGAAATTTTGTGCGATAATCTTAAGTGGCACTTAAGACCCGCTAGTGATTTACAAAGAAGACCACATATGAAGCAAGAGTGTGGATTGTGAGAAGAGATCACTGTTAGATAGGATGACCTTTTAGATCTTGCTCTCGCTTCTTGAAGATGATTCAGACAAGCAGATTGAAAACTGCCGAGTCCACTAAAATACGTTGATCTCCATTCTACCTGCTCCAAGTGTATGTGTGTGTATGTGTGTGTGTACAGTCTGTTATCATTGAATTTATGTATCTTATTTTGGGTTAAAAATAAAGGTGAATTTACACAGGTGAGTAAAAAGGCTATTTTATTAATATTGCCTTTTACAACTACTTACTTGAGTGAACTGGGATTTAAGTATAGAGTTTAATTAAACCTTAGAAGGTAAACGGAAACCCAATTCTAAACAGGAAACAAGGGATAAACTTCTACTCCTGTTCGACAGATCATGAAGAAGTGTGAACCGGACGACAGGCAAACCTATTGAACTACTGAAAAAAAATTACTGAATAACATTTCAGAGTTCAGATCGAGACATCAGAATTACAGAGTTGAAGGAACCGGAAACCAAATTCTAAACAGAAATCAAGGGATAAACCTCTACTCCTTAAAAAAAAAAAAACTGGAGAAGAGTTTGAACCGGACGACAGGCGAACCTATCAGCTTCTATCAAAATACATGTGTTTTACTAATGGTTGTATTTTTACGGATTATCAACCCTTTGTGGATTATTTAAATCCAAAACATATTTCGGATTTTAGAAAGTTGCTCACTGTACCCGGTGTTATAAAGCGGTTCTCCCATCTAAGTATTGACCGGGATTGACACTGCTTAAATTCGGTGATCGAACAGGACGAGGTGTTTTCATCATGATTTGACCGTAAGTTTAACAATGGAAAAGCGCGAGTCTTGTGTATTTATTTATCCTCCTATGTTTCATCCGCCTTTCTTTTCGATTTCTCAAACTTTCGTCTCATTTTCTTAGCTAAATCATTTAAAAGATTACTCTCTAAATTACATTCAAATAAACACACCTGGTCATACTGCCTGAAAGTACCAACTAATGTTATTGTTTCTCGCTCAATTAGAAACGGTAGGATGTACTGCTTGGCATTCGCGCCGGAAGCTCCAATACAAACATTTCAGAGTGTTTGGATGTCAATCTAGGAATAATGCAGACAATTCGGATGTGTTGGATGAGTCTAATAGTGATTACGAGGAAGAGGCAGCTCGAAAAAATCACCCTGACCGTTCTGATAAGAAAAGAATTATCGAATTTGTTGGTGAGGGCCTCAGACTAAATACGGAGGCATGCATGAAGTACCTTGAGGAGGGAGTGATGTTCTGGGTCAAGAGGGTGGCTGCTTGAAGTCACTATGTCTGGCAACAGGACTCTGCATTATGCTACACAAGCAAGAGAATACAGTCATGGCTGTTGGACAATTTCTACAACATCACCACCTCTTACATCTGACCACCAAACTCACCAGACTGCAACCCCTTGATTATTATGTGTGGCGGGCAGTTGTTCGAGAGACCAACAAAACTCATAGTAACAACAAATATGAATTGAAGGCCAAGATTATGGCAGCATTCACCAACTTAAATGCTGTGTGGCTCTCCCCTTTTACACAAGATGGACTCGTTTAAAGTATACTTATAATGACAGATTTAGAGATACGGGAGAGATACGTTGAGACAAGGTTGAGATACGTAGAGTCCAGAGAGAGAGAGAGAGAGAGAGAGAGAGAGAATTACGACTTTCACTTACAGAGACTTGTACATATACTTTCTACTAACCCGCATTCCTGGACTACTAATCTTCATTTCAATTTTGTATTCTTACGTTCAATACACTTATTTTCCTATTTCAATTACTGGCGTTGTTTATTTATTTGTGCAGGATTCCATTCCCGGGATCCACAACATTAAAGAAAGAAACCGTCCAGAAGAGTTGTAAGAGATTCCAAAGTCGTCTGAAGGCCGTGGTTGAAACAATGGAGATTTTATTGAATCAATTTACTCCGTAGTATTTCATATTTTTGTGTAATTTTGATAAATCATGTGAGATGTCAGTGTTAATTTATTTTTTGGGCAATTTAGACGACAATCTTTCCATCGCACACTGTACAATTGTAGTGTCTTCTTTTTTAGAACGATGAAATATGTCCTAGTTGTTAAAGCAGTATTTTCGGAGTCGCTAACACGACGTCTGTCTACAGTGACAAAGGGACGAAGAAGAGCCTCGTGACCAATGCCCGAAAAGACGGAAAAAGCATAAAAAATAAGTTTGCCGCATCTTTTTATATTCTCCCACGAACGATTCTCATGAGTTCTGCGGTAGCCTAAGTAATGTCTATGTTTTCGTCACAGAAATATACCTGACATGACAGATTTTCATTTCCACTAAAATCCACACAAATAGTTGCTTCTACCGAGGATTAAATAACGAAAAGCGCCCCCTGTACATGCTTTTACCATATATGGTCTGGTTCCCCTGCTGTTACCATATATGGTCTGGTTACCCTGCTGTTCATCTCGAGGTTCTCGACAAAATCCAAAGGGAGATATGCAATATGATCGGTCCTGACTATTCATCTCGACTCCAGCCAGTTTCTCACAAACGTAATGTGGCTTCCCTCTGTCTTTTCTATAAATATTTTCATGGCATCTGCTCTGACGAGCTATTTACACTGGTGCCCCGATTACATGAATTTAAGCGTGCCTCTCGGTCTCACCCTTTTACTGTCGAAACAGTTAAGTATAACCTCTTCTTCAACTCCAAGAGCATTTTCTCTCGCACTTCCCAACAGTGGAACTCCCTTCCTCTTACTTGCTTCTCTGATAACTGTAATCTTCAAAAATTTAAATGTAATGTCAATCGACATCTTCTGTAGCCTTGATCCTTTTTATCCTTTCCTCACCCGCTCACTTTAAATCCTACACTATCTTGTGTTAAATTTTAGAATTGCTGAATTATCTTTTTCATCAATAATTTTGAATTATTTCTCTTATGTCTGTTTTGTGACATTTGAACTTAGAAAGAAATCTAAGTAAATTGTTGGCTGATGAAGGGAATAGAGGTTTCGAAACACGTACTGACATTCAATAAAAAGGTACTGAAGTTTTGTCGACAATTGTGTCAGTATTATGGTTCACCATTTTTTTGACTTTTCTCATTAATCGAGCGATTTTCAATAAAACCCTCGCCTGCATAGTTCCAAACCTTCCTTTAATGCCCTGGAAGGCAAAACAGGAACAAAGGGGAATGGTAAGAGCAAAAAAGACAGAAAGTTGTAGAGGGACGTGTTATATAAAAAAAAAGTCGTAGTAGCATATAGGGTATTACTATCATTATCATTATACGCTTTTCAGCTGATCAATTTATATAACCATTACATTTTCATGTTATTATTATAAAACAATTCTTTTTGGCCAGCATCTGTTTTATAATTAGATGCCGGGTCAAAAGCAATGAACTAGGGCGATACAGAGGTGCGATTTTTCTGTTGTTTCCACTAAATTAAACAAAAATAAAAATTGCAATATAAGCTCTGCTAAAAAAAGCAATCATAATAACAAAAATTGCAATATGAGCACTGGTAAAAAAATGGTCGCTGATACATTAGGTTTATAAGTCCCCAAAATTCATACACAGATGTCCTCAAGGGCACACGGCCTAATGGTAAAAACGTTGTTTAAATCGATCAGGCCCAAAGAGTTGTGAGTTCAATTCAAGGCTGCAGCAGTGGTGAACCAAAAAAACTTGGAGTTGCGTTAAAACTCAGAAGAGGCGTGGCACGTGGAACTAGAATAATCAACCCCGGTGGACGAAATAAAGGGTTCGTTCGAAATTCCAATCACCCGGAGATGTGGAGAGATTGATCTCAGAGCAAGATGCTATCAAAATAAAATAACAAACTCAGAAATGGAGGCACGTTCTTAAAATAGACTCATATGAAAGTCACGCTTCTGTAATAATAATAATAATAACAATATAAAACTCGACATGAGTGGGTCAAAATCTGTGCTGGAAGATATACCACTTTTAAGGGAAAGAAACTAATGTGAACATCATCCAGACTCGGTTACAGAGATAGGACCTGTAACAATTTTATGGGAATTTACAATACACACAGAAAGAACAATGAAAGCTAATCGCCCAGACATAGTGAACAAAGACCACAAATACAAATAGAAAGAACAATGAAAGCTGATCGCCCAGACATCGTGATCAAAGACCTCAAATACACACAGAAAGAACAATGAAAGCTGATCGCCCAGACATCGTGATCAAAGACCACAAATACACACAGAAAGAACAATGAAAGTTAATCGTCCAGACATCGTGATCAAAGACCTAAAATACACACAGAAAGAACAATCAAAGCTGATCGCCCAGACATCGTGATCAAAGACCACAAATGCACACAGAAAGAACAATGAAAGCAAATTGCCCAGACATCGTGATCAAAGACCACAAATACACACAGAAAGAACAATGAAAGCTAATCGCCCAGATATCGTGATCAAAGACCTCAAATACACACAGAAAGACAATGAAAGCTGATCGCCCAGACATCGTGATCAAAGACCACAAATACACACAGAAAGAACAATGAAAGCTAATCGTCCAGACATCGTGATCAAAGACCTCAAATACACACAGAAAGAACAATGAAAGCTAATCGTCCAGACATCGTGATCAAAGACCACAAATACACACAGAAAGAACAATCAAAGCAAATTGCCCCGACATCGTGATCAAAGACCACAAATACACACAGAAAGAACAATGAAAGCAAATTGCCCAGACATCGTGATCAAAGACCACAAATACACACAGAAAGAACAATCAAAGAAAATTGCCCAGACATCGTGATCAAAGACCTCAAATACACACAGAAAGAACAATGAAAGCTAATCGCCCAGACATCGTGATCAAAGACCACAAATACACACAGAAAGAACAATGAAAGCAAATCGTCCAGACATCGTGATCAAAGACCTCAAATACACACAGAAAGAACAATGAAAGCTGATCGCCCAGACATCGTGATCAAAGACCACAAATACACACAGAAAGAACAATCAAAGCAAATTGCCCAGACATCGTGATCAAAGACCGCAAATACACACAGAAAGAACAATGAAAGCAAATTGCCCAGACATCGTGATCAAAGACCACAAATACACACAGAAAGAACAATGAAAGCTAATCGCCCAGACATCGTGATCAAAGACCTCAAATACACACAGAAAGAACAATGAAAGCTAATCGTCCAGACATCGTGATCAAAGACCTCAAATACACACAGAAAGAACAATGAAAGCTAATCGTCCAGACATCGAGATCAAAGACCACAAAAACCGAATGTGCTCTCTTATTTTCATGATAGTTTCTGTCGAGATTCATGTATATTTGATGAGCTTCAAAAAAAAAATACAAGGAACTTGAAGTGGAAATCTCAAAGATGTGGCACATGAAGACATCAGTAATTCCAGTTCTAGTTGAAGCACTCGGATTGATTGGAAAACATTCCCATAGACTCATCTGACTGACCCAATGTCTTAAAGAAATACCAAATATCGTAGTCACAATTCAGCTCACACATTATGAAGACCTTTATCTATGTAAAATGTGTGTGATCTTAGTTTGTTCAGTTTTGACAAAAATGATATGTGGGAAATTCATGAAGCCATTATTGACCTTAGGTTTCTGCTTGGGACCCAGAAGGAAATGCATATACCAGAGAAACCCAGCGAATTATTATTATTATTATTATTATTATTATTATTATTATTATTTCTTAAATTTGTCCTCGTTTTTGTTGTATCGTTTTCTTTGCTTACCACATTTTCCTTTTTACTTATAGTGTTATTTCTTTGTTTCTTTATCATTTGTTTCTATAATAATAATAATAATAATAATTATTATTATTATGATTATTATTATTATTATTATTATTATTATTATTAATTTCTTACATTTATCTTTCTTTATTCTACATCGTTTTATTGCTTACATTGTTTTACTAGATTTCCCCATTTAGTTATTGTCTTCGTTACTTTTGCGTTGTTCCTACACACACACACGCACACGTATATATATGCGTGTGTGTGTATATATGCATGCATATATATATATATATATATATATATATATATATATATATATATCTTTTAATTGTATCTAATTTAAGCTTGTTTCAGAGGTCAATTGACTTTCCATTTTAAAAGTTTTTTTTTTTCCGTCACCTTAATTACAAAGACCAACCACAGTGTATGGCCGGCCTAATATATTAATGGGTTGTCCGTAAGAGTCATGGATTCTGTTATTTTAAAAGAAAAGAATAAAGATGAAAACTCATTAGTAAACAAAAGTAAAATCTATGAGCCTTTCCAAAACATTTATAAAATGATAGCTCTGAATCCGCCATTTTAGATGCTATCGTCTGTTTTTACATATCTTGTTTAACTCTTCGTTAATGCGACGGCGTATTGCCATAATCTTATTATCGTTTTCAAACAACCAATGTAAATTATTATAGATATTTTATGTAGTTACTCTAATCTTTGCCTACGTTTCTAATACAATTACCACAGACAGACGATTCTTTACCGTCACGTGATTATAATTATCGCAAATATTATGACTAAAGGCGGGAAGTTACTTATGTCATCTTGAAATTTTGGCTTGATGAAAATAATTCATTCGACATTATTTTACTCCTTTGAATATATTTTAATGATTGTATTATTATTATTATTATTATTATTATTATTATTATTATTATTATGGCAGCAGTAGTATTATTAATAATACTAATTAAGTAAATAGGTAGCCATAATTTTTGCACCTGTTTAAATAATTCTGTATAATTTTAAGCAAATATAATTAAACAGATGATTCAGATAATTAAACGATTATTTTTAGGCTCCATTCATCAAATTTTCTTTGAATGAAAACATTGTTATTTCTAACAGTTGAAATATAATCCTTGAAAATGGCTAAATGTATAGCCGAAAGCGCTCGGATAAAAAGAACATTCGGACAGTTGTTATATAATTTATCATCTGAAAAGAAAAACATTATTAGATCGCATGAAAAGTTGTATAAAAAAAACTAAATAAAAGCACCTTGTCAGTCGTTTTTAATGAAATGTGCATCAACGAAGGATTGCTACCTAAATACACAAATATATATATATATATATATATATATATATATATATATATATATAGAGAGAGAGAGAGAGAGAGAGAGAGAGAGAGAAAGGAAGAAAGAAAGAAAGTAAAGAGAGAAAATTTCCTGTTTCTTAATACTTTTCTTAGCTTTTGGAAGGCATTTTTCGCTATCGTAATGTGACTTCGGATTTCGGTGTCACATTTTCCGTCTTTTGTTAAAAAATGTTTTTTCCAGGTATTTGAATTTTCGTAGTTGCTTGATTTAGTCATCACCAATTCGTCGATCGTATCTTAAGCTCTTCCCGTTGCTCTCAACCTTACATTCTTTCTTCTGGCAGTTTATGTTCAGTTCTCTTTCCCGTGCAAAAATTACGCCATATTGAATCTCATTGTGGACAGCAAGAGAAAAATGAATGATAAGAGAACAGAAGTAGTAAAAAGATGTTCATGCCTTCGAACACTATGGCTGTCTGGCGTTTATTTACGTTCGTAAAAAAATAATACGCCTGAATTCGTCTTTCCCTCTGCCGTGAACTGATATAAACTCCGACAAATCGATCGGGTTTTGATCCTGGCTAGAAGCAATCGGATGTCTAGTCTCACTGATGAGCTGCGATACAGCGAAACAGGCCTGTATGTGGATGACATTATTATGCTCTCGAAAAATTTCGGTTGAGCACTGTTGAGAGATAAGGTTATTTCAAATTTCAACTCTGATTTCAAATCCTCTAAGAAAGGATGTTTGGAGTCCTCATAACACATTGTGCACCAGTATTCATCTCATTCGAAAATAGTGAAAGCCTCTGCAGGTTTTTAAAAATCATTTCACTCCCATACGAGGCGATAAAGCCACTAAGGCGCAAGGGATTACTGAGTATCAGAATATATATAAGAAAAAGAAAACACGAAGGAGAAAGAACAATAAACGAGCATGAATTAAGAAAACAAGATAACGATTGACATTACATTTAAATGTTCGAAAAAAGGCATGAAACTGGAAGAGTCCCACAAGCGTGAAATGCGAGAGAAGGAACTGTTAACATAGAACTTACGGTTGTATCTAGCCTTTTCAACGCTAAAATGACGAGACCTAGCCGCCAATCTAGAATGGCACTTAAATTCATAAAGTCTAGGTACCATTGGGGAAAGTTCATCAGGACTATGATCATGAAAATATTTATAGAAAAAGCAGAGGGAAGTTAGGTTAATGTAGTGAGTAAAGGTTGATACCGAGTTAGGACTAATAACTGTTGTAGTGTCTTCCCTCTAATGAGTCTATTGTGGACTCTTTCATTTACTATAAAGTAGTAGGAAAAGTAAGCCTCGGGGGAATGGTGATATAGACAGTTCTTCCGAGGCTGTGACTATTCGCAAACTTCTGTCGAAGTCTCTGTCTTTGGCAGAGAGGAACCCGGACGAGTCTGTGTCGAAAGGCTGTGTTTCGTCTGGGGAGGTAGACAGACCCGAACCCCTTTTATGTGGGTTCTACGGGGATTATTTTGGTTAAGCCTACGGGCTCGAAAGACCCACGTTAAATTCGGCCTTGTGTCGCATGTGCCCTCGTGGGAGGTGGGGTCACTGGATATAACGGTGATATAGACTGAACGCTGGTCAACCGATACACACTCCCAAGTCGTGTAACACACTTCTGTTGTATTTACTGTTCAATACACTATTTATCTGCAACTTCTTGTTTTGTTATTTCTTAAACAAATACTCGGTCACAAGAATAACATTGCAGATTCTTCTTTGGATTTTATCAAGAATTTCTAAATACATAGTCGAAGCACCAGACAAGATCTGCGGGCATGGACGAATGGTAATCTTAGAAATATGCCAGATTGATTCTGGTCAAAATTGTCTAACTTTCTTAGCAGCTGAACTAGCGATTGATTTAATATAATCTTTCCATTTCAGCGAAAAACGTTAGACTTAGAAGACGTAAAGGGGTCACTCGCCTGGCGGTTAGCATCAGCCATGCTGACATAAGGCAAAAAAAAAAATTTATTTCAAACGATCAAAAAAAAAGGATTTTCGTTTTTGGGGGCTTACAACATTATCATTGAATCCTACGAGCGGCCAAGTCTGGGTGTTTAGTTCTGGGATACTCATGCATCAAAAACAACGGAAGAGTCCATCATATAT
The DNA here is from genome assembly GCA_964036315.1 of Acanthosepion esculentum. Lineage (NCBI taxonomy): Eukaryota > Metazoa > Mollusca > Cephalopoda > Sepiida > Sepiidae > Acanthosepion > Acanthosepion esculentum. The sequence continues at coordinate 43,396,620 of OZ038511.1, read as the reverse complement.
AATGCGTTTTAAATATGGACGCTATTAATTTCTCTTTCTCTGCACTTGGTGAAATCTTCCATGCAATACCTGATTATTTCGTAGAAACAAGTGTATCGTAAAGCCGTACAGATGTTTACCTCAACAATATCCCAAAATGGTGCATGCCGACAATAAGAATTGTTCGTTCATAGGAGGCTGGGCTTTTATCTATCACACCCAGTTAGGGCGAAGTAACTTGGCACTAAATCTGTATCATTTTTCCCCTTAATGAATATCAAATGTTATAAATGGGATGAATGATAACGAACGATTACATGTTGATCGCATCAGCTGCAGTAATGTTCAGACACTGAAGCATGCTGGGAAGATGACGTTTGCGAACAAAGCAGTAAAACATTGCTTAATCATGGTAGTAATTTATTGGCGCCGGGTATCATCATGGCGTTTATAATCCGCCATCTCCTGGTATAAAAGACTTCGGGGGTGGTTTTCATTTATCCAAAACATTACCACACTCGCTAACCAGGATCGTTTTCGCAGCCATTTTCTGTTTTCTTTTTACTTTTCTATTTTCTTTATTTTCGAAATGTTTCACGTACACGAATTATCCCATTTAACTTTTGTGTATCTGCATACAGAAATAATTACTGAATGTCGTCTTGATTGAATTACTGACGCTATATTATCATGTTTTAAGCAAATATGTTTTCGTTGCAAGCAGAAGGATATTTTTGAGAACCGGTTTCGCAGTCTTTCTATAACTTGGAGACCGATAAGTCGACATTAATTTGCAGAACAGAAACACTACTGTAAGGCTAATCAGTCGGAAGTGAGATACCAATGTATACGGACCGTACTAATCAGCTTTTAGAGTGTACAGCGATAAGTCAAACCATTATAGTAATGTGAATGGTAATGTTAGCCGTTTTCTTAGGAGACATTTGGCATTCGCTATCTAAACAGCCAGTGATAAACCCAGCGTTTCTCAGCCTAACGTTGTTTGAACCAGGGGTCGGCTACCTATAGCACATGGGCTATGCGTGGCACGCCCAGCAATTTCCAATGTCACGTAAATGGCATCACGAAGTCCGGACCAATAACTTCTATAACTCAAAGATGATATTTAGCTGTTTTAATTTTAATATATACTAAAGTATATATACTATATATTACTATATAAAATATTACACAAGTATAAAAAGTTTCGCTGCCGACACTTGATTTTGAACATAGATCGCCAGAGAGCAAAAGCAGGCAATCCTATTTTGAATAAATAGGTCAAGTGATAGTAAAGGATATATATATATATATATATATATATATATATATATATATATATATATATATATATATATATATATATATATAGGAATTAGCGTGACGTCTAACTGATCACCATTTCTATTCTATCCTCTATTGCTATACGGATAAATCTTTCTGTCTATATTTCTGAGATGAGGTATTATGTACATTATTTACATTATTTGGACTATTGTTCTCATCTTTGTCGCCATATTTATTACAACGTTTCGGCCGTTCTACGCTCCGGCCCTTTTCAGAACAGTCTACCCCAGTGAGCGAAATAAAGGGTTCAGTTCGACATTCCAACCACCTGAAGAAAACCGGAGCGTACAACGGCCGAAACGTTGTAATAAATATGGCGACAAAGATGAAGACAGTAGTCCAAATAATGTAAATAATGTGGATAACTCTTTCTACACTATCCTCTTTCTCTTTACTATCCACTATACTATTCTCTATACTAATCACTATTTGGATAAATATACGGTGGTTACTTTTTCGAGCGACTATTATCGAGCAAGTACTATTAGTGCGAGTGTTATTCAAAGGCGACTGACACCAGTATTGTTCAACGGCGTTACTATAAGTTGTATCTGCGATTACAAAGTCTCTACTACAACGAGTATTACGATAGTGACAACGAGTATTCAGCAATTTTCGTTGACATCACAAAATTATCAAAACCTTTATACCGTTTTTTTTTAAAATAAACTTTCACCTAATACGAAGTCGATCAAATTAAAGCCTGCACAGATTTAATTTTAATCTTATCAAATAATTAATTATTGCTGGAGTTGGTGGATTTTTATATAGGAATAAAGTGTCGCTACCGACACTTGAGTTTGAACATGGATAGCCAGTGAGCAAACACAGGCGATCCCGTTATTGAATTAAGTAGACCATGTGTCTATAGAGGAAACGCATATATAGGAAGTCGCGTGACGTCTAGATTGATCTGCTATTTCTATTCTATCCTCTATTACTATTCGTATCTTCATTTCTAGTCTATACTCTATTACTATAGGGGCCGCTAGTCTCTATTCACTGTTGGCATCACTATATGGTAGTTACTTTCCGACCGAGTATTATCAAGAAAATACTATTAGTGCGAGTGATATTCGAAGGCGTTTGACACCAGCATTGTTCACCGGCGTTACTATAGTTGTTTCTGCGATTACAAAGTCTCTACTACAACGAGTATTACGAAAGTGATAACGAGTATTCGTTGACATCACAAAAGTGGCAACGAGTGTTTGTTGACATTATAAAATAAAATATATTGTAGAACAGCTATATTGACCTTGACTTGTAGAAAAATACGTATGCTGTTGGCCCACTGAATGATTTTAAAACCCTAAGTCAGCACATAGTTAGCAAAAGGTTGCTGGTGCTATGAAGAGTATATGTGATCTTCAATGATGATAGGTGGAACACAACAAAATACATGCTACATAAATAATAATTGGTTGGTTAATTTGTTTAACGGGATATCAACTCCTTATAAGTCATTTAATGCCTAAATGTATTTCTCGAGGGAGCTTTGAAGTAATCAAAATATGATATATGTTATTCTACTTTCACAATAGAATACATGGTAAATGATACTCAGCTTTTGAGCATATAAATGTTTGTGAGGACGTGATTACTAGAGGCGGCGATAGGTGTGTTTTATGTTGTAGAATTACTAGAGGTGTGTTGTATGTTGTATGTTACTAGAGACGGTGATGGGTTATGTATGATGTGGTAGTTTTGTTGAAGTTACACCCTTCTGCAAATTAACTGAAACCAAATGAATAATTCTGTTATTATTTAATTTGTTTTCGTATTTTCCCAATGAAACCTGTCCCAGTACACATGTTAGTACTTTGCGTGTCTATTTCACGAAGTCTTTCCTTGCAGATTGACCACAGATTCTCGATTGGATTTAAATCAGGAGCGTTTCCCGGACAGTTTATAGTACTTTGATTTACTCATTGGTAAGGCTTGCCAGGGCGTTCTTGCAGCGTTACAATTTTACTACGCTTACTTGGAGTAACGTGCATCGCAGAAAAATGGCGTAGGACAAATAATCGACAGTCGAGACAATAGTGTCTGGGCGTGATAAAAATCTGACGCAATCATGGATAACGCAATATGTTTCAAGAACAAATTTCATCAGATATCTCGAAAATAGATTAATATTACTGCACACCACTTCAAATGACCTAATCTGAGAAAAAAAAAAAAAGAAATCAATTACACCGTGGGTCTAAACCTGGCCGTATGGTGAAAGAAACGAAATTAAATAATTAGTTTTGAATTAATTTGCACAAAGCTATATATTTTGGAATACAGTTTGATTTCTTTCATTATTTGTAGGATATTATGTGGATTAATGTCATGAAAGATTTCTGTTATGTTGGTTGATTTTTTTTTTGTGGTATATCAACACATCTATGGGTTATTTAATGCCAAAAATCTAAGTATTTTGAACAATTTTATGGCTTCAACCAAATATATTTTGAACAAAATTGTATGCGTTCAAGTCCAGATAAAATGTATTGTTGGTCATTTTACTATAAAATGTATTGTTAGTCATTTTACTATAAAATGTATTGTTAGTCATTTTTAAAATGTATTGTTAGTCATTTTACTATAAAATATATTGTTAGTCATTTTACTAAAAACTGTATTGTTGGTCATTTTAGTATAAAATGTATTGTTGGTCATTTTACTATAAAATGTATTGTTAGTAATTTTACAATAAAATGTATTGTTAGTCATTTTACTATAAAATGTATTGTTAGTCATTTTACTATAAAATGTATTGTTGGTCATTTTACTATAAAATGTATTGTTGGTAATTTTACTATGAATATGTGGAGTTGGTATTTTTTTGTTGTTGATAAAAATGTATTGTTTGTATTTTTACTATAAAAATGTTTTTTTTAATATTTTCATAGTGTTTTTTTTTTATTTAGTAGTTCACTATTTGCCCATAACTGGGAAGCTAGCAGGTGCTTCCATCTTGGGTCAGGTTGGAACTGGGAACAACAGCTCCAATATTTATAACGGGTGTAACAGCAAAATTGTCCAATTGTTAGATTAAGAATTGAACCATTGTATCTTAGAAATGATTAAAGATATCTTACTGGAAATCTCCGAACACTAATTAGACTCTACTTTGAGCAATAAGAATGTATTAAGAATACACACTAAGCTTAACAGAAAAATCGTGTTGAAATCAATCATGAAGGAAAATGCTCTGTTTTTAATTAAACAGTATGAATTACAATTACCGGCCTGAATGTTCGAGGAATTTGGTAGAAATATGCAATCTCGGACAGGATTCGAACCTGTAACACTTATGTGAAAACGTCATATAGCCTGACGTGCGGTTACCATTCAGCCACAGAGAAACGTCTGAATTACTGTTTATAAACGCACACATTCGACGATTTTTCTCGATCTATCATTACTACTCGCGAAACATATTTTAACGTAAACAGTGATAACATATTATGAAATGGATTCTTTATACGTTCTTTTATAGACATAATTTAATTAAGTAAATGCCCTGTTTTCTAGTTAAACAGTATTAATTTATCGCCCTGAATACTGTTTCATTAAAACCAGTGCATTTACTTAAATAAATTATATCTATAAAAATAACGTATAGACAGAAATTATATTAAATAACTGTCGGACTTAACTCATTCCATAATATATATATATATATATATATATATATATATATATATATATGTATATATATATATATATATATGTATATATATATATATATATATATATATATATATATATGTGTGTGTGTGTGTGTGTGTGTGTGTGTGTGTGTGTGTGTATATATATATATATATATATATATATCTATATATATATATATATATATATATATATATATATATATATATTATGAAATGGACAAAGTTCGACAATTATCTTAAGACATTTTTATGTTTATACATTCTTTTTATAGATACAAATATTTAAGTAAATGCCCTGTTTTATAATAAACAGTATTAATAACATTTACCGGCCTGAATGTCAGAGAAATTTTCATAGAAAATATTCGTCCTCCGGTAAATGTTGTTTAATACTGTTTATTATAAGCAGAGCATTTACTTAAATATTTGTATCTATAAAAAGAATGTATAAACATAAAAATGCCTTAAAATATATATATATATATATATATATATATATATATATATATATATATATATATGTGTGTGTGTGTGTGTGTGTGTGTGTGTGTGTGTGTGTGTGTGTGTGTGTGTGTGTGTGTGTGTGAAGATGAAGAAGCGACCTGAAGCAACAGAAACAAAGAAACGATTACTGAACTGTTATGTAATATCAGTCCTCCTATATGACAGTGAATGATGGACATTCTCCTTACGGATGAAGAAGAAACACGAAGCAACAGAAACAAAGAAAAGAGTACTGAACTGTTATGTAATATCAGTCCTCCATTATAGCATTGAATGATGGACAATCTCCTCACTGATAAAAAGGAAATTGCAGCAGCAACAGAAATGTGGTTCTACAGAAGAATGCTGAGAATACCATGGACCGGATAGTTGAGCAACGACGAAGACGGAAACAGAAAACGACACTTATACTTCACATCGTGAAGAGACAGTTGATATTTCTAGGGCACATTATGAAGAATGACGGTTTGGAAAATTTGATACTCACCTTTACAGGTTATTTAAAATCAGAATGTATCTTAGATTGTAAGAACTTTTTTTTTTTTAGATAATAATGGTTTTAGTGATACAAATCTTGCTAATTAACTCATCGCTGGGAGTAGAAGGGGTGGATTCACAACTCTTCGAATAGTATTTCCACGTAATGGAATATAACGAACATTAACGGGAATTGGATCACGGCTCTCCAATAAAAATTCCGAGCCATTATCCATTACACCAGACGCATACCCAACCTTACAGCACCTGATATTCCGAAGCCGTCACCCATCTAGGTACAGACCAGGTTCTATGTTGTTCAAATTTGGTAATCGCACAAGAACAGGTGTTTCGTTGATGTGGCCGTAAGTTCTTTGAACTGGAGTAAAGAGAAATCCCTTGATTCCTGTTTAGGGTTCGTTTTCTCGTTTCGTCTAAATCCCTTTTCTTCTCTTTCACTTCCGGTCCCATGCATCTTAGTGGCATTATTGCCTTGCTTGGAACTGGTGGCTTTTATTCTGCAGCCTTCTACTTCCAGTGAACATTATTGCAAAAAAATTAACAATATCTATGACTTCTTATTTAATTCGATGTGAGGTTTGTGGAAGATCACAGGTGTCTACAATTTGCTATCCCATGGAGCATTTGTCTGTTTGACCTCACGCCTATGATCCATTTCAGGTTAGATAGGTATCGTGTTGCCTTCCTCTGTCTAATTTTGCCTTTAATATGTCCTTGAGAGTGTCAAATTCTTCCAGCCCTCTTTCCTCATTATGTGTCCAAGGAATTTTACGACCACCTGACTAATAACGTTTTCTCAGTCGTTCACGCTTTGACGGTAAATGATCGCTTAGATGTAAAAAAATGCTCAATCTCTAAAAGCATTTTCTTTCATTCTTTCTTCCTTTTTCCTTTCTTTCTTTTTTCTTTCTTCGTCCATTTATTTTTTCTTTCTTTCTTTCTTTCTTTCTTTCTTTTTTCTGTCTTCCTCTCGCTCCTTTTCCAGCTCACTCACACTCTGACGATCTATCTATCTATCTATCTATCTATCTATCTATCTATCTATCTATCTATCTATCTATCTATCTATCTGATGTAATTACAAAACATTTATTGGTTAGAGTTTAATTAGACCAGGAAACATTTTGATTTGGCCCACATCGCCTGAGGATACCGAAAGGTTGAAACCAATGTAGCGTGATTGGCTGATTTTATAGTTTTTTGAAAATATCTATCTCATATATATAGATACGCGCGATTTTGTGTGTGTGTGTGTATCTGCGTGTGAGTAGCAGCTGCTCACTCGATTATGAGGATAAACATATTTGTACATCACATCTAATATTTGTCGTCGCTGTATGTATCTATACGCGTGCACCTGTGTGTGTGCATGTGTAAATCGACTAAGCAATTTTCTTTCTTTCCCTCTCTATATTTTTCTTTTCCATTTTGACATACGTCTTTCCACCAAAAATGTTCTTGATATATAAAAAATTATACGTCGTTATCCTCTAAACTCTGTAACACACACACACACACACACACACACACACACACACACACACACACATATATATATATATATATATATAATATTAGTAGTAGTAGAAATCTTATAATTATAAGTAACTACACTCGTTTCGGAAAACCTTCGGTTTCTTGATTTGCAAAAAATCAAATCAATATCGAAGGAAGAAAAGGTATAAAAAACGAGCCGAGAACATGAACGCCTGTCGAAAACAATCGTTCAGCATGCAGGTCCAAAGCCCAACCCCGATACGAGTACGCAACTAACTAAATAAAGGGCTCAATAGAGTAAGTAGAGCAGACCTAGTTAAGCCTAAAGAGCCGGACAAACCTACCAAGGTTTCACCTAAGCAGATCGTCAGGCAGCCTTCCGCTTAGGTGAAAACTTGGTAGGTTTGTCTGGCCCTCTAGGTTTTTTTATATATATATATATATATATATATATATATATATATATATATATATATATATATATATATGGGGAGATAAATACAAATATGAAATTTATCACGTTGCTGCTTGATGATATATTCATTAACCCGACTCCAGTGTTGTAGTCCAAAAGCTTATAAAAAAGGTTTGTTTACGAAACTCTGGAGTCGAAATGCTGATTATAACATCATTCAGATAAGTGACCAATTTTTACTCACATTAATCCTCTATCTTTTTATCGAGCAATTTATTGGAAAGACTGCTTGTCTTAAATGTCTTTTCTCTTAATACCATTTTTAGCTTTATAATATCTTTGACATCGCTATATACTTATATATATATATAGTGGACTCTTCCGTCGTATTAGATGTATGAGGGTCAAGCAGCTTTGTACCTAGGAACTGACAGCCAGACACCAGCACATATGATTTGATTATAGTGTTGAAGGCTTCGTGCAAAACCAACCACACTTTTTGAAGGGCCGAATACAGAGACCTGGTGAAGGTTTTGAATTCAAAGTTGTCCTTCTCATAGACCAGTTACCATCTAAGGCTATTGGACCCAGTCTGTCCTGCTATTTACCCATAAATAAGAGAAGAGGGTTAATGATTTTTCCAATAGGACGTAAGTGAATGTACTGGATTCAACTGGAATTCGAATTCGGCTCTCCGATTCCTCAATCCGAGTCGCTATCCATTACTCCACCGTGCATAAAAGAGTGAAAACAAAGAGGAAAACGGTATTCCTCAGATTAACTGAAAAGCAACTTATGAGAGAACGAAATGTTTTTATTGTCCTTTTATAGATATAATAAAAGTTATATCTTTCATAGATATATTTTAGTTATATCTGAAATATTTTAGACACTTAACCATATATATATATATATATATATATATATATATATATATATATATATATATATATATATATATATATAATTATTTATTTGAATATTGCAACATAAATATGTTATAAAATCACGACAAAAATAGCCATTTTGTTTCAACACTTCTGGTGTCTTATCAAGTGATGATGGAGAATATAGAATAAATGGTTTTAAAAGTTTCAAATTAATTAACGATCCTTAGCTAGGAGTAAACGCTGTTACATAAGCTAGAATGACCAATCAAAATACAAGTATAGGGTGATTCGAAAAATTTGACAACTAAGCAAGGTTATCATAGATATTAAAAGATTTATAAAATTTGAAATTAAAATTAAAAGTAAAAAATTAAAAATTACCTATTTAGAAATCTAAATCAAATCTCTTATTAGTAGTTAAGAATTCCACTAAAATTAAAGTAGATCGTATTAGAAAAATGATACATAAGGTATTTAAGGATCTAGGTCTCAGAGTAATAGTTACCACTAATGTTAAACAAGTAGACTTCCTAGACGTTACCCTAGACCTCACCAGCAACACATATCAACCATATGTAAAAATTAATTCCAATCCAATATACGTACATCCAAATTCTAACCACCGCCCTGCAATCATCAAACACATACCCTATTCTATTGAATGTAGGATCAGTAATAACTCTTCAAACAGAGATATTTTTAATAAGCATAGAGACCTTTACAATTCTGCACTTAAAAATAGTGGATACAAAAATATTAATATTCAATATAAAAGCCCTATAAATAGCAACAATAATGGTAAAAAGATATCTAGAAAAATCATATGGTATACTCCCCCTTTTAACATTATGGTTAAAACTAAATTGGGGCACCTGTTTCTAAACCTCATTAAAAAAACATTTCCCCAAATCTGAAACCAACTCACTTAGTAAAATATTTAACTCCAATACTCTTAAGTTAAGCTATAGTTGTACAGATAAGCTAGAGAAAATAATTAAAAAACATAACAATAGTATATTCAGCAAGTATACGAATTCGGAGAGCCTGACAACCCACAAGGTTGCGAAAAGCAACACTAAGCAAAATGACACAAATAATAAATCATGTAACTGCAGGAATCCCAATAATTGTCCACTAAAAAATAATTGTTTAACTAGCTCTGTAGTTTATCTCAGTACAATATCAACACTAGAAAATCCAAATATAAAGAAATTCTACATAGGTTGCACCATGAGACCATTCAAGGAACGCTGCCGGGGTCATATGCAATCTTTTAATAATAGTAACTATAAATATATGACTTCATTATCCAAATACTTTTGGACTCTAAAAGAAAAAAATAAAACACCTAAGGTTAAATGGAAATTAATTAGAAAGGCCCGGACATGTAACTCCCTATATGCCCCGTGTTACCTATGCCTTAACGAGAAACTTCAAATAATTAGATTTAAAAATAAGACTGATCTTTTAAATCAAAGATATGAACTAACAGTTAACTGTAAACATCGTTTTAAATTTAACTTAGTATAGAGATCATATACTTTCAATGATAATGATAAGTTAAACTTAATAGACTATTACCTTTTTAGCATGATGGTCGCCAGGTCGATATGAATGTGTACTGTGTACTTACAAAGTATTATACGTGTCTGTATTTGTATGTATATATTTGTATGTTCTGTAGGGTTGTTTCTACTGTTGGATGTGTATATGTGTATATAGGGGTATATATATGTAAGTTTTTTTTTTATTATGTGAAGGTATATGGTTGTGTATATTGTTAACCTGTTTATGTGTACGAGTAAGGGTGTAAATTCTGGTAAGTGTCTACCACTAAATGTGTAAGTATATGTTTGGGTATATAGAGATATATATGTGTACTTGTGTGTGTGTAAATATGTGTATACATATGCATATGTATGTATATGTATGTGTGAGTGTGCATATGTGTGTGTATATGTAGTATGTATGTATATATGTGTATGTATATGTTTATATATGCATATATATGTATATCTGTGTATGTTTAAATGTGTATATATATGTGTATGTATGTATGTATATGGGTGTACATATATATGTGTGTGTGGGTATTTATATGTATGCGCTCGGCTGTTGGTGTACTGTATATCTGGATGTGTTGGTATGGGTATTTATATATGATTAGATATTTATGTATATATGGATGTATATTTGTGTGTCGTTGTATGTGTATTTGTATGTATGCTTTAGTGTCTTGGAGTGTATCATAGATACAAACTAAAATCTACTTTTGTTGATAAGGAACCTTTAATTGCTTATAGACCGTTGTTCTTTTCTGAAATTATGATAAACTTTTAATATATTTTATCATAATATTGTTGGAATATTATTAGAATATAAGTTGGTCTATGTATACTTATTCCTTTCCCTTTTTTGTGTATGTGTCTACATGTTTATGTATATATGTATATGTATTTGTATATGTATGTGTGTATGTGTATATATATATATATGTATGTATGTACGTATATATATATGTATGTATGTGTATATGTATATATGTATGTGTGTATGTATATATGTATGTGCATGTATGTGTGTAGATATATGTGTATATATATGTATGTATGTGTGTATATATATGTGTAGTTGCGTATGTATGTGTGTATATATATGTACAAGCTGATGTGTATATGCATTTTTATATTTATATCGTTTTAATTTACGTTTGTTTGATTTTTCATGTATATACATGTATTTGTAAATGTCTGTGTATATATTTAGTTTATATGCATATATGTATGCGTGCGTATGTATGTACATCTAGATATGTATGTGTATGTGTATGTATGTATGTATTTGTATATAGTTGCATCTTTATGTATATATTTCTTTACTTGCTTTATTTACTTTTCTGCGTTGACGTATGGGTCGATATATTTATATGTGCTTATCTATATGTATGTTTATGTGCGTATGTCTGTATATGCGTACCTATTATGCGTATATATGTATATGCGGATGCATGTGTTGATTTGTATGCGTATGTGTGAATGTACAATTATATATGGAGGTGGTTATTTACTTCTGTCGAAAACTATATGATTTAAAATGTGTATATATATATATTTATATATATTTATTTGTTTAAATTTTATCTATATATATTTGACCGGATTAGTTATATTTCAAGTTAAAAATCGTTTAATAACATATTAAGCCACGAATATATTCACTTTTAGCTATGACATCTGACCGTCTAGATCATAATGAATGTAGATGTATGTGCCTGTGTGTATTGATGTCTATGTGTAAGGAAAGTGCATTTGCGTACGTGTGGTTGTATGTGGTGTAGATATTTTGTATGTGTGTGTATACATCTAAATACATATGAGCGCTTAACCTGCGTATGTTCGAATGATTTCGCGTGAGAGGCGACTAACATGTTGAAATGAAACTAAAGTGTATACATTTCTGTCTGGGGTTCTGAACATGCCTTTTAACATAATTTCAATGAAAATACAAATTAAATAGCATATATATCTTTTATTTTTATTTTTATATTTTTATATTTTTCTCCTCGGTAATTCTACAATTTAAAACTTAATAGAGATTTGATTTAGATTTCTAAATAGGTAATTTTTAATTTTTTACTTTTAATTTTAATTTCAAATTTTATAAATCTTTTAATATCTATGATAACCTTGCTTAGTTGTCACATTTTTCGAATCGCCCTATACTTGTATTTTGATTGGTCATTCTAGCTTATGTAACAGCGTTTACTCCTAGCTAAGGATCGTTAATTAATTTGAAAGTTTTAAAACCATTTATTCTATATTCTACATCATCACTTGATAAGACACCAGAAGTGTTGAAACAAAATGGCTATTTTTGTCGTGATTTTATAACATATTTATGTTGTAATATTCAAATAAATAATTATATCTGCTCTACTCTGTATTGAGCACTCTTTAAAGAATATTAATTGTTGGTTATTGGATCTCACTCCGTATATACCAATCCCAAACTTGTATATATATATATATATATATATATATATATATATATATATATATATATATATGTGTGTGTGTGTGTGTTTATTTATTTTCTGTTTATATGTTATTTTAATAATAATTTTAATAATAATATATTTTCTACTTTCTAATGAGCACTTTATTAAAAGTCAATGCAACGAACAATTGAATTTTACTCCATCTGTTATATATATATATATATATATATATATATATATATATATATATATATATAAATATAAAAATATAAAAATAAAAAACACCCATGCTGTCATCCACAGACAGACTGTTTCGCTGCTCTTCAGTGTGAGTAGACGTCCGATTGCTTCAAGCCTGGATCGAAACCCGACCGATCCGGTATCAATCAGAGATTCTACCTCTAGGCTATTGTCGCACGAAAAACAAGAAGGTAAATTTTAATTTTTCTATGCGAAATACGTCAGTGGCCCGGAGAGCTTAATTCAATTCGGTTGAAGAGCAATGCGTTAATTGCGGTATATATATACATACATATATATATATATATATATATATATATATATATATATATATATATATATATATATATATATATATATATAT
>OZ038511.1:43368224-43380724 GCA_964036315.1 Acanthosepion esculentum | reverse complement strand
AAGTAGAATTTTTTGTGTGTGATGAGATTCATCCTTTAGGATCAGACTTTATTATCAGTTATTTTTTATGCTGATGTAACTATACATGCACACGAAGTATATTAAATTTTATATATAATTTTCTCCCTTATGCATGAGTGTGCGCGCGTGAAATTTCTTTCTTTCTTTTTTTGCATATGCATCATACATATGTTTTCAGATCAACCACCTACTCACACTCACACACTTACTGATTTGTATATAATATATGTGTTTGTTTGTGCGTGGGCGAGCGGATGAAGAAGCTATATTTATCATCGGATTTCGATGGAGATGTTCGATGTAATGAAGTTGTTTATTATCTTCATCTGAATCTGTGCGATGACTAATCACGCTGGGGTGTTAGGAAGGGGTCGGCTAAGGAGATCGGTCGATTTCTAGGGATACGAAGTAATTGTTTGTTTTTCAATCTTTTATGCTGATTGGAATAGATGCATCATTTGCCGTAAGAGAAGAGTGAAGATACAGGTGATTGAAGAAAGAAAAAAAGAAAGAAAGGAAGAAAGAAGGAAACAAAGAGACAGAATGGTAAGAGAGGAAATGACGGGAGATATCAGGGTGTGCTGAAAATTTTTACGGTCCTAAACGCCTTTCCAAAATTAGTATATTAATGACCAAATGTCAGAATACTGATTTTGTGAAGAGGGTCGGGTTGAGAGTCTTCCAGCACGCCATCCTGTTTCTAAGCCCAGAAGATCATCACAGGAAGGAGGAAAACAACAAAACCTTGGGAAAATTGTTTCTGAGAAATAAAACTAAAAGAAGTGATTGCAATGAAGAAGAAAAAATTGAATTAAATGAGATTGAAAACGAAACAAAATGTGGTTTAAAAAACGGAGAAAAAAGTGCGAGGAAACAAAAAAAAAAACAAAAAAAAACGTAAAGAGAGGAAAAAATATGAAAGAAACAGGTGATTAATAATGAAAGAATGAAGAGTTAAAATAAATATAAAAGAAAGAAAGAAAGAAAGAAAGAAGGGACGGAGAAGTCAAAATAAGAAAGAAAGAAAGAATGAAAGAAAGAAGAAAAAAGAAGTCGGAACAGAAGAAAAGTCAAAAAGGAAAAAAGAAAGAAAGAAAGAAAAGAAAAATCAAAACGGAAGGAAGAATGAAAAAGAAAGAAAAAAGATAGAAAAAGCAAAAGAAAAAGCATGAAAGAATGAGAAAAAAGAAACAAAGAATTAAAGAAAAAAGAAAAAAGAAGAAATGAAAGGAATCACACAGACACACACACACACACACACACACACATACACACGTGTGTGTGTGTGTGTGTGTGTGTGTGTGTGCTCGCGTGTAAATACAAACATGTTAAATGAAGTCGAATAGATACATATGTTTATTGCACTTAGAACTTTTATATATATATATATATATATATATATATATATATATATATATATATATATATATATACACGCATACGCCGACTGATGCCAAATCTCCGACGTATGCCAACTCGGTAGGGTTTCGATCCCGGTTTGAAGCAACCGGATGTCTAACCACACTGATGAGCTGTGATACAGAGAAACAGGCCTTTATGTGGATGGCCATATTAAAGCTCTCGTTTATTCGATTCAGGGAGGAAGGTAATTCCAAAACAGTGGCAGTCCCCGTTATTCTTCATTAATGAATCGAGCACCGTTGGCGACTGGCGTTTGTTTACATTCGTATACAATACGTTCGAATTTCTCTTCCTCTCTGCCGTGCGTCGATAGCTTAGGGGTAGGATCTCCGACTGATGCCAACTCGGTATGTATGTGTATGACAATATATATATATATATATTTATTTATTTATATACACACACACACACAGATATATATATATATATATATATATATATATATATATATATATATATATATATGTATATATATATATATATATATATATATATATATATATATATATATATATATACCTGGTGTAAGAGCAATATTGTCTAAATAGTCCAACAGCAAAATTGTCCAATTGTTAGAACAAGCTTTGAACCGTTGTATTTTAGAAATGATTAAAGATATCTTACTGGAATTCTCTGAGGTTTTAATAACACTACTGGAGTCTAATTTCAACAATGAGAATGTATTTAAAATGATGATCCCTCTTGATGCGGTGACCTCCTCATCCACATTTCCTCTCTCAATTTTGCTGTTACACTCGGTATATATTGGGGACATACATATGACAAAGTCGAAAAAGTTTACTGGTGACAGGTTTCGACCTTCAGGACTTCATCAGACTAAATTTGTTATGTTGGTAGGACTACACATGCGAACGACGGAGGTGTGCTGGGAATTTCAGATTTTTTTTTATTTCTTATCTAGTCGAATTCCTTTAGAGTCTTTTCCTTCCATCACTTTTGTAAGAAGATATTCCACACAATGTCACTAGAAGATCTGCCAGGAATAGTAAAAAGTTGTAAGAGCCAGGGCGCAAATTTACTGTAGATGACCTTGCGATTAAAGCATTCTCTAGACATTTATGTTGTAGTGAATTATTCTTTCCTTTTATGTTAAAATTGTGGTCAGTTTCGTTACGGTGAGCAACCAAGGCATTTGACGCATTATTTTGTAAAATGTCCCTTTTATGTTCATATAATTAGAATTTTTGAGGTTTTCCCTATGTAATTTTGTGAAAATTATTACAGGCGATGGAGCTTCAGTATCTGTCTATATTTCTGAGATGAGGTATTATGTACACTACTTACATTATTCGGACTATTGTCCTCATCTTTGTCGCCAGATTTATTATTTCGGCCATTATATGCTCCGGCCTTCTTCAGGTGGTTGGAATGTCGAACTGAACCCTTTATTTCACTCACTAGGGTAGACTGTTCTAGTTCCACGTGCCATGTCTAATGGATATCAGTTATCAATTATCTCCTGTTAATTCCCCTCTCCAAGTTCTGCGCTGCCTTAACCGTGTATTGAACTCACACTCTTTGGGCCTTTTACTGGATCTAACCGACACCTTTATCCACTGTGCCGTGTAAATAGATGGAGCTTCAGTTTTTAGATTATTATTTTGTTTAGTATTGACGAAGGAACCACGGTGGAGTAATCGATAGTGGCTCGGATTGAGGAATCGGAGAGCCGAGTTCGAATTCCAGTCGAAGAGGATTCATACCTTTCGCAAGGGTATTACCACTTAAGTACTAATAATAGCGCACGTAAGTGCTAACACCCTTGCAAAAGGTATGAATCATCTTCTTCTCCATCCCTCCCCCCGGCTATGGGTAAGTAGAAGGACAGACCGGGTTCTATAGCCTTGGATGGCAACTGGTCTACCGCAGAAAGAAATGGCTTCCTACTGCGGGAAAAAAATCTGCCTCGTCAGTCATGTATCTTTGGATACATGATCGCCTAAGCGTGTATCACGAAAGAAAAATACCTGACTGAGTAACAAATTTTAAGTTAAGTTTACATAGATTCTTCTCGATTGTAGATGCAATAAAGTCAGTAGACAGGATAATATATATATATATATATATATATATATATATATATATATATATATATATATATATATATATATATTTAGGCAGCAATCCTTCTTTCATGCACATTTCATTAAAAACGACTGACAAGGTGCTTTTATTTAGTTTTTTTATATAATTTCTCGTGCGATCTAATAAAGTTTTTCTTTTCAGAGGATAAATTATATAAAAACGGTCCGAATGTTCTTTTTATCCGAGTGCTTTCGGCTATACATTTAGCCATTTTCAAGGATTGTATTTCAACTGTTATAGAAATAACAGTTGAAATATAATCCTTGAAAATGGCTAAATGTATAGCCGAAAGCGCTCGGATAAAAAGAACATTCGGACAGTTTTTATATAATTTATCCTCTGAAAAGAAAAACTTTATTAGATCGCACGAGAAATTATATAAAAAAACTAAATAAAAGCACCTTGTCAGTCGTTTTTAATGAAATGTGCATATATCTATCTATCTATCTATCTATCTATCTATCTATCTATATATATATATATATATATATATATATATATATATATATATATATATATATATATATATCGTACAGTGGTTTTTATTTTTGTAACTATTGGAATTTGAGACGTGACATTTGAGAGTTGAGATATTAGTTGAAATTAAACCTCTTCTCCGTTTTTTTTTACCGTCAATATTAAAGAGTTATTGACAATGAAAGAAGTGAGAAACAAAATCAATACGAATGAAAGAAATAAAGAAAGAAAAGAAAAATATATTGAAGGTTAGATAAGAGAAATAAAGGAATGAAAGAGAAACAAAAGAAAGAAAGAAAGAAAGAAAGAAGAAAGCGCTTAATAAAGGTCAGAATACTACAACTAACAGTAACAATAATGAAGTGAAAGTACAAAAGTATTTCAAGAAAAAGGAAAAAATAGAGAAACATTTAATGATTAATTAAGAAAAAAATGAATTGATTTAATGGAGAATCAAAATAAGTAACTGAAAATGAAAAAAGAGAGAAAAAAAGGGAAAAAAAATGAAAGAAAAGAGAAGTGGTTAATGAACAAATACAACACATGAAAGAAGGGGTAAGATAGAAAGGGAAAATGAAAGAAAGATTAAATGAATGAAAAAATAAATAAAAAAATAAATGAAGCAGTTAATGAATGAATAAAATGTATCAATAGATGAAAGGAATAAAGTAAAAGAAAGAAAGAAAGAAAGAAAAAAGAAAGAAAGAGTAAAGAAAACAAAGAATATGCTTACTTAGATATATTATTTACATTATTCGGAATGTTGCCCTCATTTTCATAGCCATATTCAAAGCGTTTCGGCCGTTGTACACTCCGACCTTCACCGTGATTTTTCTATACATCTGAGAAAACGTATTGTAATTATTTACATTACTTACATTATTCGGACTGTTGTCCTCATTTTCATAGCCATATTCACAACGTTTCGGCCGTTGTGCACTCCAGCCTTCTCCGTGATCTTTCTATACATCTGGGATGACGTATTTTAATTACTTACATTATTCGGACTGTTGTCCTCATTTTCATAGCTATATTCGCAACGTTTCGGCCGTTATACACTTCGGCCTTCTGCGTGATCTTTCTATACATCTGAGATGACGTATTTTAATTATTTACATTATTCGGACTGTTGTCCTCATTTTCATAGCCATATTCGCAACGTTTTGGCCGTTATACACTTCGGCCTTCTGCGTGATCTTTCTATACATCTGAGATGACGTATTTTAATTATTTACATTATTCTCACTGTTGTCCTCATTTTCATAGCCATATTCGCAACGTTTCGGCCGTTATACACTTCGGCCTTCTGCGTCATCTTTCTATACATCTGAGATGACGTATTTTAATTATTTACATTATTCGGACTGCTGTCCTCATTTTCATAGCCATATTCGCAACGTTTCGGCCGTTATACACTTCGGCCTTCTGCGTGATCTTTCTATACATCTGGGATGACGTATTTTAATTATTTACATTAATTACATTATTGTGACTGTTGTCCGCATTTTCATAGCCATATTCACAACGTTTCGGCCGTTGTGCACTCCGGCTTTCTTCAGGATCTTTCTATATTTCTGAGATGAGGTATTGTAATTATTTTCATTACTTACATCATTCGGACTATTGTCCTCATTTACATAGCTTACTGACAAGAATGTTAACTAGCATACTAGCATGCAAAAAAATCGATAGCTGCATTCGTCACAAGTGGGAAAAATTTAAATTTGCATGGCATTTTACTCCAATTGGCTTATTCGCTTGCTTAAACTCAACGTTGATTCTGATTCCGCAGAACTGGGTTGGGTGTGAAAAAATATTTGTTGTTAACATTCTTTTTTCATTCGGTTTTTCCAGTTACGATTCCTTTTTTAAAAGCTGATCGTTTTGTGTTCATTTTGTTTAGTTCTTTTTTCGTAACAGATTTAATGTTTAGTATGGAGCTTAGAAAAAATTCGCAGTGTGAGATAGGCAAGAAGTAATGCATGTAGCAACATCAGCACGGCAAAAGGCACTCCTTTAAAGGCAAGGAAGGGCAAAAATATTTTAAGTCAAGTGATAGCGATTGCTGTATGAATCGTATGTATTTTCATGTTTCAATGTGATGTGACCGTAAGCCAAACCACCGCACATCCAAGCTTACAAAACATGGTATTTGCAAAAGGTCATCCATCTAGGTACTGACCAGGTTCAACGTTGTCTAACTTCGGTGATCGTACGGGATCCGGTGTCAGCCATACCGCCTACACATTCAAGCTTACAACACCTGGTATTCCTAAGCGGTCATCTATCTAGGTACTGACCAGGCTCGACGTTGCTTAACCTTGGAGATGAGGGTGGGCGTTGTTTAAACGTGATGTGGCAGTTTAGCCTTTTCAATTTAGGAGTTTGATATCAAACGGAAAGACAATCAAGGATACCCCGCATTTTTACAGGGAATTTTTGGCCGAGCCTACGGGCTCGGATACCCCAAATTAAATTCAGTCTTGTGTCTGCCACATCTGACCGCGTGGGCCGGTTGGTAGATATCCTGCATTCACATGTCTAACTTCTTTTCAGTTAACTACTTCTACGCACCGCTGGCGAATCTTATATGTGTTATTCTTGTCCTAAGTATTATCGTTCATTACCAACCTTTGTGGGATTATTCTATTTCCTAGATTACAACAGGGACCAGTAAGGCATCAGATTAAATAAACCAGTCATTGTCCTCTATTTTAGTTGTAAATTTATGATGACATTGAGGAGGTCGTTGATAAAGATAAGAAACCAAGTATGTTTAAGGATAGAACCCTGGGGGATCCGCGCATTAATGTGAAGGGATCTAGAGGCGTGGTCATTCAACACGTCTTCAATACACGAAGACCGATTTTATTTTTTAATAACGATTTAATTAATATATTCGACCAGAGACACCCTAACCCATGAGCTTGTGAAGAAGCCCAGCATGCCAAATCCTGTTAAACGCCTTCGAGATATCTAAAGCCACAGTCCGAGCCCTGCCGTTCTTATATAAAGCTTGAAATACGCTTTCAGTAATAACCGTTAATACATCGACAGTTGACTTAGAAAATCGAAGTTCATATTGTTTGTCTTAAAGAAGGCTGCTTAACCAGTTCAGAGTTGATTAGATCCACTAGTATTTTGCCAAAAGGAGGCAGTAAGACGATAATCCGCGGGATCAGAAGGTTCCGAGTTCTTAAGGGCAGTAACTACAGAGGAGGCTTTCCAATTAGCTGGAAAGCAAGTAGAGGCAAGGCATTTGTTATAGAGTTTGGAGAAAACAGGAGCCAATTGAGGAGCAAATTCCCAGTTGGGGAGGACAATTGCAGTGTGTACGGCCATGTCCGCATGCCGTGGGGATGATAGCAGAATCCATAGACAGAGTTATGGGCATATCACACAGTAGAGATTCCGTTCCAAGGAAAACCAGACAAATGATAAAAAGAAAGAAAGAATGAATGAATAAATGAAAGAACGAATGAATGAAAGAGAGAATGAATAAAAGTGACAATGAATAAATAAATGAACGAAGGCATGAAAAACTGAATGAATGATAGAAATAATGAAAGAAAAGAATGACTGAAAGAATGAATGAATAAATGAATGAAAGCAAATGAAGAAAGAAGGAAACACTTAAAGAGAAAAAAAAATTATGAGAATGGAAATTGAAATGAGGAAAATGACAGACGACAAAGAAAGAAAGAAATTTGGAACCAATTTGCATTAAAAGAAGAAAGAACGAAGAAAGAATTTTAGAAAGAAAGATAAAAAAAGAAAGAAAGAATAAAGAAAGAAAGAAATTTTAAATAAAGAAATAAGGAAAGAAAGAATAAGAAAAGAAAGAAAAAGAAAGAAAAAGAATATGATGTTGAAACCAAATCACGTTAAAGAAAGAAAGAATATAGAGAGAAGAATGAATAAACAAGGAAAGTTAGAAAGAAAGAAAAAAGAAAGCGAGAATAAAGAAAGCAATAAGAAAGAAAGAAAGAAAGGATAAAGAAAGAAAGAAAAAGAAAGAAAAAGAAAGAAAGATAAAGTAAGAATAAAGAAAGAAAGTAAGAAAAAATGAAACCTACTTAAACACAAATTGAGTGAGAATGAGAATAACAAAGAAGAAAATGCTAGAAAGAAAGTAAAAAATGAATGACAATATAAGACAGAAACCACGTAAAATTAAATTGTAAGAATTAAAAAAAAAGAAAGTAAGAGAGAAAAAAGAAAGAAAGAAAGCATATTTAAAAAGAAAAGAAGTGGAAATGAAAAATGAAGGAAAATTTACAGAAAGAAAAAGAAATCAAATAAAAAGGAATAGAAAAAGAAACGATGCTGACTTAAAGAGAAAAAGAATGCGAGGAAAAGAGAAATGGAAGAAAGAGAAAACAGACGTCACTATGAGATAGAAAACAAATTGTATTAAACCAAACAGACGGGCAGACAGAAATAAAACTTATTTAAAGAGAGGAGTAAGAATTAAAAGGTAAAAAGCAAAAAATGAAAGGGAATAAAAGCTAGAGATCAAATCGTATTAAAATAAAAAGAAAAGGAGAAATCAAGAAGATGAAGAAAGAAAGAATAAAAGAAAGAAAGATGGCGAATGATGAAAGGGTGTCTGCTTAGAGAGAAAAGAAATGAGAATAAAATGGATAAAAGAAAAAGTGACAGAAAGAAAGCAAAATAGAAAGTGAAAATGAGTTAGAAACCAAATCGTATTTAGCTAAAGAGAAAGAAAGAAAGGGTGAGAAAGACGAAGGTAAGAAAGAAAGAAAGAAAGAAAGAAAGAAAGAAAGAAAGAAAGAAAAAGAACGAAAAGACGAGTAACAACGGGGAAATAGAAAAGTAAGAAAAGAAAGAAAGAAACGCGAGAAAGGACAGAGAGGTAAAAAAAACAACGACATTTAGGTAAGCAAAGAAACAAAGAATGAAGACTTATACGGAGACAAATAGATATTAAATGGAAATAAAAAAAAGAAATGCTGATAAAGAGAGAGAGAGAGATAGAGAGAGAGAGAAAGAGAGAGAGGGGGACAGATAGAGAGAGAGAGAGAGACAGACAGACAGACAGATAGAGAGAGAGAGATTGACACGTACACACTGTTAATGAAGAGTTAAAAGCTGACGAAATGAAGGCAGACTGTTGTGTCGATGAAGAAATGGTCAGGGTGTGTGTGGATAACGTAGATACAAGAACTTCTAGGCCTGCTGCCTTTCTCCTTGGACGATGGCAGGTTAGGGGTTAATACGGAGACAGCAGGGGATGATAAGCAAGTGATTTCAAATCAGCCAATAATTTTAGCGTGTATTGCTAAGACGAGTAAAACTCTTCAGTAAAGGAGAGGATCCGTTTGTCGCTCACTCTTTCGAAGGAAAACATTGAACAGAGACCCCAGCGCTCTTTGTCCCTCTCGCCATGGATTGCCCTCGATTCCTTCCTATCAATTCCCCATTCGTTATCAAATGGAAATGGACATGAATAATGCGCGAATATTGCTAACAGCTTTGTTCTTATTTTGCTGCTGTTGCTCCTTCTGCTGCTGCTGTTGTTATTATTATTATTATTATTATTATTATTATTATTATTATTATTATTATTAAGAGGTCGCTTACCAGGACCGAAACAAATGTTTTAATAAATATTCACTGCCTCGCTTTCTTTTCTGCGATTCTCTTTCAGCAGAAAGCCTGGAAGGCCCGAAAAAAAAAAGAGAAATTAAATAAGAAATGTGTGAATGTGTTTGTAATTTGGTGCACATGCGCGGTCGTGGCCATTGAGTTAAAAAAAAAAAAAGATGGTGGAGGCAGTATCTGATTTGTGATTCTTTTTCTTTTTCTTTTTCTTTTACTTTTTCGATACACGCATCTTTTGTTCGTTGTCACCGAGTGCTTCAGGAGTAGTTTTCGGAATTAGTGTTTTAGGGTCTATTTCTTCCCCCGTCTCTCTTTCCCTCTCTTGCTCTCTTTCGCTCGGTCACCCTTCACCGTTCTCCTCCTTCTTTTCTCGTTTCTCTGCACGCGTGCACATTTGGCTTGTTTTTTTTTTGTTTTTTTTTTCCTTGTAGTGTTTTATGCCTCTGTAAGTATTTAGGTGCCAGGGGCATTTAATACTTTATCTCTGAACGTATACTTGTGGCAGATTTCGCGGGAATGAGTGTGTTCGCGACGCGCAGGTGTGCGTATGTCTGCCTCAATAATTAAGTACGTGTCTTTGTTGAGAAGCTCAACCTGTATACATTTGGATGCGGTCACCCGTTTGAAGGTTTACTGACATACACAAGGTTAAAAAAATGCACGAGTTTTTACTGAAAAAAATTAAAGCAGGCTAGTCGGCTGTGTATTTAGGCAGACATTATCAATCAAGAATCCTTCAGACTATTGAACTTACTTTTTTTGCAAGTGATGTTACTATAGATATACATTGCAAATGATGTTACTATAAGAATGCATTGGAAATGATATTACTATAGGATGCATAGCAAATGATGTTACTATACGAATGCATTGCAAATGATGTTACTATAAGAATGTATTGGAAATGATGTTACTATAGAAATACATTGCAAATGATGTTACTATAAGATTGCATGAGAAATGATGTTACTATAGAAATACATTGCAAATGATGTTACAAGAATGCATGGAAATGATATTACTATAGAATGCTTGACAAATGATATTACTGTAGAAATACCTTGCAAATGATGTTACTATAAGAATGCATTGGAAATGATGTTACTATAGAAATAGATTGCAAATGATGTTACTATAAGATTGCATGGGAAATGATGTTACTATAGGAATACATTGCAAATGATGTTACTATAAGAATGCATTGCAAATGATTTTACTTTAGAAATACATTGCAGATGATGTTACTTTAGGAATGCATTGGAAATGATGTTACTATAAGAATGCATTGGAAATGATGTTACTATAGAAATGCATTATATATAAAGTTAACAGATTATTTGCACTGTACATTGCAAGGTTAACTTCTAAGAATGTTGGTTCACTCAGTTGTGTGACCAAATATTTTTTACATAACTATAAGTCTAGTATTCATCCATAAGAAATAATCTTACTATAGAAATACATTGGAAATGATGTCACTATATTCTTGAAATGGAAATAATCTTCCTATAGAAATGCATTAGAAATGGTGTTACTATAATATTGAAATGAAAATAATCTTCCTATAGGAATGCATTAGAAATGATGTTACTATAATATTGAAATGAAAATAATCTTCCTATAGAAATGCATTGGAAATGATGTTACTATAATATTGAAATGAAAATAATCTTCCTATAGGAATGCATTAGAAATGATGTTACTATAATATTGAAATGAAAATAATCTTCCTATAGAAATTCATTGGAAATGATGTTACTATAATATTGAAATGAAAATAATCTTTAATGAAAATAAGATTTTACTATAGACGTAGATTGAAGATAATGTTACTATAGCAATGCATTGGAAATGATGTTACTATTGACGCACATTGGAAATAATGTTTTTATAGAAATATATTGGAAATAATGTTATTAGAGAAATGCATTTGAACTAATGCTGCTATAGAAATGCATTTGCAATAATGTTACTATAGGAATGCAATGGAAATAATGTTACCAGAGAATCACCTTGTAAAAAAAAATTCTATAAATTTCAGAAGAGTCATTATCAGTCCCAAATTGGTTTAAACAGTTGAACGCATTCTTCAAAAATTGATGTTTTTAAAACTTCACTGGAAATAATACTCCTAGAGAAATACATTGGAAATAGTTCTACTATAAATTTGAGGAAAGCCATTATCATTCCAAGGGTTGTTTAGGCCTTTGAAGAAATTCTTTACAAATTGATGTTATTATAGAGATGCATTAGAAATTTTGTTGCTCGAGAACTATATTGTAAACAGACCTTCTACAAATTTGAGAAGAGCCATTATTATTTCAAAAATTGTTCGCAATGTGAAACATTTGTATGATGTTGCTTAACAGGCCGAACAACTTCCTTTAGCGATAGAAAGGGTTTGTAACAAGAAACTTGGAATGCCTTTTGTGTCGCTATACGTGGGTAGAGCATGGGCTTTTAATGTCAAAGACCACTGACTTTACCGTTACTTCACACATACTCCACAATGCTTTGCATATGTTATATTCTGCACAAATCAACTATTTCTAGTGGCAAGGTAGTAACTCATATAAAAATTAAGTATCAAATGTTTCATTATCTTCATAATAGAAGAAGAAGAAGAAGAGGAGGAGAAAGAAGAAAAAGAAGAAGAGGGAGAAGAAGAAGAAGAAGAAGAAGAAGAAGAAGGAGGAGGAGGAGGAGGAGGAGGAGGAGGAGGAGGAGGAAAAAGAAGAAACCAACAGCAACAATGGGAAGAAGAAGTGGACGAAGAAGATGAGGAGGATAAAGAAGAAGAGGAAGAGGAGGAGAATGAGAAGAAGAGCATGAAGAAAAAGAGTAAGAAG
>OZ038511.1:43335724-43363224 GCA_964036315.1 Acanthosepion esculentum | reverse complement strand
CTATCTATCTATCTATCTATCTATCTATATATCTATCTATCTATCTATCTATCTATCTATCTATCTATCTATCTATCTATACAGTCTTGGATTATCTGCAAACATTTACCAAATAAATGTTATAGGCTTCGATATAAATGACCAAGATTTTCATTCATATCTATCTATCTATCTATCTATCTATCTATCTATCTATCTATCTATCTATCTATCTATCTATCTATCTATCTATACAGTCTTGGATTATCTGCAAACATTTGCCAAATAAATGCTATAGGCTTAGATATAAATGACCAAGATTTTCATTCATATCTATCTATCTATCTATCTATCTATCTATCTATCTATACAGTCTTGGATTATCTGCAAACATTTACCAAATAAATGTTATAGGCTTAGATATAAATGACCAAGATTTTCATTCATATCTATCTATCTATCTATCTATCTATCTATCTATCTATCTATCTATCTATCTATCTATCTATCTATCTATCTATCTATCTATCTATCTATACAGTCTTGGATTATCTGCAAACATTTACCAAATAAATGTTATAGGCTTAGATATAAATGACCAAGATTTTCATTCATATCTATCTATCTATCTATCTATCTATCTATCTATCTATCTATCTATCTATCTATCTATCTATCTATCTATCTATCTATCTATACAGTCTTGGATTATCTGCAAACATTTACCAAATAAATTTTATAGGCTTAGATATAAATGACCAAGATTCTCATTCCTATCATGCTAATAGGAGGCAGGGAGGTTTCTCTATTGTGGGTAAATGAGAGCAGTTCAATTTTGGAGTCATTAAAATTTACAAGCTATTTCCCGCCCTGTCAACCACAGATTGGAGGTCCTTTTCGAGACAACGGCCAAGTTAGTTTTGTCAGTAATGCCGGATGTACTATGGAGACAGGCGTAAATGGTAGTGTCGTCTGCGTAGATGCCTATTTGGGAACTGATGGCATCAAGAAGATGACCATTAGAAACAGTGTAGGACTCAGGATAGAGTCTTAGGGAACACCAGCGTTCGTATGAATGGAACTGGAGGAGAACCCGTTTAGGAGGACCTTCATTTCACGGTTTGATAGGAATAAAAAGCCTTATAGGCTTGAATATAAACGATTGATAGATACTTATTCCCAAAGTAAGTAAATCTTTTTAGACTCAAATAAAATGGCTAATATTTATCAATACCAATTTATACTCGAATATAAATGGCTAATACATACAAGCAATATTTACCTACCTCTGAACAAATTATTTGCAGACTCGTATATAAACAGCCAATATTTACCTATCTCTGAACCAAATATTTTTTACAGACTCGTATATATAAACAGCCAATATTTACCTATCTCTGTCAAAAATATTTTTTACAGACTCGTACATAAACAACCAATATTTACCTATCTCTGAACCAAATATTTTTTACAGACTCGTATATAAACAGCCAATATTTACCTATCTCTGTCAAATATTTTTTACAGACTCGTACATAAACAACCAATATTTACCTATCTCTGAACCAAATATTTTTTACAGACTCGTACATAAACAACCAATATTTACCTATCTCTGAACCAAATATTTTTTACAGACTCGTATATAAACAGCCAATATTTACCTATCTCTGTCAAATATTTTTTACAGACTCGTACATAAACAACCAATATTTACCTATCTCTGAACCAAATATTTTTTACAGACTCGTATATAAACAGCCAATATTTACCTATCTCTGTCAAATATTTTTTACAGACTCGTACATAAACAACCAATATTTACCTATCTCTGAACCAAATATTTTTTACAGACTCGTATATAAACAGCCAATATTTACCTATCTCTGTCAAATATTTTTTACAGACTCGTACATAAACAACCAATATTTACCTATCTCTGAACCAAATATTTTTTACAGACTCGTACATAAACAACCAATATTTACCTATCTCTGAACCAAATATTTTTTACAGACTCGTATATAAACAGCCAATATTTACCTATCTCTGTCAAATATTTTTTACAGACTCGTACATAAACAACCAATATTTACCTATCTCTGAACCAAATATTTTTTACAGACTCGTATATAAACAGCCAATATTTACCTATCTCTGTCAAATATTTTTTACAGACTCGTACATAAACAACCAATATTTACCTATCTCTGAACCAAATATTTTTTACAGACTCGTACATAAACAACCAATATTTACCTATCTCTGAACCAAATATTTTTTACAGACTCGTACATAAACAACCAATATTTACCTATCTCTGAACCAAATATTTTTTACAGACTCGTATATAAACAGCCAATATTTACCTATCTCTGTCAAATATTTTTTACAGACTCGTACATAAACAACCAATATTTACCTATCTCTGAACCAAATATTTTTTACAGACTCGTATATAAACAGCCAATATTTACCTATCTCTGTCAAATATTTTTTACAGACTCGTACATAAACAACCAATATTTACCTATCTCTGAACCAAATATTTTTTACAGACTCGTATATAAACAGCCAATATTTACCTATCTCTGTCAAATATTTTTTACAGACTCGTACATAAACAACCAATATTTACCTATCTCTGAACCAAATATTTTTTACAGACTCGTACATAAACAACCAATATTTACCTATCTCTGAACCAAATATTTTTTACAGACTCGTACATAAACAACCAATATTTACCTATCTCTGAACC
Source organism: Acanthosepion esculentum (assembly GCA_964036315.1). Classification (NCBI taxonomy): domain Eukaryota; kingdom Metazoa; phylum Mollusca; class Cephalopoda; order Sepiida; family Sepiidae; genus Acanthosepion; species Acanthosepion esculentum. The sequence goes on along the minus strand of OZ038511.1, from coordinate 43,360,484 downwards.
AAATATTTTTTACAGACTCGTATATAAACAGCCAATATTTACCTATCTCTGTCAAATATTTTTTACAGACTCGTACATAAACAACCAATATTTACCTATCTCTGAACCAAATATTTTTTACAGACTCGTATATAAACAGCCAATATTTACCTATCTCTGTCAAATATTTTTTACAGACTCGTACATAAACAACCAATATTTACCTATCTCTGAACCAAATATTTTTTACAGACTCGTATATAAACAGCCAATATTTACCTATCTCTGTCAAATATTTTTTACAGACTCGTACATAAACAACCAATATTTACCTATCTCTCAACCAAGTAATTGTTTGCATATTCGGTTATGGACAGCCAATATTTACTTATCTGTGAATCAAGTAATTGTTTACAGACTCGTATATAAACAACCAATATTTACCTATCTCTACACGAAGAAATTGTTTACAGTTATCTCCTGTTAATTCCCCTCTCCAAGTTCTCCACCGCCTTAACAAGGTATTGAACTCACACTCTTTGGGTTTGGGATCATGTGAACTTGAGGAATTAACAGAAGATAACTCATATCCATTAGACATGGCACGTAGAACTAGAACAGTCTACCCCGGTGAGCGAAATAAAGGGTACAGTTCGACATTCCAACCACCTGAAGGAGGCCGGAGCGTACAACGGCCGAAGCGTTGTAATAAATATGGCGAAAAAGATGAGGACAATATGTCCAAATAATGTAAATTGTGTACATAATACCTCATCTCAGAAATATCGACAAAAATTATGACATAAACATGTTACAAAATCACTACAAAAATAGCCATTTTGCTTCAACCTTTCTGGTGTCTTCTCTTGATTTTATAAAATGTTTATGTTTTAAATTTCCAATAAATAAAATAGTTACTAGCTTTATATTTCAGTTAATGTTGTGTATGGCCGACCGTATTTACAAAAATCGACATATTTATACACGGATAAAAAATTCAAAATTCTTTTTAAGATACTTGGGTTTGCTGAATTGTAGTACACTTTTCTGTTCATGATTGGTAAATACTGTTTCAATATAATACACTAAAAATTAATACAGGATTTTGGAAGATTTAAAAGTTTATAAATTCTTCTAAATAAAAGTTTTGAAACTGGTAACAATTCTTGTAAAAAATCATTATTCATCCAAAAATGTTGTTCTTAATACAATAGTGTTCATAATATACAGAGTACAATGGGTAAATTGTCGCATTTTATATCTTTAATTTTACGCATGCGCCTTGTTTGTTTTTTCTTTTGTCGACTGCGCTGTATAGCAAGTTCAGCTGGGCACCGTCTGCGAGAAAAAAAAAAGAACAACATGATGTATTTTACTCCGCCAGAAATTTGTAAACAGCATGCTGTACATAACATGCATGTAAATACCGTATATATGTATGTGTATTTTATTTTTAAGTTACTATATACCTTTAAATAATGTATGAAAACTTTTAGAATTAAATCCGGAGTCCGTTGGTTCCGGGGCCGTTAATCGAGGTTTTACCGTACTTGGCATTTATGCCGAATGCTTCAATACGAACATTTCACAGTGGTTGGGTAACAATGCAGAGGATTCGGAAAGAGTTGGATGAGTCTAAAGGTGATTACGAAGACGTTTGGAGTGATCACTAGTGGTGGAGGCGTTACGGTTCCATTCATCTTCATCCAGGTCCTCAGATTCAACACGGAGGCCTACATCGTGCCTTGGGGAGGTATTGTTGCCCTGGGTCAAGAGGGTGGCTGCTGGAAGACCCTATGTATGGAAACAGAACTTTGCACCATGCCTCACAAACAGGGGGACACAGTCATGGTTGTCAGACAATTTCTACGACCACATCACGCCTTACAGATGGCCACCTAACTGCAAGCCCTTGTGTGGAGGACAGTAGAGTGAGAGACCAACCAAATATTCCTTGTAACACCAAAGATGAAAAGGCAAAAATTATGGCAGCATTTACCAATGTAAACAAGGAGAGCGTCCAGAAGAGCTGCAGGAGATTCTGAAGTCGTCTGAAGACCGTTGTTGAAGCCAATGGCGATTTTATTGAATAGATTTACTTTTTTGTATTTCAAGATGTTTTTGTGTAATGTTGATTAAGATATCTGCTAAATAAAGTGTCCGCGTTATTTTCATTTTTTCGTAATTTAAACGAGATTTAAAAATTTGTATCTTATTCATAAAAGTAATCAAAAGATTTTCTAATTAGATAATTTAGTTTTATTCCATTTTTTATTTTACAATTACGAGCAGATTTTCTGTAAGTGGCGGTCCTGTTTAAAAAAAGAAGAAGATCATTTCACTTCTTCCAGGAGTAACATAAACATAGTTTCTTCCAGGAGTAACGTAAACATAATTTCTTCCAGGAGTAACATAAACATAATTTCTTCCAGGAGTAACGTAAACATAATTTCTTCCAGGAATTGCATAAACATAATTTCTTCTAGGAGTAACGTAAACATAATTTCTTCCAGGAGTAACGTAAACATAATTTCTTCCAGGAGTAACATAAACATTAAGCACTACAAAAAGGATTTTTTTGAAATTTCCTAAAATTAAATAAGTGGCAGGCAACAGAGGTAAAGAAAAAAAATATTTTTATCAAGATTTTCTAAAAAAGAAATGTTTCTAAAATAATTGAATTCCTCTGTAATGAAAACAGGACAAGAGATTCTTGATGAAATTTGTAAATGTCTCCCGTCAAAGTTTCCAGCACTTGTCGGCCGAATCGCTTTCTGGATCTGTGGTAAATCGCTCCGGTCGCATAAATTGTTCCATTCTTAATTGAATAAATTGTAATGAAAACAGGACAAGAGATTCAGTCTAGTAATCTTTTATTCAATTAAGAATCTTACTACTCGTCTACTTGACAAGCGGAAATGTAGAGCTTTTATAGCTTGGATTATCAAAGGGGAGATAATCCATATTCACAACATCCTCTATGAATTCACATATATTTTTTTTGATTTTTGCAAGAATTTTCAAATCAATGTGTTTTTCAATGCAAAATGACGCTAACATTACCTATACTTATTCATGATCATCCGCTACGCAAGAAAAAAATGGCATCATCCGCTACGCAAGAAAAAAATGGCTCCAGCAAGCTAGCTCGCTCCGACTTTGTTAGGTATGATTGAATTGACGGCTTTTACGGGAGATCAACCACTGTTGGGTTATTTAATGACGAAATTTAATGTTTTTACTTTAATAAAACTTGAGTGCATAGCTAAATATTAGTTAGGTTTGTATTTGAATCGAGAGTTAAGCATTATTAGGGTTAATAATAGAGTAAATAGGTTTATACTTGAGTCTATGCTTAAAAGTAGATTGGGTTTACACTTGGGTTTATAAGTAAGTATATCGAGGGTTAATATTTGAGCGTACAGTTTAATATGGATCAGATTCATACTCGATTTTATAGGCAAGAATTTATCGGGTTCGTGCTAAAATAAATAAAGAAAAGGTAAATATTGGTCTGGTTTATACTTGAGTCTATAGATTAATATCGATCTAGCTTAGACTTGAATCTATAGGTAAGCGTCAGATGCGTTTATATTTCATGCTACAGGTTGATAAGTGTCATGTTTATAGTGCAGGTCACAGGTAGATAGTGATCACCATTAGATTTCAATCTATAGGTAAACGTTATTCGGATTTATAATCGAGTCCAGAGGTAAATATTGGTTGATTTTATATTTGAGTCTATATGTTTATATCGGTCATGTTCCTATTTCAGTCAATATACCAATTTAGGGTCATACACTGACGCATAAAAAAACAAATTATCTATCTATCTATCTATCTATCTATCTATCTATCTATCTATCTATCTATCTATCTATCTATCTAAATCTGTTCATATCTATCGATCTATCGATCGATCTGTTTCAGTCTGTTCATATCTATCTATCTACCTGTTCGTATGTATGCATGAATGTATGTATGTATGTATGTATGTATGTATCTATCTATATATCTAAGTTCACATTTGAGTCAATATACTAATTTAGAGTCATACGCTGACGCATGCAAAAACAAATTATCTATCTATCTATCTATCTATCTATCTATCTATCTATCTATCTATCTATCTATCTATCTATCTATGGATATGCATGTGGTTTAATCGATATAGACTCAGAAAGAAACAACCACTCTTTACCTATCGCTGAACTAAGTAATTGTTTACAGACTCGGATATAAATAATCTATACTTACCTATCGCTGGACGAAATAATAATAATAATAATAATAATAATAATAATAATAATAATAATAATAATAATAATAATGAAGCACTAGTTTGGTGGCATAGTCCCATCCTTTTACAGTTGAAATTGCTAGATGTATCCGTAAGTTCTATCCTAACAGTTTCTTCTCTCGCACTTCTCGTTTGTGGAACTCAAGTCTGATCATCAAAAATTTAAATGAATTGGCAAATGCTACATTCTTTCTGCTTAATTTCTCTTCTATTATTGGTCTCGCTCCTTAATAATGTTTTTCTCATATTCTTTCACACAGTACCTGTATGCGTGTTAGAGGCTTTGTTGCCTTTCTTGAGGTAAAATAATAATAATAATAATAATAATAATAATAATAATAATAATAATAATTGTTATGGGTCCTTACCTATAATTACAGAATGAACTCTTCCTAACACTATGTATACTATGCCTCTCAAGAGAGAGAGAGGGACGAATCGAGTCGAGCCGATAGTAGTTCACTCCAAACCAGACTGACAGTCATACTAACACCTTCCAAATCTTGTATTATTATTCCGTGTAATATATCTTTGTTATTTCTACTCTTGTCTTCGTGTTGTTCTTCCTTGGTCCTAACCTGGACCATAACAATAATAATACAGGCAAAATGCCCAGGCATTATTATCAAAGTCAGAAAAGAAAATACTTCACACACTGATTGACATAAGCTTACCAAATAACAAAACACATATTTGAGGCGGTTTCTGAAAAAAAAACAACTAAGCAAATACGACGACCTTCAGATGGAAATAGAAACAAATGTGGCACTTTCAACCTAAAACCGTTCCCTTTGTTGTTGGAACATTGGATCTGATGAAGAAAGGAACTCAGGGGCAACTCATCAAAACCACCGCTGAATGATCTCGTCTGGGAATACAAAAAAGAAGTCTGACCAGCACAGACCATATTATGCAGAGCATTTTCCATTTAAGTTTTTTTTTTCTTAAGAGTTGTCTTTTGTCTAATTAAGTGGATACAAACAAATCTCAACATCCGTTTACATTATGTCATTGGTTATGACTTTTGGTGATAAAACAAATACATATCAACAATAATTTTTTAAAACAATAATAATAACTTGTTTTAACATTTGAAAATTTCACGGTTTTCCTATTTTAAATTTCTGATTAAATCCTAATTCTTCAGTTAATGATTGAATGGCGAGTTCAATGGAAATAACATATCCGTAGAAATTCCCCTGGCGTATCGTTTAATATCTGAGCTTAAAAACTTTAACCAAATATTGTCAAGTATAAATGCAGGTCATTATTTAATGAATGAAGTAAGGGAATACAAATGAAAAGATTCAAAATTTAAAACTTTTTTTACTGAACTTTGTTGAAAGGTTTCAAGTGATGTGATTTCTGCTATTTGATACAGTTCCTTATTTGTGATTATGTAGCGCCAGTCGACGAGATTCGAAGAATGTTCTTCGCTAAACTGCACAAGACAACGGAAATATTTTTGAAGTCTGTCAAGATGGGAATAATTGCATATTATTATTGACAATAGAAGCTCATCCGTTGAGGAATTTTACTTATTGTTGGATTCGTCAATAAAAAAAATTCGTTTATCTTTTATTTTACTTTTGATTTATTTTGGTTTTCAAATGTTGAAGCATGATCAAATATATGTAGGTAGATAGTGAACATATCTCTATCTATAAAAGGCAGGATGTGTGTGTGTGTGTGTGTGTGTGTGTGTGTGTGTGTGTGTGTGTGTGTGTGTGTGTGTGTGTGTAACGAATGCCCGGTCGCAATTTTCGACGGATTTGCACCAAAATTTACATGCACATGCTCCAAGTTAGCACTAGAGCCAAGACTGACTTTGAATTTCCCAACTCCCATCGATGGGAAAATAATCGGTGGAAATAACCGATTTTTTCATGCTTCTACGGCAGTTTTCATATAGTTTGTGGCCATTTTCTACTGGCCAGAGTGAGAGCCTATAGCTGGCTGCCACGAATAGGCAGGAATATTCTATTGGCCAGCGTGAAAGCCAACAGATGACTGACACGAATGTTAACTAGCATGCTAGCATGCAAAAAAAACGATAGCTGCATTCGTCACAAGTGGGAAAAATTTAAATCTGCATGGCACTTTACTCCAATTGGCTCATTCGCTTGCTTAAACTCAACGTTGATTCTGATTCCGCAGAACGGGATTGGGCGTGAAAAAGTATTTGTTGTTAACATCCTTTTTTCATTCGGTTTTTCCAGTTACGAGTCACTTTTTTAAAGCTGATCGTTTTGTATTCATTTTGTTTAGTTCTTTTTTTCGTAATGTTTAGTATAGAGCTTAGAAAAAATTAGCAGTGTGAGATAGGCAAGAAGTAAGGCATGTAGCAACATCAACACGGCAAAGGGCATTCCTTTAAAGGCAACGAAGGGCAAAAATATTTTAAGTCAAGTGATAGCGATTGCTGTATGAGTCGTACGATTTTTGAATCAAGCACGGGCAACGCCGGGACATGCTGCTAGTCTCTCTATATTTCTGAGATGAGATATTATGTACACAATTTACATTATTCGGACTCTTGTCTTCATCTTTGTTGCCATATTTATCACAACGTTTCGGTCGTTGTACGCTCCGGCCTTCTTGTTGGTTGTTGGAATGTCGAACTGAACCCTTAATTTCGCTCACTGGGGTAGACTGTTCTAGTTCCACGTGTCATGTTTAATGGATGTCAGTTATCAGTTATCTCCTGTTAATACCCCTCTCCAAGTTCTCCACTGCCTTAACCGGGTATTGAACTCACACTCTTTGGGTCCTGTCACTGGATCTAACCAACGCCTTTATTCACTGTGTCATGTGTCCATGGGTTTCTGTTTGACATTCCAACCATCCGAAGAACGTTGTAATAAATATGGCGACAAAGGTGAGGACAATAGTCCGAATAATGTAAATAGTATAGATAGTGAACGGACTGAAATAGATAGATAGTAAACAGACTGAGATAGATAGATAGATAGATAGATAGATAGATAGATAGTGTTGTGGAGATCTCCCCTTTTTACACAAGATGGACTCGTCTAAAGTATACTTATTCTGACAGAGTGGAGATACGTGAAGTACACAGGGTGTTCACAAAGAGATACGTTGAGATAAGGTTGAGATACGTAGAGTCTACAGAGAGAGAGAGAGAGAGAGAGAGAGAGAGAGAGAGAGAGAGAGAGAGAGAGAGAGATAATTACGGCTATCTATCTATCTATCAAGATAGATAGATAGATAGATAGATAGGAATGAAAAGATAGATAGATAGATGTAAATAAAATAACTGTTACAGAGGCAAAATAACTGGTATCAGAGGCAAAATTAAACCAAAATGCAATAGACGATAATGTTTTTATTAAGAAATTCAACAGCAAAGATAACTAATAATTCGTTTGTCTTTTGATTAATTTTGGGTTTCAAATGTAAAAGCATGATTGAATATTTTGATAATGGTTATCTCACGCATTTATACATGCCTTAGTAATTTTTGAAAGGATTTTTCATCCAACAAATGAAGTAAAAGGATCCGTGAAAATTTCTCTGATGAATCTTAACTCTCAAGTTAACGTTGATATAAGCTCATAGCAAGTTGTATGACAATAAAATATCCATAGAAAATCCCTTATCGCATCGTAAAATATTTGAGCTTAACAACTTTAACAAAATATCACAATAACATTCTATAAATATAAACGCTAGGGTACCTCAACATGGTGTAATGGTTAGCAAGCTTGTCTCGCTAGATTAATTGAAAGTGAGTTCGATCCTAACTGGCTGCTCCATATATTTGGCCTTGTGTCATATCTAAGTTACGCTTAAAAATAATTTGGTCAATTTAATGTGGCATTGGGAATTCTCTCGTCTTCTCCGGTCGGGGGTCGCTAAATGTTTTGGGTCCAGAGATAAAAAGTCTGAACAACAGAGAATGTTAATTATTTCAACTCACTGGGAGCTGTTTCAGGCATAAAGAGAACACCTCTACATCGCTTGACGGTCAAGAAACAACACACTGAAAAACTTTTCTCTATCTATCACTCCCACGTTAGGTCAGCCAATCAAAATCGATTTCCTTATTATGTCTTAGATCTGACCCCGAAGGTCAACTTCCAGAAGTCGGAGCTGAGATACACTTCCCCACAAAAATAATAGTTTGCTAAAATAATATTTAACTGTGTAATGCCTAACAAACGTGTCATTCTAAATCAATTACGACTGATCAGTGAGTTCGATCTTCACTGGGCGCCCCAGACTGAAGCCTTGTGCCACATCTAAGCCACGCTTAAAAAATCACCATAAATATGAATGCTGCTGGCTAATTTAAGAAGCAAGGGGGTACAAATTGAAATTGACAACTTTTTCATTTCACTGAAACAGACGATAACACTTCAGTCTCCCCTTTTTTTTCTTTCGTTTTTCCTCACTGAAACCAAGTAGTGTCTTTGATATGTCTTCCGTCTACTCATGCGATCAAAATGGAACAGTCCATTATTTATGAATTATTGGCAGGACGTAACGGTCGTGCGAACTATGGAACTAACGAAAAGAGAGACAAGGACAATTATTATATGATAATGATATATGGAAAATATTATTAAACACTGTCATGCACACACACACACACACACACAAACAAACAAACACGCACACACACACACACGCACACACACACACACACACATATATATATATTTGTCTATGCATGCTTGATTAGAAAACGTATTTTCCTGCTATGATGTGTACTTTTTCGACTTAATTTTTATTTATTACGCACAAAATTTATCCATCGAAAGCACCAGCTTAAAAGATGGCGTGCGCTTCCCATGTATCCATATGTACACACGGCTACTGTATTTGGGACTGATCTGTGTTTTATTTTACGTGTGACGCGGGTAGGAGAGGAAGCATCTGCACCATGTGTTGGGATCGAGGGTGAATGTGGAACTCAGTGCTTGTCCGCCTGTCTTTTCATGCGGAAGCTATAGACAGGGCGAACGTAAATAGACGGGTGAGGGAGCGAAATACAATGGACAGGAAAAGAAGGAAGGAGAAAGGAAAAAAAAGAATGGAAGAAAGAGAAGGGTGAGAAGGGAGGAATGGCGGCGGGGGGGAGACGAAAGGAATAACGAAAGAAAGAATGAAAGAAAGAGAATTAGAGGAAATAAAAATAAAAGAAATAAAAGAATGAAGAAATTGTCCATTTTATGAAGAGGAAAGAGAATCAAGTCAACTGGAGGAGAAAGAAGAAAATGGGAAAGCGAAGAAAGAAAGTGCATAAAACGAGAACGTGAGAGAGGAATTGGGGATAAAGAAATTCATAGGAGAAAGAAAGAAACGAGTGGGAAAGAACGAAATAAAGTAAATAAAGACACGAGAAAGAAAGAAAGAAAGAAAGAAAGAAAGAAAGAACGAGTGGGAAAGAACGAAATAAAGTAAATAAAGACACGAGAGGGAAAGAAAGAAAGAAACGAGTGAGAAAGAACTAAAGAAAGTAAATAAAGACACGAGAGAGAAAGAAAGAAAGAAAGAAAGAAAGAAAGAAAGAAAGAAAGAAAGAACGAAAAAAAGAAAGAAACGAGTGGGACAGAACGAAATAAAGTAAATAAAGACACGAGAGGGAAAGAAAGAAAGAAAGAAAGAATGAAAGAAAGAAAAGGAAAGACGGAAAATAAAGACACGAAAGGGAAAGAAAGAAAGAAAGAAAGAAAGAAAGAAAGAAAGAAAGAAAGAAAGAAACGAGTGGGACAGAACGAAATAAAGTAAATAAAGACACGAGAGGGAAAGAAAGAAAAAAGAAAGATAGAAAAGGAAAGACGGAAAATAAAGACACGAGAGGGAAAGAAAGAATATAAGAAGTGATAAAAATAGCTTGACAAATAGAAGAGGTTGTCAATTTAGTGAAAAGGAAAGAGAACAAAGATAACTGGGAGAAAACAAAAAGACGATCAGAAAGAAAATAATGAGGAAAGAGAGATAGAAAGAGAGAGAGAGAAAGAGAGAGAGAAATAGAGAGAGATTGAAAGAGAGAGAGTAAGAGAAAGAGAGAGAGAGAGAGAGAAAAAGAGTGAGAAAGAGAGAGAGAAAGAAACAGAGAGAGAATGGGAGAGAGAATGAGAGAGAGAAAGAGAGAGAGAAATAGAGAGTGATTGAAAGAGAGAGAGAGAGAAAGAGAGAGAGAGTAAGAGAGAGAGAGAGAGAGAGAATAATTAGCATAAATGTCGGTCGGTAATAATTCCATAAATTTTCATAGGAGAAAAGCATTTATTTTACACAAACATTTATTTTCATCATAATCTTCATTGTCAATGCACTTAATTCAGAGGCCGAGTGACTGGTTTATTTTGCAATATGTCAAATGTCTGTATAGGATACCCAATGGGGATAGAATTCACTGCTCAATCTTCGCTATTAGGTCACGTCGAGACGTGCCATAATTCAGTGATTAAGATATTAATTACATACAGAGATCGATCAATAATTTTGTATCCTAAATATGCATGTTTTTTATTTTACAAAATTTATTTTTATGTTTACTTTTCAACACAGTCTCTTTCTTTATCAATGCACTTCTTCAGTCGTGAATACTAAATACACCGATTAAACACTAATACTCTTGGGAAAGGTATGAATCCTCTTCTCCCCCCCCCCAGCTATGGTTAAATAGCAGAGACTGGGTTCTATAGTCTTGGATGGCAATTTGTCTAAGGGCAATTTTGAATTCAAACCCGCGGAGGGTTGTTTGGGGATTTTATGGCACATTGTACACCAGTTCCCTGTGTTTGGCTCTTCAAAATGTTTGTTTGGTTCTTCACAAAGCGTTCAATATTATAATCAAATGATTTGTGTGGGTGGACTGGCTGTCAGTTTGCAGGAACTGAGTTGCTTGACACTCATACGTCGAAATCGACGACAGGATCTAATACAGTGCACATTAGACACTATTTTTTATACTCAGGTTCACAGAAAACAGGGTTCGGACCATTCATAGTAGAGGGTGACTGAGTTTAAGAATAGGTAAGAAGCAGTGAAGATTATGAGAATAAAAAAAAAAGATAGATCGCAATTGACGCTTTATTTGAGGATGTTAAGATTGCAATATTCGGGAAAACGCCGACGTGGGTCTCTGCTCCACAAATAGCAGTTCTCGCGGGGGGGGGGAGAAGGTATCCGAGAGAAATACCCTTCATACAAATAGAAAAAGAGGGAAAAGTGGGTGAATCAACACAGTGTATGTAACACGGCATTTACTAACCTTAAAGGTTTGAACTGGTGAAACTAAAGAATGGAGCGCTCATCTGAACATTTCACATGGAAATAGCGATAGAGTGCTTTGTGGGAAAGTGGTTGTGGAGTGGAAAATAGTCATCAGCCACAAGACAAGATTGTGATGTTTGTCGGGATCGAAAGTGGGGATTGTGTAGTTCCTGAAATAGATAGATAGATAGATAGATAAAGAAAAATTAAAATAGAATGATAGAAAGTTAATGAACTGAAATAGGTAGATAGATAATGAATTTAGTAAAATACATAGATAGATAGACACACACACACACACACACACACACATATATATATATATATATATATATATATATATATATATATATATATATATATATATATATATATATATATATATATATAGACAGAGAGAGAGAGAGAGGGAGAGAGAGATTGAACAAACTGAAATAAGTCATCAGCCACAAGACAACGTAAAAGATTGTGATGTCTATCAAAGCTCAAAAATGAGGATTAGGTAATTCCTGCCCAGATATAGCATCAATGGTCCATTTTAGTCTAATCTGACTTTTGTAAAAATAAAGATTCATTATACAGTAAATAGATAGATAGATAGATAATGAACAAACTGAAATAGATAGTTAGATAGATAGATAGATAGATAGATAGATAGATAGATAGAAAATGGACAACCTGAAATAGATAGATATATAGATAGATAGATAGATAATGAACAAACTGAAATAGATAGATAGATAGATAGATAGATAGATAGATAGATAAGCGTTTTTTTGTTTTTTTATTTATTTTTTTAAATAACACTGAAACGGTAAAAGGTAACAATGCCGAGAATCATAGACAAAAAACAGATGATGATGAACAGAGAAATGAAAAGGGAAGGAGAAAAGAGAAAATATAGAAGGAGACAAAGAAAGGCAAAGATATTTAAAAGAAATCCTACAAAAAAAAGAACAAAAAAAACTTTTGTGATCAAATAAACAAAGAAGAAATTCGAAAGAACAGTTTGGGATCTCTAAGCGCGGGAGAATAAATAGAAAAAAGGCGGGAAAAGCGTAAAGAAAGAAGGAACAAATTCGAGCAACCAAAATAATAAAGCGTGTGGCAATAAAAATGTCTGTCGTGCAAAAAAAAAAAAGGCCTCAGAGCAGAATTATTGAATTAAATATGAATGGTGTCCAACTAAAAAGAAAGCGAATGCAATAAAAATCATCGTCACCCTTCTTTATCCCACCTGGACCCCATCCATACTCGTAATCGTTCTCTCTCCTTACTCGCTTGGCATGTGTTCAACTTACAGGGGAAAACAAAGAGCAGGGAAGGAAATAAAAGGACCAAGCAGGCTCCTCTCTGAGGGTCCAGCGATTGTCAGTAACAGCATAGCCCCATGTCCATCACGTTCAATGAGAGACCCTCACCACATTCCTCGTACAACCGTGATAGAGTACAAACAAATAGGAACGGACTAAGCCTTGATTAACTTAGAAATAAAAGCAATGTCGTCTAGCTGAGTATAGCGATTTTCCAAGCATAGCTTAGATGTGGCACAAGGCCGAAAGTAAGGGGCACCCAGAGAGGATCGAACTCACTACTCAGTCGTAATTGTTCTAGCGAGACAAGCTTGCTAACCATTACACCGCCTCAAGGTGCCCAGTCTAGCTAAGTATACGCGGGTAGGGTATCGGTTAGCGACTCACAGCCAAAGATGCCTTCCAAAAACTAAGCAGTGTAATAAGAAAGAGAAAAAAAATCGTTGGAAATAAAGAAAAGAATAATGAACTGTTATGTGATATTTATCCTCCGATATGGCAGTGAATGCTGCACAATCTCCAATGATGAGACTTGAAGCAACATAAATGTAGTTTTATATAAGGATGCCGAAAATACCATTGACCGAACATGTGAGTAACGAAGAAAATGGAAATAAAAAAGGAAACTTATATATAACATCAGGATAAGACAGCTGAAATTACCAGGACACATAATGAGAAAAGAGGGTTTGGGGAATCTGGTACGCACAGGACAGATTGAAGGTAAGAGAGACAGAGGAAAACAACACATAATCTACTTAGGGAGCTTGAGTAAATGGATGGCGGACAGGGTTTTAGAGGAATAACAAAAAGACAATGTTTAAGAGATACAAGGGAAAGGAAATTGGGGAGAGCCATGATCGCCTAAGGGGACACGGTACATAAAAAAAAAGAGATCGAATTCGGGACGACTTCGTTAGATTCATTTTTATATACACTTGCTAAATATATATATATATATATATATATATATATATATATATATCCATCACTTCTTCTCCAGCTAAGGCAGATTCGGCTACTTGCCTTGAGGTGGCAACCAATTTAGAAGAGAAATGAGGTTCTACAGAAGGATGCTGAGAATGGATTTTTCCCTAGACATATCACTGCTGCAATGACGCCCCTACGATTCTAATGGTTTACCGGTTTTGTGAGAGAACTTACAACTGTGGATCTTGGATCAGTGGTCGTGCCCAGGAAAAGACAAGGAATTTAAAAGCTGATTTTTTAAAAACACTGATAGCTACTTTCTAAATCCTATTTTGTCTATAAACCAGTCTAAGCTCACGAATTGCTGTAATGACCTGCATATAATACGAACTCATGCGTATTATATGCCAGATATTTTCTTTATAGTATTTCGTAGCCCAAAGTTTGGGTTGTGTTTGAAACTGACCTCTAACTTTGGGCGACTAATTCTTTAGAGAAACATCTCGTGCGTGATACACATTGACGCTTTGGAATTTGTAGCAGCTAAATTTAGCGACAAAGAACAGGAAATTCTAGGGAGCCATGATCGCTCACGTCCTGAAGGGGCACAGCGCGTAGAAGAAAAAAGAAGAGGAGGAGGGGGAGAAAGAAGAAGAAGAAAGAAAGAAAGAAAGAAAGAAAGAAAGAAAGGAAAAAGAGGAGGAGAAGAACAGTAAGAAGACGAGCGAGAAGAAGAAGAGGATGACGGAGACGAAGAACAAGAGGAAGAAGAAGAATAAAAAGAAGAGGGAAAAAAGGAAGAGGAAATGAGAAGCGGGAAAAGAAGAAAAATTAGAAGGAAGAAGATAAGGAAGGGGAAGAAGAAGAATAGGAAATAGAAGAATTAAAAGAACAACAATAACAATAGGAAGAAAAAGAAGAAGAAAAGAGGAGGAGGAAGAAGAAGGATAGGGAGAAGAAGAGGCAGAAGAAGAGGATGAATAAGAGGAAGAATAAGAGGAAGTGGGTGAAGAATAAAAAGAAGAGGAAAAAAAGGAAGAGGAAGAAGAACAAGAACAAGAAGAGGGTGAAGAAGAAAAATAGGTAGAAGAAAAACGAAGAAGAAAATTTAAGTAGCTAATCCACAACTTGAGTGGCACTTGTTAAAAAATTAAACAACTTGAGAACTGCTCAAAATTCTAATATAAAAATTCATAGAATGTTTTTTCGAATATTAGTGTTTTGTTTCGGGATTTGCACTCGAGGGAAGCCAGTGTAGATCTGAAGGCTGTTACCCGACGTCCATCAGTGGAGCGGAATTATGCAAAACACCCGTTAAACAGCGAGTATAATATTCACACAGTATTTATGGAGGAAAGTAGTTCTTCCTTAGACGCGAGGAATTTGTCCTTAGATACATACACGCATGCTTGAAACTGCCGATAGTACCAAACCCTATCTATCTATCTATCTATCTATCTATCTATCTATCTATCTATCTATCTATCTATCTCAGTCTGTTCATATCTATCTATCTATCTATCTATCTATCTATCTATCTATCTATCTATCTCAGTCTGTTCATATCTATCTATCTATCTATCTATCTATCTATCTATCTATCTATCTCAGTCTGTTCATATCTATCTATCTATCTATCTATCTATCTATCTATCTGTCTATCTATATATTTCAGTCTGTTCATATCTATCTATCTATCTATCAATTTCAGTCTGTTCATATCTATCTATTTCAGTCTGTTAATATCTATCTATCTATCTATCTATCTATCTATCTATCTATCTATCTATCTATCTATCTATTTCAGTCTGTTCATATCTATCTATCTATCTATCTATCTATCTATCTATCTATCTATCTATCTATCTATTTCAGTCTGTTCATATCTATCTATCTATCTATCTATCTATCTAGCTCAGTCTGTTCATATCTATCTATCTATCTATCTATCTATCTATCTATCTATCTATTTCAGTCTGTTCATATCTATCTATCTATCTATCTATCTATCTATCTATTTCAGTCTGTTCATATCTATCTATCTATCTATCTATCTATTTCAGTCTGTTCATATCTATCTATCTATCTATCTATCTATCTATCTATCTATCTATCTATCTATCTATCTATCTATCTATTTCAGTCTGTTCATATCTATCTATCTATCTATCTATCTATCTATCTATCTATCTATCTATTTCAGTCTGTTCATATCTATCTATCTATCTATCTATCTATCTATCTATTTCAGTCTGTTCATATCTATCTATCTATCTATCTATCTATCTATCTATCTATCTATCTATCTATCTATCTCAGTCTGTTCATATCTATCTATCTATCTATCTATCTATCTATCTATCTATCTATCTATCTATCTCAGTCTGTTCATATCTATCTATCTATCTATCTATCTATCTATCTATCTATCTATCTATCTATCTATCTGTCTATCTATCAATTTCAGTCTGTTCATATCTATCTATTTCAGTCTGTTAATATCTATCTATCTATCTATCTATCTATCTATCTATTTCAGTCTGTTCATATCTATCTATCTATCTATCTATCTATCTATCTATCTATTTCAGTCTGTTCATATCTATCTATCTATCTATCTATCTATCTATCTCAGTCTGTTCATATCTATCTATCTATCTATCTATCTATCTATTTCAGTCTCTTCATATCTATCTATCTATCTATCTATCTATCTATCTATCTATCTATTTCAGTCTGTTCATATCTATCTATCTATCTATCTATCTATTTCAGTCTGTTCATATCTATCTATCTATCTATCTATCTATCTATTTCAGTCTGTTCATATCTATCTATCTATCTATCTATCTATCTATCTATCTATCTATTTCAGTCTGTTCATATCTATCTATCTATCTATCTATCTATCTATCTATCTATTTCAGTCTGTTCATATCTATCTATCTATCTATCTATCTATCTATCTATCTATCTATCTATCTCATCCTGTCCATATCTATCTATCTATCTATCTATCTATCTATCTATCTATCTATCTATCTATCTATCTATCTATCTATCTAGAGTAGTGTTTCTCAACTTTTTCAAGCCACAGCACATCTAAGTACAAATGAAAATATCACGACAGACTAATCAAAAATTTTAAATGGTGTTTATTTAAATGTTATGCAATAAAACCGTAAATTTTGAATTGAATAAAACATGTTGAATACAATTATATGAAAAAAAGTTTAATATTCATTTATTCAAATATAGGCACATTTTTAAAAGTTAAATTAAAAAAAAATAAAAATACCTTTTTACAAAATGAATATTAAAAAGGGTACAATGGAAACTCGACTTACGAACACCTCCACTTACGAAAAAAATCAACATACGAATAAAAATTTGTCAGAAAATTAGTTTCCATTTACGAATTAATTTCGACATAGGAAAATAGTAATGAGCTTCCCGCTACTGCCTTTTAAAGTTGATATTTAATATAACTGTACCGTAAATATTTTTTAATCTTATCTAAATATACTGTATTTTATATTTTTTTGTGTTTTATATATTATATTATTATATATTTTATATATAATAATACAATGCTGTAGTATTATACAGTATTAAAATAGTTTTTATATTGTATTTTTATACTGTACTGTGATCTGTTAAATATTTGTATATATATTTTATACTGTATTTTTATTCTTATTGTTATGGGTCCATACCTATAACTACAGAATGAACTCTTCCTAACACTATGTATACTACGCCTCTCAAGAGAGAGAGAGAGAGAGAGACGAATCGAGTCGAGGCGATAGTAGTTCACTCCAAACGAGACTGACAGTCATACTAACACCTAATAATAATAATAATGAAGCACTAGTTTGGTGGCATAGTCCCATCCTTTTACAGTTGAAATTGCTAGATGTATCCGTAAGTTCTATCCTAACAGTTTCTTCTCTCGCACTTCTCGTTTGTGGAACTCAAGTCTGATCATCAAAAATTTAAATGAATTGGCAAATGCTACATTCTTTCTGCTTAATTTCTCTTCTATTATTGGTCTCGCTCCTTAATAATGTTTTTCTCATATTCTTTCACACAGTACCTGTATGCGTGTTAGAGGCTTTGTTGCCTTTCTTGAGGTAAAATAATAATAATAATAATAATAATAATAATAATAATAATTGTTATGGGTCCTTACCTATAATTACAGAATGAACTCTTCCTAACACTATGTATACTACGCCTCTCAAGAGAGAGAGAGAGACGAATCGAGTCGAGGCGATAGTAGTTCACTCAAAACGAGACTGACAGTCATACTAACACCTTCCACATCTTGTATTATTATTCCGTGTAATATATCTTCGTTATTTCTACTCTTGTCTTCGTGTTGTTCTTCCTTGGTCCTAACCTGGACGATAACACTTATATTTTTTTTTGTATACAGTGTACACTATTATAACATATTTTATATACAGTGCTGTATTATATTATTATACAGTACATATTTTATACAGTTCCATTACACTAGATGTAGTGTGATGCTACGAGCATTGCATCAGCCTACTGGTCCTCTTTGTCACCTGGTAGAATAAACATTTGTAGTGTACGAATATTTGTGATTATATTAGTATAAGTATAAAAAAAATTATTAATGTGCAAAGATTTATGAACAGTAATGAATACAGCACATGTAAGTCACTGTACAGTACAGTAACATGTAAATTTTATTGAAATTTATTGAAATTGAAAGTAGGTAAAATGTGACAATGCTCAGCTCGTTTCGTTTAAACTCTATGTAATGCAAATTGTGTTTTAGTTTAATATACAGTGTATAATCATTGAATTTTAAATTGATATCAATACAGCAGTATTATAAAGTTTAATTAGAGTCAAATAAAATGTATAACATGCAGGTACAGCATGTAAACTACGCAGTAAAATAAACTACGCATTCAGTTCAGGTTGATTTGTACGGTACATTTCATCCCTGCAGTTTGTACCTTTACATTTTTACCATACAGTTACTGTACTGTACAGCTTAATGTATTGCTGTAAATATTACTGTACGTGTACGATATCGTCCGGGGTATGACGATAAACAACATCCGCGTCCTGGGTATGACGATAAACTACGTCCAACAGCAAGGCCTCTGATAAGGAGATTTTGAGGAGCGTGGAACCACCTCTTAATTGCTGGTGTTCCCAGGTCCTCCCTGACCCGGGGTAGTAGCACCTGTTAGGGTCCCAGCTATGGGAAAATAGTTAACACCCAAACTTGTGTAAAAATAGGTTTTAATACCAGAAATACTTTGTAATAAAAAAATTATTACCAGCAATAATTTTTGAAGGAAAAATTATTATCAGCAATACTTAAAAAAAAAATACCAGCAATACAAACAGCTATACATTCTTTGAAAAAAAATATGACCAGCTATAGATTTCTTCAAGAAAAAATATTCCCAGAAATAGATTTTGGAATAAAAACATTACCAGCAATAAAAATTTTGTCGGCATTAAATAACCCATTGAGGTTGATATGCTGTAAAACAAAAAGCAAACGTGTACAATAAATTTTAAATTTTAGTGGGTAATTTTTTGTTAATTTTTGTAGCCCACGATGTCACCCAATAAAATAGTTGCTAATAAGAAGATGGAAAAATATCCGTACAAATGAAGATCAAGCAGAAACACGTAGAGGGTACCCGTTTTTCTGACCTTGCCAATCTATACGGACATTCAGCATCAGAAATTTGCACTATTCTAAAGAACAAAATAGAAAATAAATAAGTTTGATGTAGCGAAAGGAGTTTACATAATTATCGTCCCAAATCCCTAGAAGATATTGAGAAGCTGTTATTGGTGTGGATGAATGAGAGGCAGCTACGAAGTGATTCTGTGTCTGAAGATATTACATGTGCAAAGATAAGGCTACTGTACGTGGATCTTAGAAAAATAACGGGTAAGTTTTCTGAAGATGAAAATGCCTGTAAGGCAAGCCGAGGATGGTTTGAAAAATATAAAAAAGAGACTTGGTATCCACAGTGATTTGATTTGTCAGGAAGGAAACTTCCTGATGTTATCGGTCTGGAGGGGGACGATCCCAACGTTCGGCACCTCTGCAAAATGCCGGAAAGCCAATACCACGTGTTGACCCAAACCTTGTCAGTGAAATTGGGTAGACGGAGCACTTGGGGCCGTCGATAGCTGTGTCAACACGAAATCACAAGTCATCGTGACCGAGGGTGTGAGTGTGTTAGTGTTGTTCAGATTGTTGATCATTCTAGACTCTAACTAAGGTCTACTTAGCATAGTTGCAGTATAAGCCACACGTTGGCTCTGTGGGTGTTGAGCAAACACAAATGTGCCTGTGCGAGAGTCTGCGATAAGGATTGGCTAGCCACCCTAGTAGATGGGTGCCCTCGAATACGGGTGGTCAGCTATTATATATGTATGGATATTTAAGAGAATTGCGTGGTACACGAGTCTGCCGCGGCACACCGGTTGAGAACCAGGGATCTAGAGAAACATAAGCATCATCTATCTATCTATCTATCTATCTATCTATCTATCTATCTATCTATCTATCTATCTATCTATCTATCTATCTATCTATCTATCTCAGTCTGTTCATTATCTATCTATCTATCTATCTTTGTCTGTTCATTATCTATCTATCTATCTATCTATCTATCTATCTATCTATCTCAGTCTGTTCATATCTATCTATCTATCTATCTATCTATCTCAGTCTGTTCATATCTATCTATCTATCTATCTATCTATCTATCTATCTTTCTATCAATGTTTTCCTTTCTTTCTTTCTATTTACCTTTTCATTCTTTCAATCTATCAGTCTTTTTCTTTCTTTCTGCCTATTCGTCTATCAGTCATTCAATATCTATCTATCTATATATCTATCAGTCATTTAATATCTATCTATCTATCTATCTATCTATCTATCTATCTATCTATCTATCTATCTATCTATCAGTCACTTCATTTCTATCTATCTATCTATCTATCTATTCATTTCTTTCTTTCTTTCTATCAGTCTTGACATTTCATTCTTTTTCTTTCCTCCTTTCTTTCATTCTTTCTTTCTTTCTTTCTTTCTTTCTTTCTTGTCATTTCTATCTATCTATCTATCTATCTATCTATCTATCTATCTATCTATCTCAGTGTGTTCATTATCTATCTATCTATCTATCTATCTATCTATCTATCTATCTATCTATCTCAGTGTGTTCATTATCTATCTATCTATCTATCTATCTATCTATCTATCTATCTATCTCAGTGTGTTCATTATCTATCTATCTATCTATCTATCTATCTATCTATCTATCTATCTATCTATCTCAGTGTGTTCATTATCTATCTATCTATCTATCTATCTATCTATCTATCTATCTATCTGTTGTGGTAGGATCACCTAATCTGCATAGGTGACTACCAACTATATAAATAATGGTTGGTACCGGGAGACGAGAGGAGGAGGAAATCACGAGATCCAACCAGAGACTCTGATCGACTGCGACTAGTCAACACATTCTCCAGGAACGTCTTCCCAGAAATATACAGAAATACTATATGTACTTATTGTGTACACTTTCTTGTTATAATACATTCTTGTTCTAAGTACATTTTGTGTTGCATTATTATTCCATGCATTAGGCGAGATTCAACAATGAGTCAAGACTCAACAATGGCGACGAAGTTGAATGAACCATACGTCAAGTTTCAACAATGGCGACGAAGTAGAACGAACCATACGTCAAGTTTCAACAATGGCCACGAAGTAGAACGAACCATACGCCAAGTTTCAACAATGGCAAAGAAGTAGAACGAACCATACGGAAAGAAGAAAGAATTAATAGTGAGAGTTTTCAACAATTGGGACAAGTCATTGAAGAACCCAGGCTGAAAAAAAAACAAACTGTTAATTCAAAGTCCAACGTTAACGTAACGACGAAGGATTCTGAACTTCTGGATATGTAAAACTCGTTAAAAGACGACTAAGCATAAAGGAACGTTCACTCAGAAAAATTGAAAGGTGTCGTAATCGAATAACGGTAATTTTAAATTAAAAAATTTTCTACAACGGGACACCCGCTAAAAAGAAAAATTGGCCGACTACAAAAACATGCATGGATTTAAAAGGAGCACAAATACACCGTGTCGTCTTTGAAAGGTAACAAACTTTAAAAAATTATTGTTTTAAAATTATTTGTTCAACAATATAGTGACGAATTACCTCTGATAAGAAAATCAGACGTTGTCATTGAAATACGCGAACAGAAGTCGAAAACGAAAAAAAAGTCCGACGCTCTCTGTTCACGAAAAAAAAAAAAATACCAAAGTTGATTGGCACGGGCGTGAATGTAAAAGCAAGACATAAAATAGAAAAGTCGTACGTTGTTTCGATTTTTTGGTCAGCTTATATGATATTAGTGGATACACAAATTAAAAGTATATTCCTTGTTGCATGAACACTATCAGCTAAAGATGGATGAACTATCCAAAGTCATATCTGAATTATTAAAATCCCAGCAGTTGAGTCAACAACGTCAGCAAGAACAACAGATAGCACAGCAACAACAACTGATAGCAATGCAAAAATATCAAGAACGTCAAGAGGAAAGACAACAAGAACAACAAATAGCGCTGCAAAAATATCAAGATAAACAAGATGAAAGACTTTTGGAAATTCAAAAGTTAACACTGGAGAAATTAAACAACTATCAGGCAAATGAAGGAAATTCTTCATATTCTAATAACACCATATTTAATTCGCTGGAAACTTTCAACTATGTGCCAGACGAAAAAAAAACGTTTGAAGCGTACTTTAAACGATATGAAGATATTTTCTACACAGACTGTGAAAACTGGTCGAATTCAAGAAAAGTCAGTCTATTACTAAGAAAGCTAGGTACAGCAGAACATAGCAAATTTGTAGATTTTATTCTACCGAGAAAAACAACTGAATTGGAATTCTCGGAAACAGTGAAATTGCTAAAAGAGCTGTTTGGAGCAAATATGTCGCTTTGGCATAAGCGATGGTTATGCATGAATGTCTCTAAATCCGACGATCAGGATTACTAAACATATGCATCTATAGTGAATAGACATTGTGACAATTTCAGATTGGCAGAGATTACGGTTGAAGAATTCAAGTGTTTAATTTTTGCTCAAGGACTGGTATCCAGTAAGAGTGCCGAAATAAGACGTAGAGTTTTGTCTAAACTCGAATCTGAACAAGGCCTTACCCTGCAAAAGTTAGCAGAGGAGTGTCAACGGGCCGTAAAGTTAAAGGAAGAATCGCAAAAAATCGAAGAAGCTGGTATTGCTTATATTAAAAAAATAAAAAAGCAGCCAAATTACCCATCAGAGAAAAATTGGAGAAAAAATTCGGCGTATTTTAATAATAGACAAGAAAATAAAAAGAACGAAAATAAAAAAAGTCCCACTATATAATTGCAGACGTTGTAACGAAAGACATTGGGAGATAAATTGCCCATATAGAAATAAGAAATGATTCGTGTGCCAAAAGAATGGTCACAAAGGATCGTGTTGTAAAACGAAAAAATTCAAGAGCCGAATTAGACAAACAAATTCGAATATCAAATCAGATAGAGATTTGAGGAAATATGTGACGACTGAAATATTCAAAAAGAATATCAAATTTCAACTCTATTCGGGGTCAGATTTAACAATAATGAACGATAAAACATGGAAAATTTTAAAAAGGCCTACAATAATGAAGTCAACGAAACTCGCTCGAACGGTAACTGGAAAGCAAATTAACTTCGAAGGCGAGGTTGTACTTCCAATGGAATTGAATGAGATCGTTAAAAAAATAAAAGTTTTCATTCTGAGAAATGGAGAAAACTTGTTGGGTACAGATTTTATTGAAACATTCGAATTGTGGGATAAACCGTTAAACTCATTCTGCAGAAAAGTAGAAAGTAATACGCAAACAAGACAGGACATTAAAGCGGAATTAAAGAAAATGTTTCCGGAAACCCTTACACCTGGTCTTGGAAGATGTAACAAGTTTGAAGCTAAATTTGAATTAAAAGAAAATACTATGCCTATATTTAAAAATAAACGTAACGTGCCTTTCGCAAGTGTAGAGAGAGTAGTAGTACCAAAAAAGTTGCAGAAAAAAATCCTACGGGACTTTCATATGGGTCACCCGGGGATTAATAGAACAAAAAGCTTAATGCGAAGCTTTGTATAATGGAAAGGAATGGATGTGGATATCGAAAACATGGTTCATCGATGTAAAGGGTGTGCGTTAGCAGCTAAGGCACCACCTATAGTACACAAACCATGGCCAAAGACGGATCATCCGTGGGAAAGATGACACATTGATTTCACTGGTCCAGTAGAAGATTATTACTACTTAATAGTGGTAGATAGCTTTTCAAAATGGCCGGAAGTACTACGCTGCAAAAAGCCTACGTCCAATACCACAACAACTTTTTTGCATGAACTATTTGCACGGTTCGGTGTGCCAGAGTGTATTGTGAGTGACAATGGTACACAATTCACTTCTGACGATTTTAAGGAATTTTGTGAGTTATATCAAATTAACCACATAACGACGCCGCCGTATCATCCGAGATCCAATGGACTCGCAGAAAGATTTGTAGATACGTTAAAGCGCGCTCTGAAGAAAGCCTCAGGAGTTCCAACGGAAAAGGCGCTTCAGCAATTCCTACAAGTATACAGAATCACGCCTAACCAGAGAACACCATCAAACATGGCACCAGCTGAACTAATGTTCGCTAGGAAAGTTAAGTCAGTGTTTGACAAGCTTTTGCCAGGAAGAAATAGAATAAAGAACACTATGTATACAGCTAGAAAAAGATACACCCCCGGAGAGAAGGTTTTTTCAAGTGCTATAGGAACAACATTGAGTTCTGGGAGCGAGGCATAGTGGACAAGAGAATCGGTGACCTGATTTACATAATAAAAGGGCCGAAGAATACTCATA
>OZ038511.1:43315724-43330724 GCA_964036315.1 Acanthosepion esculentum | reverse complement strand
ATGTTCTAAGGGGACACGGCACATCAAGAAGAAGAATATTTCGAACTTACACCTTACAAGGGAATGAGTGTGATTTGCCTGGGATACGTCATGTTTGGTCTTAGCCATGAAGGTGGAACTCAGGAATATAGTTTGTTTTTCTGGTTAATGTTTCACTATTACCAGTATTTAATTTCAGGTACGTCTCTTTTTTCTGTAGTTTCCACCCGGTTAATGATAGGAGCGTGCTGTAACATATTTAGATGAGAAAGGTCAGCGGATATCGACGAATAATAATATTGATAACATAAGTTATATATATGTTATTAGGTTATTATATATTATATTACTATATATTTATGTTATGTTATTATATATTATAGTTATATTATTATGTATTATAGTTATATATAGTTATGTATTATGCATATTATGCATTATAGTTATACATAGTTATGCTATTATGTATAATAGTTATGTTATTATGTATTATAATTATATATAGTTATGTATTATGTATATTATGTATTATGTTTTTTATGTATATATGGTTATGTATTATGTATAATATGTATTATAGTTATATATAGTTATGTTATGTATTATAGTTATGTTATTATGTATTATAGTAATATATAGTTATGTATATTATGTATTATAGTTACATATTGTTATTATGTATCATAATTATGTTATTATGAATTGTTATTATTATAATAACATATATTTTATATACATATTCTTATAAATAATAATAATGATAATAATCATATATTTTACACTAGGAACGGTTCTCATGGCTTCTCACCTTAAATGATTGCTGCTGATGACCTGTACCAATCTGTTTTATCTTGGTGGATAAAGACGGGCTACAGCCAGTGTCCCGTTCAGTAACGCTCATTTGCTAGCCAGTTACTTGTCCGTAATCAGGTAGAAATAAGGAATGATGTTTGCCTGAGTACATTCAGTTATAGAGCAAAATAGAAACGTCTGAGAGACATTTCGTCTGTGAGAAAGGGATTGCAAGGTGGAAAATAATTCGTCACCAACAAGGACGGGGACGTTTTTGAACACAATCGAAAGAAGAATGGTCAGCTCCTACCATATATGTCAGCAGGACTCTATTTTCGGCCTGATCTGGCTCTTGTAAAGATAAAGGATATCCGGAGAGGTCAGCTACTTACTGCAGTGATACAGGGAGCCGACCATATTGAGCATGCGATTTCCACTTGAGGTCTGGATTGAGGTTAAGTCACAAAATGCGCCCAAGAACACCCGTTCATCGTGATTGGTGAGATTTCTGGGTTCGCTCGATGACGTTGGAACGCCACATGTTTGGTTTTCAAAAAGACTGGACATGATCAGCTAAAAATAAAAGTAAATTCAAAAGCAACAAAATACACACTTTTAAGAACAGGCGAAGGTACTTGATGGAATTTTTGACCAAACGTAAAGAAATACAGCCAGAATATTCTCTTCGATGCCATCCAGTTGGATTTAAATTTTTCTGGGGAGCTCAAGATCACATTCTCACTATGGCGGGGGAGCTTTGCATCGTTTTTTTTTCGGTTTGATATTTTTACAAAGGTAAAAATCAAATATATATTTTTGGGAAGTGCGTCGGAATATTGACTCTCAGCTTTCTAACAAAAACTTTCATTAAATGCTGCCACCTCAATAATTAATAAGTATATAATCAATACAGACACACACACACATATATATATATATATATATATATATATATATATATATATATATATATATATATATATATATATATATAAATGGCAATAGAAGTGACCGAAAGCACTTGACCCAATAAAAATGATGTCAAATCTTTGTACTCATTCACTCCTACAAAACGGAAAATAACGGTCTTTCCATTTCTTTCTTTATTTTCTTTCTTTTCTTTTGCTTGTTTGTTGCTTTCTTTCTTTTACTTTCATTTTTCTTTCTTTCTTTTTTTCTTTTTCTTTTCTTTCTTTCCTTCCATTTCTTTCTTTCTTTCCTTTCCTTGTTTCTTTTTCTTTCTTTCTTTTTGTTTGTTTGTTGCCTTCTTTCTTTCCTTTTTTCTTTCTTTTCTTTCGTTTTTTTGTTGCTTTCTTTCTTTCTTTCCATTTCTTTCTTTCCTTTCTTTGTTTCTTTTTCTTTTTTCTTTTCTTTGTTTCTTTTTCTTTTTTTCTTTTCTTTGTTTGATTTGCTTGTTGCTTTCTTTCTATTTCTTTTCTTTCTTTCCTTCCATTTCTTTCTTTCTTTTTTTCTTTGTTTCTTTTTCTTTCTGTTTGTTTGTTTCTTTCTTTCTTTCCTTTTTTTGTTTCTTTTTGTTTCTTTTCTTTTTTGTTACTTTCTTTCTTTGTTTCTTTTTCTTTATTTTCTTTTCTTCCTTCCTTTCTTTCTTTCTTTCTTTCTTTCTTTCTTTCGTTCCATTTCTCTCTTTCTTTCCTTTCTTTGTTACTTTTGTTTCTTTGTTTGTTTGTTGTTTTCTTGCTTTCTTTTTCATTAAAACCGAGCTGGTATATCTATTCCTCTCAATCAAACGGAATCATCTCCTACTTATCTGAGGTAATGACAGGTCGAAATTCAACCGGAAATGCAGATTCTGGGATAAATATCTAGAAATATTTGGCCATCTTGTATCAGGTTGCACATTGTTAGCACCCACTGAATACGAAGCCGTCATTAGATCTTTCGCAGGTTCGAATATACTTTTTCATAAATAAAGTGAAACAGAGCATCTACTCAAATATTAGTATCCATTTAAAACTGGAAATTGCGTTTTTGCCACCACCAAACGATACTGAACAATATTAAATACAAAAACTGCACAACAATCTCAAAGTATTTTTAGCGATTAAAAACCACCATAAGAACATGTCCATTAGCTGGGATAAATTTGTGAAAGCTAAACCATACTATGGAAAGGAACAGATGCAACTTGTATTTATTGGAGAAACTTCTTATATTAAACACTTTAATTTGCTGAAAAGGAGAAGTGAGTTGATTACTACATGTGTACATAAAACCAAACACCTGCTCAAGCAAACTGACCCCGATTAAAATAGATTTTAAAATAGATTTTACGAATATTAATATATGTAACACTTATTAATATTCATAGAACACATAATTAATAGCATTTAAAAAAAATCTATACATATATAATTCCAATTTATGATGTGTGTATATGTAATTTCCCTTTTTTAAGTATAAGACATTAGATATATTGTCTAAACCTACAATTATGTTAACACCGGGAGAGCTACGTCTATTCCATTAGACATTACCTCAATAATACATTTTAATAAGTACCAATTATTTCTATTACAACTAGCGACGATTTTTATGCAAAAAAGGCGGCTATCCTTCTTGATACACAGCGTGTTTACGTAAATTAGATTTTTTTAAAATACTGAATTAATGTTTTGTTAATTCTTACGAACTTAAGAATTGGAATTATATAAATTATAAATATTTTATCCTAATATTCTAACATTATAGGCAGCAATAATTTATTTATAATAATTTATTACAATAATAAAATAAACAGGTCTGAACGCGCAATTTAAATGAAGACCTCGACAGCGCGAATTTCATGACGCTTAGAGGTCAGTGAGTATTTTGCACCTGAAGATTGCGTGTTAGCATAAAACTCCAAACGTGCAATCGACGTGAGATATTATGTATATCCACTAAATGAAAGAGATAAGGAAAAGAATCCAGATAACGTCAAAGAATTATGGACTAATTTGAAAGGAGAAAATATCCGTTAATGAATGCAAGACATTAATTCGCTCATGTAGCAAAAGATGACAAGCTGTTATTGCAAGTAAAAGGTTTATACATCAAGTACTAATGAATTATGAACACTATTTTCATTTGAATATGATGTATCCATTATAATAGTAAGATTTTGTTAATCATTCTGATGTTTTTGATCGTCTATTTTTTTCGAATGTTATATAATTATTCTTATAACTTTATCAAAATAAGTTTATTGAGCTTTATATTTTGGAATTATATAATTTACCTTTATATCCTTATAAAAAATGTTCTTTGAAGCTTTAAAATAAAAAGTTATTTCACATTTAGACCTTCTCTTAACATCATTCAGATATTTATGCTCGCTACTGTATACTTAATAGCTCTAGTATACAAGGTTGAGCACTGTTTTTATAACACCTGAGAAAAAATATGTTGTAGCATACCTACGGACGATAATAGGTATGTCCCCATTCATATAAATACAGTAGTAAATGCTGTATGTTGGTATCCATTCATTTTGTAAATCACCGCTGGCGAATCTTATATGTGTTGTTCTTGTCCTAAGTATTATCGTTCATTACCAACCTTCGTTTGATTATTCTATTAGGTAACTGTTATGGTCCAGGTTAGGACCAAGGAAGAACAACACGAACACAAGAGTAGAAATAACGAAGATATATTACACGGAATAATAATACAAGATGTGGAAGGTGTTCGTACGACTGTCAGTCTGGTTTGGAGTGAACTACTATCGGCTCGACTCGATTCGATTCGCCCCTCTTTCTCTTGAGAGGCGTATTATACATAGTGTTAGGAAGAGTTCATTCTGTAGTTATAGGTAAGGACCCATAACAGTAACCTTCCCTAGGCTACAACAAAATATAAATACGTGCAAGTATATGTGCGTATACGTATGATTTTTATCACATACACACACACACACACACATATATATATATATATATAATTATTTATTTAAAAATATGATTCCTCCGCTATATAAGAAAATATGAACATGAATATGCTTATAAAGGCGCTTAAATTTCAAGATTAGTTTATTCCTAAAATTTCGCTTGAAGATGAAACAGAGCTTTGCTATTTTAATTCATTTTAATTCTAATAATTATATTGAAATTTTCAGCTCTTGTTTTTGAAACATGAGAACTCTCATGTAGCGAAGGAATCATATTTTTAAATAAATAATTATATTTAGGCTCTACTCTTGTATCGAGCACTGATTTTTAAAAAGAAAAACGAAAATACTAAAGAACTTCGGATTATTTACCTAACGAGTTCTTTCCTATTTTCTATATATTTTCACACACACACACACACACACACACACACACACACACGCGCACATTTATATATATATATATATATATATATATAGGGTGTCTAAAAAAAATGCACTCACACTTTGAATGACGAGAAAACCTTTATTTATGAACATAGAGTGAAATGGAATAGCTTCGAATACAGAAGACAAATGGAATTGAAGAATCATGTTCGCAAATGTTCAAATTGATGACCATTATTGTCCAGACAACGCTGATAACGCGCACCAAGGGAAAGTGTGATTACTTTTTTTTGAGAAACCCTATATATATATATATATATATATATGTACACACAAACACAGGGTGATTGAAAAGTAACTCCCGATTTTATGTATGAGTGGCCAGCCAGGAGTCCTAACTTAACAGATTGTGAATTTTTTCTTTGGAAAGTCTACTATACCAAACCAAGACTTTGGAAGAATTTGAAGTACGAATACAAGAAATTATGTCTTCCATACCAAAGAGTTCCTGGTGAAATCAGTTGACGCGATTCCTTGATGGCTCGAGAAGCTGGTAGCAAAATCTGGCTACCATATCGAATTTTAAATAAAATCTCATGCTAAACGCTTTTCTCTCATATCCATTTCTTGTAAAAATTAAAGTTAATGAATAAATTATATGTATTTTAAAATGGGGAGTTACTTTTCAATCACCGTGCACATATATATGTATATATATATAAAAGTAAAAGACAATAGGAAAACTGTAATATTAGCCGACGCGTTTCGTCCAATGTAGACTTTTTCAAGGCAAAAACGAAATGAATTTATTAAAAGAAAGTAACTAATAATAACAAAATGTCCTTAACAACTGGAAGAATTTAGAGAACGCTATTTTCATACTGTTAACTGAAAATGACGTCAAGTACTGTTACGAGTGGAGATATTGTTTTTATTGTTGTGTTGACGGATTCAACTATTTTCTTTTGATTTCTTGATTCTGTTGTGTACGTTTGTTTGGGAGAATTTGTCTTTTACATTTATAAATATTGTCTTTTTCTACAGCTTAATTCTGAGAAATTTTATATATATATATATATATATATATATATATATATATATATATATATATATATATATATATATATGTGCAAAGTGAGTACTGCTGTAGTCTTGTACCGTTGTCTCCCATTTTGTTTCGTATAAATCACATCTTGGCACGGGCGGTGCCGTCATTGACTAAGCTTAGCGCGATCAGGTCAAATAACGAGAATACAATAGATGGATCTGAAAAATGCGCAAAAGATCTGCATGACTGGTTTGGTTACCTAAGTAAGTAATTCCATAGAAGATGTTCTCCTTCTACAGTGTCCTACATGGACATTTTACAATGAACTCTCTGCGGGGCGAAGGCGTACAGATTCGAACACTGTGCAACAAGATATAATCAAATATATCGGGACACGTGGTCGCACAAAACAGAACAGAACGGAAACCAATCGATTTCTCCGAACTTAGGAAAGCGAACATTTGATCCGAAAACGAAAAATCGATAAACGTGTCAGTGGACAGGTGAAACTTTAGCTAGAAAATTTTAGCCCTAAAGCCAGATCTTGACCTCATGCATATATTAAACAATTCCGTGTAATTTGGAAAATTCGATAAATTGTAATGCGTACTTTTAGTTATTCTATGACCATTCAAGACTTTGAGCAGGAGAAGGCCACAAAATTAAAAATAATTGCAAATAATTAGTGTATTTTAAATTCAGGACTAATAATATTGCAGATTCATTTTTAAATAAGCAAGTTACAAATGTTTCACTAGGTGATTGAACTACCGGCCTTTACTGAAAAAAGAAAGCACTTTACTTAGACGAAAATATATAGAAAGTGCTTTAATTGCTTGATCATCTATAGGAAATTTGTGTCCAGGTTATTACAATGTTTCACCTATCTTGACAGATCTTCTATTGTCACAATGTAGGATATTTAATAAGAAATCTGACAGAAACACGGATAAAAGGAAAGGGAACTAAACGAAACCAGCTAGGCTA
The DNA here is from genome assembly GCA_964036315.1 of Acanthosepion esculentum. Taxonomy (NCBI): domain Eukaryota; kingdom Metazoa; phylum Mollusca; class Cephalopoda; order Sepiida; family Sepiidae; genus Acanthosepion; species Acanthosepion esculentum. The sequence goes on along the minus strand of OZ038511.1, from coordinate 43,323,645 downwards.
TACGCCTAAACCCATATTAAAAACAAAATAAAATTTAAATTTCAGTGTTCCCTCTCCTTCATGGCAGGCTAACACATTCTTAAAAAAAAACAAAAAAATATTAAAAAAACATGCGAAAAAACTACAAATCTCTTAGCTATCTTTTAACCAACAGGCTTTATCGAATACTTTACAGAATATCTTTGCTCTTCCGAGCATGAAGCTTTTTGCAATGGCTCTATTTCCAAATCACAGGCCGATATCTGCAAGTTTTCATTTTCCGTGTTCCTTGTGCTCCGATAATTACTGGTACTGTAATTACTTTCTTTTACAATTTCATATTTAAGTCATTGTCGTTGTCGATCTTTTTTCTTTGCTTTCAATTTTCTCGATAAAATCCAAAGAAGAATCCGCAATATTATTGTTCCTGACCTGGCATCTGAGCTTCAGTCACTTTCCGATCCCAGTAACGTAGCTTCCCTGTGCCTTTTTCTATAAATACTTTCACGGTAATTGTTCTGAAGAACTTTCCTCTAGTGCCTACGTTTTATGAATTTATCCGGAGTACTAGATTGGGGTAAGGTCTCATCATTTTACACTAGAAATGGATAGATGCAACCGTAAGTTCTATTCTAGTAGTTCCTTCTATCGTACTTCACGCTTGTGGAATTGTTTCCCGTCTTTTTTCTTCCTAGTCAACTTTGATCATCAAAAATTTAAATGTAATGTCAATCGTTATTCTCCATCTTAATTTCTGTCCTTTTAGTGTTCTCTTTCTTTAATAGAGTTTTTTTTATCATATTCTCCAACCATAATTGACCTCTTCCATCTTAGTAGCTTTATTGCTTTGCTTGGGGTGAGATGATTAAAAAAAAAAATAAAAGAATTCTCCTGTCAAATAGACAGGACACTTTTATCGGGAAGCAAGATTTTTTTTTTCTGTTTGCTCAGCATGTCTAAATCTCTGTGGGATATTCCGATACAGTAAGCGCAGTACTAGATTGGCGGTAAGGTCTCATCATTTTACACTAGAAATGGATATATGTAACCGTAATTTCTATTCTGGCAGTTCCTTCTATCGTACTTCTCGCTTGTGGAATTGTCTCCCGTCTTTTTTCTTCCTAGTCAACTTTGATCTTCAAAAATTTAAATGCAATGTCAATCGTTATTCTCCATCTTCTTAATTTCTATCCTTTTATTGTTGTCTTTCTTTAATAGTTTTTTTTATCATATTCTCTAACACTAAGTGGCCTCTTCCATCTTAGTAGCTTTATTGCTAGATGATTAAAAAAAAAGAAGAATTCTCCTGTCAAATAGACTTGACACTTTTATCGGGAAGCAAGATTTTTTTCTGTTTACCCAGCATGTCTAGGATTTACACTTTGTTTATTATTATTATTATTATTATTATTATTATTATTATTATTATTATTTATTTCCTTTGATATCTGCCGTTTACACATTTCTTTCCGAGTCCCGCCCAGGGACCTAAGGTTAGAAATGGTATCATGACACTTTCCACTGCAAAAAAAAAAAAAAAATTACATAGATAAAGCCCTTCGTAAAGTGTGGGTTGTACTTGTCAGAATATTTTTTGTATCTCTTTGAGGCATGGACTTCCAGGGATCCCTTCAATTAGTCTACTGGAATCTTTTCCAACCAGTCCTAGGGATCCAACTACAACAGGGATTGTTGATGTTCCCATGTGCCACATTTTTCAGATTTTATTTCAAGGTACTTGTATTTCGATAGCTTTTCGAATATCTTCAAAGATACATTGCAGTCTGAAGCGACTGCCATATCAATAAGGAGGCATTTGTTTTTGTTTGTGATCTTTAATAACAATGTCTGGGTGGTTGGCTTTGATTGTTCTGTCAGTGTGTATTGTGTAGTCCCATAGAATTGTAACAGGCCCTATCTCCGTAACCGGTTCTGGGTGGTGGTCGTACCAGTTTCTTTCAGTTTCCTTCCCGTAGAAGTTGCAAAATTTCCAGTGCAGATATTGGCCCACTCTGTCATGCCGGGTTTTATATTCAGCGGGTGCCAATATCGTGCAACCTGATACAAGATGATCAATGGTTTCTGGATATTTATCACAGAATCTGCATTTGGGGCTAACACAGTATTTTAGTATATGTGCTTGATAATTCCTAGTTAACAAGCATTGGTCCTGTGCAGCAAGGATAAAACCTTCAGTTTCAGCTTTCAACCCTGCACTACGTAGCCACTGATGGGTACGGTTTTTGTCTACGTCAGCTTGTTTAGTACGGGCAGAGTATTGGCCACGAAGCGGTTTATCTTGCCATTGTTTCTGTATCTGGTCGATTGCATTTGTCTTTGCTTTCATTTTTAAGTATTTTGCAGCTTCAGCCGGTTTACCGTGCTGTACTTGTATTTCTGCGCCCATTTGAAACTCCATTTTGAATTTGTTGGTTTATTATTATTATTATTATTATTATTATTATTATTTGCTCAGGTCGGGAAATCCCCAACACCACCTCTTGTTTTTTTTCAATACCTTTTATTGTAGGAAACCAATTATCAAAAAATAACTCACAATAGGGAAGATTAGCTTCATGCCTAGCCGATTATCCATTTGTGTTCAAGGATTAAGAAAGAAGAACTGTCGAGCCTAATATATTTTTAATATTGTAACCGACAACCAAAGAACAGTCCCGTTCATCGCATACTTTTTAACACCATATATGCGCGCGTGTCATCGTATATTAAGCAGAAGGGCGTGTGAATTAAAGCCTCACACATCAACGGTTAGACAGTGGTCACGACTGTGGACAATGTTATCACGACCAACCGTTTTCGCAAGGTGTGGTGGTCAGTTAATATTCCATCAGAAGCAGCTGGCTTAATTGAGTTCGTTCACAACTCACGAAGCAGCCCCGAATGTGCCCCGAGGGGACGCGTTATGATGCCTCCGCAACGCTTTTGCCTGCTTCTTTCTCCCAGCTTCTCTTTCCTCCGCACCCCGCGACCAATTCACAGCTTAATCCGTTAATACGTTGAAGTTGACGACATTTGCCACTTTGCACGTAGTTCGTATTTTATGAAGCGGTCAGCGGGGGTGCAATTTTAGATCGAAGTGCTGTCAGAGACAGTTTAAGTTGCAGACGATCACACGTTGGTTAGAGTAATATTTGGCCGAATTAAGAAAACCGAAGGCGAACCGAACGAATATCTGCCCGTGTCTGCCTGTAACGATAATCGAATAGGCTTCGTGTCAAGTTATCAGTCGAAGAGTTCTTCCAAATATTTCTTTTATTATCTTCTTATAACTTTTGGTTTTGGTTTATTTTGTTTTACGGCATATCAACCTCAATGGGTCATTTAATACTGACAACATTTTTAGGATAGATTCGTATGAATAGAATATGTATTCTTTAGTTTAGATTGGTTTGGTTTATTTTGTTTTACGGTATATCAACCTCAAGGGGTCATTTAATACCGACAACATTTTTAGGATAGATTCGTATGAATAGAATATGTATTCTTTGATTTAGATTGGTTTGGTTTATTTTGTTTTACGGCATATCAACCTCAAGGGGTCATTTAATACCGACAACATTTTTAGGATAGATTCGTATGAATAGAATATGTATTCTTTGATTTAGATTGGTTTGGTTTATTTTGTTTTACGGCATATCAACCGCAATGGGTTATTTAATGCCGCCAACTTTTTTTCCTGGTAATATTTTGTTTTGTCAAAAATCTATTTCTGGTAATATTTTTTTCCTCAAAAATGCATAGCTGGTAATATTATTTTAAAACATGTATTGCTGGTAAATTTTTTTGTTGTTGTTGTCAAAAACGTATTGCTGGTAATAGTTTTTTTTTTTTAAATTTTTATAATGCTTTTTACCTCAGTTTCGGGGTTAACTATTTGCCCATAGCTGGGACCCTAACAGGTGCTACCACCCCGAGTCTGGGTGGACCTGGGAACACCAGCAATTTAGAGGTGGTTCCACGCTCCTCAAAAAACCTCCTGATCAGCGGCCTTGCTGTTGGACATAGTTTATCGTCATGCCCGGGACACGGATGCAGTTTATCGTCTTACCCGGGACGCGGATGCAGTTTATCGTCTTACTCGGGACGCGGATACAGTTTATCGTCATGCGCAGGACGACTTATAGCTTTTAATATATGCTTATATAGCAGAACATAGAACCCGAAAAAAAAAGCGGAGAAAAGAAACGAAGTGGAAAAACCTTTTAATGAAAACGCGTTTCGCCTTTGTGCGTTAGGTAGACGTCTTTAGATCAGAATGAAAGACAAAACATTGTTTTAATCATCTCACTCCAAGCAAGGCAATAAAGCTACTAAGACGCAAGAGGGTTACTGACCGCTGGAAAATATGAGGGAAAAAACACTATTAAGGAAAGAGACCAATAAACGAACAAGAATCAAGAAGACAGTAGATAACGATTGACATTGCATTTAAATTTTTGAAGATCAAAGTTGACTGGAAAGCAAGAAGCCGAAGGAGAGTTTCGCAAATGAGAAGTGTGATAGAAGAAACTGTTAGTATGGAACTTATGGTTACATCTAGCCAGTTCAGCTGTAAAATGATGAGACCTATCTGCCAATCTAGTACTGCGCTCAAATTCATAATAGTTAAAAGAAAGGAAAGTAATATTTATTTTGAATAATAAAAAAAAATGAGGCACAAAGCGTAAATAAGGGAAGGCTGGTCTTCAATCTGTTATCTTAAACTTAGCTAGCCACGATTACTGACCGAAATATACCACAGTATTCCTTACAACGACACAACGCATTTTTACTTACCATTCTTACCTTACCGACAATAATATTTCAAACACACTATGAAGTCCTAAATAGTTCCTATATGTACAACTTGTCTGTGGAGTTTGGGAAGTAGAAATAACAACATTTAAAAATGAAACGCCAATGGATATTTACAATGTTTTGTACAATAGAGGAAAGTAATATTTATTTTGAAAAATAAAAATTGTGGCACAAGGCCAAAAGTGTGGATAGGGAAGACTGGTCTTCAGTCTGTCTTATCCTAAACTTAGCTGGCCACGATTACTGACTCAAACATATCACAGTATTCCACATTCTCAGTTACCATTCTTACTAAAGACACAATAGTACCTCAAAGTAGTAGTCCCAACTAGTTCCCATATGCACAATTTGTCTGTGGAGAGGAGGGATAGAATTAACAACATTTAAAATGAAAGCCCCATGGATATTTACAATTTTATCTACAATAGAGTAATATTTATGTTGAATACAAGAAAGTGGCACAAGGCCAAAGGAGGAAGTAGGCGAAGGCTGGTCTTTCAATATGGCTTATCGTAAACTTTGGTAGGCACGATTACTGACCAAGTATAACACAGTAAAAGGTATACGTTCGTCAGAACAATTATCATGAAAATATTTATAGAAAAGACACAAGGATGCTATGTTACGACGACAAGAAAGTAACTGAAGCCGAGATGTCAAGTCAGGATGACTGATTTTGGCGAAAAAAAATTGTCAAGCACGACACAGTGATCATTTTTTTAGCTGCAATCTTAGCAATTGATTCAATGTAATCTTGCCACTTCATGTAAGCGAAAAACGTTTTCAGTGTTTGTACAGATTCAAAACCAATCGTTTTTTTACTTTTTTTTTTTACAATGATGTTTTTTAGGACCAGAATGTAATAATGGGCCTTCCAGTTCCTCAATGGTTAAATATAAGCAGGTTAGTAGACATCCATTTATCTCGAGAGATAAAGGTAGCACCTTATTTAGTCAAAATCCAGTCCTTGTGGGGTCAGATTGAAGTGCGCTCTCCAGGCCGTAGGCTTGGGCGATTGTATATGAAAACCGTGCGCTACTCAAACATTGCATATTTTTCTTTGGATTTTATCAATTATCTTTAAATAAGTAGCAGTAGTACCAGATCTGAAGCAAGAACGAATTTACGCTGATAAATATGTAAAATAGATTTAAAAATTGTCTATCACGAATTACACATTCTAACACAGTGAACCAACATTTTTAGCTGCAGAGTTAGCGATGGATTCAATGTAACCTTTCTATTCCATGTTAGCAGAAAACGTTATTAGACGGCCGATGCTAACCTATCCTGGAGGTTAGCCTCAGCCATGCTGATGTAGGAAACAAAATGTATATATATATATATATATATATATATATATATATATATATATATATATATATATTAAAACCGTTAATATCTGTTTGCTAGGTTGGCATTTTCCGGTTGGAAAAGAACAAAACTCTATATTTCTGCTTTTGTTTCATTGTTTTTTTTAGGGTTTTTAGGGTTTTTAGGGTTTTTTGTTAAAGCTGTTAATGCCGGTTTGCGAGGTAGGAGTTTTCGAACGGCTTTAATAATGATAATAATAATAAAATGAAAATAAATATAAAAAAACACCCATATTTGTTCTTTCATTTCGAATGGAAGGCGCCTACGTAGTAAGGAGACATTAATGGCTTTCATTAAAAAAAATGAGAGAACTAACAAGACAAAAGGAATGCTTGTCACCATCATAAAATCATAGTGCATGAAATACAAGAACGGGACAGTGATACTAGCGAGAGAAAAATATTTCAGAGATGGAACGAATAGAGCGGAGAGCACTTCCATGACGAAAGAGGCACACTTGCAATAAAAAATTTCGAAGGACCAGATATATTAAAAATCTGAGGTGAAATCATCACTGGCCAAACTGAAACAGAACCAAAGCATCAGGACCAGATTAATTTGTAATAAAGATCCTGGCAACCTTAGATGATTTCGGCAAGGTCACGGATAAAATAAATGAAATCTAAAACAGTGGTCATATACCAAAAAATAAGAAGTAGATCAGTAGTGTCTAAAAAAACAGATGCAAACAATTTTGAACGTCATCGGTGTTGTGACCAAGTAAATAAAGTAATAACAAAAACTAGGTTTACAGATATATCGTATATTAAACAGTAAGTACACAGAAGAGTATTACACGAGTAGTGAGAGTGTATCGAATGAACTAGCGCTCAATCTATTCATTGTTCACTTTTCCCCGAAGCCTTCTTCCCTACTAATCTTATAGTAGTCGGAAGAGTCTAAAATAGACTCTTTAGAAGGTGTACACCACAACACCCCACTTTTCAGCCTGACTCCGTATGGAGTCTTTTATTTTATAATTACCACTCAATACTTTTTATTCGGACCGTTTAGATACAACACAAACGTCATACCAACCGTACCATGGGCCTCGGTGACGAAGAAGATACAAACTAGACACCATATAGCGCCGCTACTCTCAGTTCCGCAGCGATACTCATCCAAGTATACTGATAACCTCGGAACAGTGTCCCAAGAGCCACGTCTGCTCCTCATGAGCATTAACTGGTTCAAGCTAGAATATACAGTGAAGAATATATATATATATATATATATATATATATATATATATATATATATATATATATATATGTATAAATATGTATAATAAATTAAATAATAATTGCGAATTATGTATAAGTTTTTATATTATTTTTAAATAATAGCTACACTTTTTCAGTTAAACTTAAAATCCACTAATTTTTGGGAGCTTCGGATATACGTGTATGAAAACCAGGTATTTGTATGAATCATGTGCGAAGAAAAAAATGAAGACAAAGCGCGCATTTCAAAACTGGGGACATTAAATAATTAATGTTCATTGGTTAGGTCCGCTTTACACGAGAGTCTTAGTGGGAAGAATTATATATAAGAGATATATTATATCCAAAGGTAAGAAAACAAAATAAAAATCAATCAATTATTACAACTGAGCAAAACAGTAGTAACCATTAAAATTTTATTCATCTTTAAACCCATAAAATTCGTCGTCTTCGTTATCAAAACTCTGATACTCATTTTCAATACTACTTTTCAAGGTAGTCTTTTGGTCTCGTAAAGCACCTTCAAT
>OZ038511.1:43215724-43310724 GCA_964036315.1 Acanthosepion esculentum | reverse complement strand
AACGCATTTAATGCTGTAAGTCTAATTGGATTTAAATAACAATATAAATCAGTAAGTAAGTATAGCGATCATGATGCTTGTAAAGTTGTCAAACATCTTACAGGGTTTGTTGAGTGGAATAAGGTTAGTGGAAATTATGGACGAGAACGTCGTCTTCCTGTTGCAGGAATTGTAGCAAGACGGCTTGAACAATGTTCTGGACATATAGAGCACAAATCCTCATTACCTTCACAAACATTAAAACCTAGCCAGGGTGGCATCTTATGACACCGCACACAACGAGGCCAGGAGATGGGATTGTGTTCCTTGGGCGAGTAAACTTGGAAAGATGTCGATCCCACACGGACAAACGACCATCGCTTGCAAAAACGCATAAGCTGCCCGCATCGCTGAACAGGACTGGACGTCATTCAGTTCTCTAGGTGAGTCTCTCCTGGCACCACTGGAGACTTGCGCGACTGAGTTTTAGCGAAAGTGGACGTCTGGCGTGAGGCACGCGTGTCCGTTGTCCAGCTGTTTAGTGGCTATATATGTTTTATTTTTCGGATCCGTGCATTTTGGCGATATGAGGTTTGGCACCGCTGTGCTTTCAATGAGTCGATCTTGGGGAGCGTCTGTACTAGGTGACCTCTCCAGACATTCTTCTACGGGTGTATGGATACGCATTTGATATTTACCGTTCTCATCAAAGCACCAGCGTCGCGTCACGTCCAACTCGCTCAGCAGTTCTCCGGAATGACTATCCCGCCTTTCCTTGCGACCAGGAACGTCTCCCTTTCAAACGGCTCTAATTGAACAAAAGCAGCACGTGTGCGTCTTCGTGGAACGATACCAGCTTGTACTGCACTCTTTCCGGACGCGGAGTACTATCACAGCATGCGTCACTCTGACGGTCAGATACAGACTCTAGGCTAGCGTTTCTCAACCGGTGCACCCGGTCGCACTAATGCGCTCTGAAAAAATAACCAGGTGCACCGCAAGTAAACAGAAGAGTAATCTATGAATATTTTTTATATTTAAAAAAAAATCTTTATTCCGAAGAAATGCTTGAGACTTCAATGTCTAAGCTAAGTCTTTGTCATTTGATATTTTAAACTGGATGCTAAATTCCATAATACTTAAAACGGGTGGAAAATAATAATGACTGACAATGGTTCATCTAAAAACAAAAATGAAGATGATAGTAAATACTTTCAAATAATAATAATAATAATGTGTAAAACAATCGTCCACTGGTTAAAGCAGTTGTCTAGAAAAATGTCTTTGCCTTTAAATCTATTTTATTTTTATGATGGAATAGTTTATAAGTTTATTAACAGTAAACTCGTATCTAATAAAGACACAATTTTCTGTTTTTGTGATTTACATTAAAGGAAAAACACTCCACTTGATTTTTCTTATTTTGTTCGAAATAAAATGATTTACAATGATTTAGTTAGGCAGTTATCTCCAAACTTTTCCTTCTGTGGACCACTTGGCCGATTTTACACCTTTTCACATAAATGATTTCTTCTAAGGCAGTTATCTCCAAACTTTTCCTTCTGTGGACCACTTGGCCGATTTTACACCTTTTCACATTGAAATGAAGAAATATTCAGATACATAAATCAACAAGTCTTATTTGAATCTTGTTTCGTAATCTGCAGGAGATGATTTAAAACAAAAGAAAAATATGACAATCACAAAACAAAAAAAATCTTGTGGTGAGTTTGATATCGTTTACAGGCCTTGATGTCATGCATCCTGAAAGGTAGCTAGGTGCTCAAGTTAACAGAATAATTTAGAGATTATTTTTATATTTAAAAAAAAAGAAACTTGTTTGCAAAAAAAAGGACATAGCGTCCATGTCATCTGATATTTTAAACTGTATGCTAAATTTCTTAATCCTGAAAAAAGGGTGGATAATCCTTTCCTTTTGCCTTCCTCAACGGATTTAATTCAGTCATTATTGGCCTCTGCAAGAAAGAAATGAAGCAGTTTCTTCATAAATCTCTTTAAATTAAAACTGTACCGCTAATCTTCTTTGGGGATGCTAAACCATAATTTCATATTTTTAAATTTCATGACTAAATTTCCCTATTTAAATTTAAAATGCGCCCAGAATTTTAATTATTCTACAAGATCGTCCTGAAGAAAAAAAAGAAAAAGAAATGTTTGAGGAACACCGTTTGCTTCTAAGGTACAAGATGGCTGAAGTCTTTTGAAAGTTTTATCAGAAGAATATCGACTAGCCACTCTCTCGCATACACATACAGTATTTTTAATGCCATGCCAATTCAGTTCGAGCGTCTTAGGTACGACGATAAACTAAATCCGGCAGCAAGGTCTCTGTAGAGTTGAGGTTAGTACGAGCGTGGAAACAACTCTTAATTGCTGTTGTACCTAGGTCCACTCTAGCTTGGAGTCTCTGATATGTTAGGGTCTCAGCGATGGGCAAATATATATATCCCAAACAAAAATCAACAGTACATTTTTATAGTAAAATTACCAATAATGCATTTTATGATCTACAAAATATTTACCAAACATAATTTTTACTCTGGAAGTATAAAATTAATCAGAAAATATCTGTTGTTAAAGAATCAAATTAAATACACATTATTTAGATTTCGGCACTAAATAACCCATGGGGATGTCGATATGCCACTAAACAAAATCAAACAAAAATTCAAACCATTCAGATCAAGTCTCTTCGTTAATTCCTTTTTTTATGTATAAATTTCAGTTATTTTTGGGAATGATAGTGGAGTGTTATATATACCGGCTGTAACAGCAAAACTGTCCAAATCGTGTAACAGCATAATTGTCCAATTGTTAGATTACGCTTTGAACCTTTGTATCTTAGAAATGATTAAAGATATCTTACTTTATAACACTACTGGACTCTACTTTCAGCTTAATAGAAGAATCGTGATAGAAATCGATCATAAACGAAAATGATATTAATCGTAGCTAAGGATCGGAAGCTGATGAAGGATTGAAATAAAGTTTATATATATATATATATATATATATATATATATATATATATATATATATATATATATATATATATATATATATAGTTGGAGTGATGTGAGTTTGTGAGCCTGGATTTCACGCTTTTGCGATCGTCTAACGTTAGCAAAAGCGAGAAATCCAGGGTCACAAACTAACATCAATCCAACTAAATATGTTAGCGCTATCTCTGATATTGAGCGCTTTCTAATAAGTACTGCGCATGTAATATATAAATAATAATGCATATAATATATCGCACATGTACGTATATATATATATATATATATATATATATATATATATATATATATAATTTATATATATATACACAGACTTTTCACACACACACACACACACACACACACACACACACACACACACACACACACACACACATATATATATATATATATATTATTCCAGGATCATATTTCAACTTATTCATTATGGTCTTCGCCCTCTCTAACCTTCTAACTTTCTGTTCTGGAGTAACAAGGTGCCTCACACGTTTCACGTACGATTTCATTTTCAATTCTTTTTTCACTGCTCTTTGTTTGGATTGGCATAGGTGAAACTCATCTCACACGAGTCAAACGTGGTATGGAATGAGTCGGATCTTCTAATTGATCTCTTTGGCTCTAAATTGCTATGATGATCCCTGAATGAGCATTAATGATATTTTTCCTCTCACCATTGCTCAGTTGGGAAGACATAATGGGGCTGATACAAAACAATTCAGTGATTCTTACAACAAATCGTGTCAAGATGGCTAAACGTCTAAAAAACTGGAAAAAGAAACTCAATTAGTGTTTTTTAGATATTAAACATTTTGTGGGATGGACAATTATCCCATGCTATCACACGATTCGGACAATTTTACTCTTACACCCGGTATATATATATATATATATATATATATATATATATATATATATATATATATATATATACCGTCAGAAAGGAAGGTAATTTCTACGTCTTTCTCTATACTAAATACGGGGAGCTCAGTTCATACTTGCTTAATGTAATGTTTAATAGCAGTAGGAAATATATATATATATATATATATATATATATATATATATATATATATTGTCATCCACAGACGGACTGTTTCGCTGTATCACAGCTCATCGTCCGGTTGCCTCTAGTTAGGATCGAAACCCGGCTGAATTGGCGAATTTATTTTTAGATAAACACGCCAGTAACTGAGAGAACTCGATTCGTTTTATCAATGAGTATTGTATTAATAGCAGTAATAGTCACTGCTTATAAACTCATAATTTCACCCCAGAGAGCTCAACCGAAATAATCTTTCAGGAGCATGCATATATATATATATATATATATATATATATATTGGACGAAACGCGTCGGCTAACAATACGGTTTTCCTATAGTCTTTCACCTTTATACATATTGTTTTTTTATACAGGTTAACTCTGAGAAATGTTTCATATATATATATATATATATATATATATATATATATATATAGAGATATTAAAGAAAAACAGACCACTTTAAGGTTCCATGTAATCATTTATTTCACCATAGCCCTTTTAAAGGACGCTGGATCATCAGACTACACTTCCAAAAAGTGAAAAGAAAAATGAAATGAACATTTACACTTTTGACGGGTAGTATTAAGTTTATGTAATTTAACAGAGAGGGCAGTGAGGAGTAGTGTGATAGACATGATCGAGTTTAGAGAGGGTTTATTTTAATATTTGTGTCTATCATACTTAGTATTAGGGGAGGAGGGACCAGACATTGGACTATTTAATCTGTTAACTTAACGGAAGTGATACATTGAAAGGGAAGGGGGAGAAGAGAAAAAATAAAAAGAAAAAAGAAAGAAAGAATGAAAGAAGGGGGTGTAAAGAGAAAAAAGCTGTAATTAGGCTTTACGAAGAGAGGAGGAGTGGTCCTTTTTAGCAATTTATGTAAAAAAAAAGATATTTTAATGTTTGATAGTAATTTAATTTTTTAAAATCACCGAAGAAATTAATTTGAAGTTTGCTAGCAATTTAAATATTTAACTCTTTTACAAATAATTTAGGGATTTAATATGAGTTAAATAGTATATATATATATATATATATATATATATATATGTAAAGTATTTGAAATAGACGACCCTTTTTCATGTATTAAAGAAATGCATTTCACGACAAGGATCGAAACTGCGTATTAATAAAGTTATAAGTGTAAAGAAAATACGTCCCCCTTTGTAGGGGAAATCGCTGTTGGGTCCAGTGTAATTTACCGCTCAGCCACGAAGAATGACACAAAAAGTTCTATTTTCTTTCGAATTTTGAATGTCGCTCATATCTGCAAATAAAGGGTGTTTCATTAAGACGGATCAAAGTCAGCGTTGAATAAATCAGTGTTATTTGAGGAATTTTTTAAATTTTTATTGGATCATGTTATTTAAGTCATGGCAATTACATGTGAAAAATAATATCGCCCAAATATCCGCCAAGTCTTTGGCGGCACACCTCCACTCGATGGTCAAGATTTTTAATGACATCTCTGCATAGTTGCTCCTCGATCTCACCAATATGCCTTATTATCTCATCCTTCAGCTGTTGAATTATTATTGGCTTGTTCGCATAGACCTTACTTTTGAGATGACCACAAAGGAAGGGATCTAAAGGCGCCAGTCGCACGATCCTGTTGGCCAATTGACATCGCTGTTTCGAGAGATGAGGCGACCTGGGAACTTCTCATTCAAATTCTGTTTGAACGTCCATTTTCGTAATAGGCTTCGATAACTTTAACACGTTCTTTGATTGTTAATCTTTCTATGGTTGAAATTGGCAAAAACTTAAGTTGTTAAAACTGACAGAAAAAGAAAAAAATCATTAGACACTTAAAATTAATTCACATTTAAATTCGGTCCAAGTTATTGGAACACCCTTTAATAAATGTAGCAATATCTAAAGAATGAATACATTTAACAGATATGGTTTTATTGCGTCAAACATTATTATAGTGGATACTCCGTATTCGAAATAGATGGCTATTTCTCATTTATTGTTTTGTTTTAAATCGGTATTAACCCATGCAAATACAGTAAAGCCACTAAGACATAAGGGGTCACAGGATAAAGAAGATTTAGTATCACAAACAATAATGATGAGCAGAAAGGGAGGAGAGTAATCAGGATAGTAGATAGCGATTGACATTGCATTTAAATTTTTGCAGATTAAAGTTGGCTGGAAAGCATGGAGCCGGAATGGAGTTCGACAAGCGAGAAGTTAGCGAGAACTTACAGTTGCATCTAGCCAGCTCAACGGTAAATCGATGAGACCTCGACGCCAGTCTCGTATTGCGGTTTGTATAGCGAAGAGAATGGACTGTGCAATCTCGAAATCTTAGTAAAGAAAACGCATTCCACAACAACGATCGAAATTGCGCCCCCTTTTGTTAAATACAAAGAATCCACTATAACAACATTTGAAGTAATAAAAATATCATATTAAAAATAAATATACTAATTTTATATATATATATATATATATATATAGTTGCAAGCAAGCGAGATATTTTATACAGCTTGATTTCAATTGGATCCTAAAGTTTAATTAAATATGAAAAATGAAACCGGTAATTAATTTGCAATTTACCACGGCACTTAATTGACTTGAGGGTGTTCGTATTTAATCAGTGTTTATGCTTTCATTAATTTGTGGTGCGCGTGCAATCTTATCCCGTGCCCACCTGCTAATTCGCAAATAAAAGAAACAATACGCCCACACCTACGGGAACTTGCAGACATGATCCAACGATTAGAACGAGAGCCTATATACCGCGAGGTCTGGCTTTGCATCTCCAGTGCTATTTGGATTGATAGGCATTTCCTGTAATTGCAATCAGTGCATTCGCCTATACGATTTCAATATCGTCAGGGGACGATTAATATGGATAATGCTGATTTTCCAGGCATGCCGTCTTTTGTCAGTAAGAAGATTCACCATTAATCCTATTATAATTGTGCTTGTACCCGCTACTCTTCCTCAGTTTGAACGACCGTTACGCCCTGCCAACACCTCATAATAGACTATTCCGTTTTGAACGCGTCGAAAGAGAGGAAAAGACACTATTTGGTTTCAGTGAGAAAATGAAAGAAAGAAACAAAGAAAGAAAGAAAAAACAAACAAAACGAAAGAAACAAACAAACAAGAAAAAAGAAAAACGAAAGAAAGAAAAAGAAAGAAAGAAAGAAACACAAAAAGAAAGAAACAAAAACGAAACAAACAAACAAGAAAGAAAAACGAAAGAAAGAAAAAAGAAAGAAACAAACAAACAAAAAAGAAAGAAAGAAAGAAAGGAAAAACAAATCAAACAAGAAAGAAAGGAAAACGAAAGAAACAAAAAGAAACAAACAAACAAACAAAAAAGAAACAAACAAGAAAGAAAAACGAAAGAAGGAAAAAAGAAAGTAAGAAAGAAACAAACAAACAAAAAAGAAAGAAAGGAAGAAACAATCAAACAAGAAAAAAGAAGGAAAAACGAAAGAAAGGAAAAAAGAAATAAGGAAAGAAACAGAAAGATAAAGAAAGAAACACAAAAAAGAAAGAAAAAAAGAAAAAAGAAAATAAAAAGAAAGAAAGAATGAAAAAAGAAAGAAACAAAAAAGGAACAAACAAACAAGAAAGAAAGAAAGAAAGAAACAAACAAACAAATAAACAAAAATGAAAGAAAAGAGAAAGAAAAATCTTTAACGGCTGTTTCAGTGAAATGGTAAATGTCGTCATTTTCAAATCATTTCATTTGTATCCCCTTACTTCTTAAAATAACAACCACCATTCATATTTATGACTGTTATGACAACATTTCGTTAAAGTTGTTAAGCTCAAATATTTAACGACATTTTATTGTCTTAGAACTCGACATGAGCTCACTCAATCATTAATTTAGAAATAAAGATTTCATTAGAAAATTCAATGAGAATTTATTTCAGTTTCTTTATTTGGCTAGATTAAGTGAGTTTGATTAATTGAACGACATATGAATTCTTTAAAGGCGAATACAAGTCTCAAAAAATACACCCATTGAATATGCAAATATAGGATCGGTTTATACTTTTGCAGACATAAGTTCTGTTTACACTAGAGTCAAAAAGGTAGATATAGCCCCAAGGTCAAAAATCTAGAAAAGTGTCCGGTTTAAATAGGAGTCAAAAATTTTCTATCAGTCACATAAATTTGATCGCAGTATCCTGTTATAATTATTCTATTATTCTATTATTCTATTCTAATTATTTTATTATCAGTTACCAGTGAACACGAATGACGAAAGTTTTTGAAACAATGTAGTGAGATTCACTAAATCTATCTATCTATCTATCTATCTATCTATCTATCTATCTATCTATCTATCTATCTATCTATCGCGTCCTGTCTATATCTATCTCTGTCCTTTCATATATATTTCTCAATCGCAGTCTATTCCTACCTACCTACCTACCTACCTACCTACCTACCTACCAACGTACCTATCTATCTATCTATCTATCTATCTATCTATCTGTCCTTTCATATATACATCAGTCTATTCATATAGCCCAGTCTGTTCCTATCTATCTATCTATCTATCTATCTATCTATCTATCTATCTATCTATGTAAAAGACAGTAGGAAAACTGTATTATTAGCCAACGTGTTTCGTCCGATGTGGACTTTTTCAAGGCAAAAACGAAATCTATCTATCTATCTATCTATCTATCTATCCCAGCCTGTACATTTTCTTTCTTTCTAATACTAGTACTATTTTTATTCCTGTGCTCTCAACGATTCGACATTTTCCATCGTCGTCCTTTAAAAAACTCAGAAAATGATGCGATATTCAAATTTATGAAATCCAGAAATCTAAACCGTATCTGATTAGCATAGAGTTCATGATTCTCTTTTGTTTCCCAAACTGGGAGGCTCGAACTCTTGCCTCTGATTAAATATGACCCTCCGCGATAGTCATTGTCGCTTTCTCCATCTGGCCTTTATTTCTCGTTTCTGCTAATGTATTATTGCAGCATTTGGTCTCTGTTTTCTATGCAGTGAGCGCAGAAGCTGAAATAATGTGATAAAACAATTCAGACGGGCCAAAAATACTATAAAATGAGGAGCCATACAAGCGGACAAATTCATCCGAACGAGCCAATAGTTACAACACCAGGAGGTAATCAGTCCGAATGACACAATAGGCGGTAATTAGACTATTAAGGTTCAATTAATCAGAATTAACAAATATGCAATCATTTCCGCATCGGGCTTTTCAATTTAGCTTTAACTTCTCTTTTCACTACGTCATTTGTTTGAAGAAACCAGGTTTGACATAAGCTATATCGCTGGGTCGCCCAGTGAGTAACAGCCTGGCTTTCAGGAGATTTTGTTACAAAGCCAGGGCAAAATTCGGCATTGTAGGGGACATTAGTATCTTCATGTCGTTAGAAGACAGAATGGGGAACGTTGAAATCAAGCAGAGACATAAATTTAAATATATTCTGTTCCTATCTATCTATCTATCTATCTATCTATCTATCTATCTATCTATCTATCTATCTATCTATCTATCTATCCCAGCCTGTTCATTATCTATCTATCTATCTATCTATCTATCTATCTATCTATCTATCTATCTATCTATCCCAGCCTGTTCATTATCTATCTATCTATCTATCTATCTATCTATCTATCTATCTATCTATCTATCCCAGCCTGTTCATTATCTATCTATCTATCTATCTATCTATCTATCTATCTATCTATCTATCTATCTATCTATCCCAGCCTGTTCATTATCTATCTATCTATCTATCTATCTATCTATCTATCTATCTATCCCAGCCTGTTCATTATCTATCTATCTATCTATCTATCTATCTATCTATCTATCTATCTATCTATCTATCCCAGCCTGTTCATTATCTATCTATCTATCTATCTATCTATCTATCTATCTATCTATCTATCTATCTATCTATCCCAGCCTGTTCATTATCTATCTATCTATCTATCTATCTATCTATCTATCTATCTATCTATCTATCTATCTATCTATCTATCCCAGCCTGTTCATTATCTATCTATCTATCTATCTATCTATCTATCTATCTATCCCAGCCTGTTCATTATCTATCTATCTATCTATCTATCTATCTATCTATCTATCTATCTATCTATCTATCTATCTATCCCAGCCTGTTCATTATCTATCTATCTATCTATCTATCTATCTATCTATCTATCTATCTATCTATCTATCTATCTATCCCAGCCTGTTCATTATCTATCTATCTATCTATCTATCTATCTATCTATCTATCTATCTATCTATCTATCTATCTATCTATCCCAGCCTGTTCATTATCTATCTATCTATCTATCTATCTATCTATCTATCTATCTATCTATCTATCTATCTATCTATCCCAGCCTGTTCATTATCTATCTATCTATCTATCTATCTATCTATCTATCTATCTATCTATCTATCTATCCCAGCCTGTTCATTATCTATCTATCTATCTATCTATCTATCTATCTATCTATCTATCCCAGCCTGTTCATTATCTATCTATCTATCTATCTATCTATCTATCTATCTATCTATCTATCTATCTATCTATGTAAAAGACAGTAGGAAAACTTTATTATCAGCCGACGCGTTTCGTCTGATGTGGATTTCTTCAAGGCAAAAACGAAATCTATCTATCTATCTATCTATCTATCTATCTATCTATCTATCTATCTCAGCCTGTTCATTTTCTTTCTTTCTTTCTTTCTTTCTTTCTTTCTTTCTATCTATCTATCTATCTAATACCAGTATTACTTTTTATCCCTGTGCTCACAACGATTCAACATTTTCTATCGTCGTTCTTTATTTCTCGTTTCTGCTAATGCAATATTGCGGCATTTGGTCACTGATTTCTCTTCGTTAAATTCAAGCACGCACAGACATTTAACTATTTCAGTTGCATAGCAATAGACAACGGCGCCTATGAACAGTGGAAGATGTCTTGCAGAAGTTAGGTAAAGTAAGAATCAATAGGAAAATGCGTTAGAAAGAAAGAGCTGAGAACATCTATTTAATATCTCATTTCCTATAAGGAGCCTTACGACCATATGACGTTGAAACGCAGGTTCTCGTGCGCTCCCCCTGTAGTAGATTGCTGCCGGGGTCAGATAAGGCGACGAACGCTTATCTATAAAAATGTATAAGTATATTTATTGTTCGAATTACGGCGAAGAGGGAGTATGTGTAGAGGGAGGGAGAATCCCAGAGATTAGGAATGTGAACACGGGAATTGAAGGAGACATATCTTTGGTGAACCTCTAGTCATCCTCTCTATCTAGATCAAGAATCGGACCGGTTACATAGCATTTGGACACCAACGCAACTTCACGTGGCTACGCCTTCTTCCGGCATGTCACCTACGGAAGCACGTATTTCCTTCCGCTCAGTATTCCTGTGCGCCTTGTTTATTCAAGGCTCATGACACCTGTGCATCCTGCTCGTTTTAGCTACTGGTTGCATTTTCTGTTCATAATATAATCAGTTCCGATTTCCGCTCACACACTGATGCAGCGGAAGTAAGGTCAAAGGTATTTCCTCATACGATATCTAACAAACAAAGTTAAGCAAAGTCGAGCCTGATCAGTACCTAGATGTGTGACCGATTGGGAATACCAGGTGTAAGCTTGGGTGTGTAGGTGGCACGGCTTAGGACTACATCACGTTGAAGCACCGATTCCCGTATGATCATCGAAGTTAAGTAATGGTCAGCCTGGTCAGTAACTAGATGGGTAACTTTTTGTGAATATCAACTGATGTAAGCTTGGATATGTGGATGATGTAATGGATAACGGCTCGAATTTGTAGATCGGAGAGCAGAGTTCCAATTCCAGTCGGGTTCGTTATATTCATTTATGCTAAATATCTTTGGAAAAGGTGTGAATCCACCCCCTCCTCTCCCCCTAGATATGGGTTAATTAGTATGACTTGTATTAGTAAATAATTATTGTTCCCCAAAATGTCTCACAATCTAAAAGTATGTTCTGGTTTTAAATAACCCGCTAAAGGTTGATAAGCCGTAAAAAATAAATTAGTTAATCAATTCTATATGATAATGAATTCTGGGCAATCTCATTACATGTGAAGAACAGAGATGTGTTTCTAAGGATGCTTAGGCTACCATGGAAGGAACATATGAGTAACGAGAAAGAAAGTTTCTGGTACACATAATGAGGAATGAAGGGTTGGAGAATTTAACACTCACAGGACATTCGAAAGGGGAAAAAGATACAAGCAAATACACTATTTAATGTGTTTAATCAATGGCTGGTAGAACAAGGATGAAGAGTGACATTGAAGCCTCAAAGGTTAAAGTAATAAAATTTAGGAAATTGTGGAGAGCCATGATTTGTTACGTCCCGAAAGGACATAGCATACAAAAGACGAAATCTATTTATGATTTAGCTACTAATTGTTTTTTCCAGACCAGCCGTCTGATACAGGAAGTGGAGGAGAGCCATGAATGATTACACCCCTAGACCACAGGAAACATAAATAAAGACTCTTCCGGTTTTTGTCACAATTTTTTTCCTCACAGATCCATCGCTTGATATAGGAAGTTATGGAAAGCCATAGTCGCTTACATTCTGAAAGTCACTTCCTGTTTTTGATCATTATTTTTCTCTTTCTACATCTATTTGCAGATTTAAGAAGTCGTGGAGAACCATGATCGTTTACGTCTTAAAAGTGCCTGACACATAGATATGAAAGTTATTTCTGTTTTTATTCGTTGTTTTTCACTCCCCCCATCAGTCGCTTGATATAGGAAGTTATGGAGAACCATGATCTATTATGCCTTGAAATGACATGGTACATAAAAGAAATATTTTTTTCTGTTTTCCTCTCTATTTTTCTCTTCCTAGATATCGCCGTCCTATATAGGCGGTTGTGGAGAGCCGTGATCGTCCAAAAGAGGGGATGATACATGAAAGAAGTCATTTCCTGTCCGCTGTTTACCTTCTCCATAAATCCTTTATTGTTTTTAATCTTTCAATTTTTGTCTCACCAGATCTGTCGTTTGATATAGGAGGTGGTGGAGAGCCATGATCGTTTATGTTTTGAAAGAACATAAAAAAGAAATGACTTTCTCTTTTAGGTTACTATTTTTCTCTTCCGATATTTCATATAGAAAAGACACGGCACATAAAACATGAAGTCTTTTTCCTGTTTTTGGTTGATTTCTCTTTTGTCTTGATCCGTTGTTTGATGTAGAAAGTTGTGGAGAGCCATGATCGTTTACATCCTGAAAAGAACATGGGAGATAAAAGATAAGGACTTTTGCGTTTTTTAGCTAATGTTTTTTTTCTATTACTTGATCCATCGTTTGATGTAGGAAGTTGTAGAGAGCCATGATAATTTACTCCCTGAAAAGACATGACACGCAAACGATGAAGTCTTTTTCCTGTTTTTATTTGCTGTTTTTTCTTACTTGATACGTCGTTTGATATAGGAAGTTGTGGAGAGCTATGGTCATTTACGTCCTGAAATGACATGGTACATAAAAGATGATTTTTTTCCTGTTGTTAGTGCTGTTTTTATCTTACTTGATGCATCGTTTGATGTAGGAAGTCGTGGAGAGTCATGATCATTTACGTTCTGAAAGGACGAGGCACATTAAAGACAGTATTTTCCTGTTTTTAGTTGCTGTTTTTTCTACTACTTGATCTGTCGTTTGATGTAGGAAGTTGTGGAGAGTAATGATCATCTACGCCCTGAAAAGACATGACACGTAAAATGTGAAGTCTTTTTCCTGTTTTTAGCTTCTTTTTTGCATTACTTGATGCGTCGTTTGATGTAGGAAGTTGTGGAGAACCATGATCATTTACGTCCTGAATGAACATGGCACGTAAAATGTGAAGTCTTTTCCCTGTTTTTAGTTGATGTTTTTTGTCTTACTTGATGCGTCGTTTGATGTAGGAAGTCGTGGAGAGTCATGATCGTTTGCATCCTGAAAGAACAAGGGTCGTAAAAGATGATGTCTTTTTTCTGTTTTTTAGTTTTTAGTTGATGTTTTTTTCTCCTTGTTTGATCCGTCGTTTGATATAGGAAGTCGTGGAGCACCATGGTCGTTTGCATCCTGAAAGAACAAGGGTCGTAAAAGATGATGTCTTTTTTCTGTTTTTTAGTTTTTAGTTGATGTTTTTTTTCTCCTTGTTTGATCCGTCGTTTGATATAGGAAGTCGTGGAGCACCATGATCATTTGCGTTCTGAAAGGATGAGGCATATAAAAGATGACGTCTTTTTCCTGATTTTAGTGGCTGTTTTTTTGTTGTCTTACTTGATCCGTCGTTTGATGTAGGAAGTTGGGGAGGGCCATGATCGCTTACTACCTGAAAGATATAAAAAATTGTCTTTAACTGTTTTTTTTTTATAATAGCTGTTTTTCTTTCAACGAAACGATTATTTCACACTTAGAGGATTCTTTAGTCTGTCCTTTTTTTAAAAATGGCTGAAGGACTTCATTATAAAGCAATAACAGATTTGTTGATTTCCATTTGGGCTTCATTTAACAAAAGCAAGTTCAGTTCAAGTTCATCAAAAGCCAGAGTGAATAATAATAATAATAATAATAATAATAATAATAATAATAATAATAATAATAATGAGGAAAAATTGTAGCGTCTTTGTAAAATAGGATCGACACTCAACGCAGCCGACAAATTCACTGAATGAATCGGGCCCATTAGAGTTTTCTTAATGTGTTGATTAGCTGGAAACGAGGCACCGACAGAGGTAAAAGACAAGACGGAAATAGTACGACAGATGGCGTTAGAAACAAGGAAGATAACCTCGAGGGTGTTTTAAGGTCATCATGTAGCTTAATTGGAATAATATGTCAAAAGCTTTTCATTGATTGACATTTGTGACAATCAGAAAGATAATGAGCTTTTGTCGGGGCGTAGCTTAGTGGTGAGAGAAAAGAATAAAATATTACAGTCAGAAAATTCTCCGTTCGTCACTGATATTTCCCTCGACCAAACTTTGAAAAGTACAAGACCGAATAGGAGCAGTAAGAAAGTGCGATGCCAATCCTTATAAGTAGTTATTTACGATCACTGTAACTAATAACCGACACAGCAGGACCTCCTAGAGAAGGTAGTAAAGGAAAGAGAAAAGAAAGGACTGACCATCAGTTGGAGGAATTGATGGATCTTGATGGTTCTTGAATGGACTTTGAAGATACAAAAAACTAGAGTATGATGTGTTGGTACCCTTACTGAAGGCCTGAATGATCTTTGTTCTCTTATCATTGCCCAGTTTGGAAGATATAGTGGGGCTGATACAAAACGATTTTAACCTGTTCTCTTTCCAGCTGGAAAAAAAACAAAGCATTTTCAGTGATCCTTACGACAGATGGCTAAACGTCTAATCTGAAAAGCTAGAAAGAAGAAACTCAATTAATTTAGTGTTTTTTTAGATATTAAACCTTTTGTGGGATGAATAATTATCCCATGCTTTTACACGATTTGTACAATTTTTTCTGTTACATACGATATTTACATTTTTTTTCTGTAGTTTACTGCTACTAGCAAGCAGAACTATATTTTTTTGTCCTGATGATGGCCATCTTGGCCGAAACTATTCGAGGAATCTAAATGAAATAATAATAATAAAAACGAAAGAATATTAATCTACAACCCAGTGTGTCTGAAGATTTTAATTTTTTTAAAATAATTTTTATCGTTCAATATATATATATATATATATATATATATATATATATATATATATATATATATATATATGAAACATTTCTCAGAGTTAATCTGTAGAAAAAAACAATATGTATAAAGGTGAAAGACAATAGGAAAACTGTATTGTTAGCCGACGCATTTCGTCCAATGTGGACATTTCCAAGGCAAAAACGAAATGAATTTATTGAAAACAAAGTAACTATTAACTGCAAACAAAATGTCCTTAGCAATAAGAAGAATTTAGAAAACGCTGTTGTGTTCATATTGACGTAATTTTCAGTTGACGCCCGGTTCACACTCCGTTTTTTGAACAAGAGTGATTCGTTTTCTATGGCTTAATTATTATACACTGGTGAGTCATTAGGAGTAGTTCGCCTATCGTCAATGTTTTAATGGATGTCAGTTATCAGTTATCTCCTGTTAATTTTCCACTCTGAACATGGCACGTGGAACTAGAACAGTCTACCCCAGTGAGCGAAATAAAGGGTTCAGTTCGACATTCCAACCACCTGAAGAAGGCCGGAGCATACAACGGCCGAAACGTTGTAATAAATATGGCGACAAAGATGAGGACAATAGTCCGAATAATGTAAATAATGCGAATAATGTAAATAGTGTATAATAATAATAATAATAATAATCATAAAAATAATAATAAATAATAAATAAAGAAATCTCAAAAATGTGGCACATGGGAACACCAACAATCCCCTTTGTAGTTGGAGTCCTTGGACTGGTTGGAAAAGATTCCAGTAGGCTGATTGAAGGGATCCCTGGAAGTCCATGCCTCAAAGAGATATAAAAATTGTTCTGACAAGTACAGCCCACACTTTACGAAGGGCTTTATCTATCTAATTATTACTTTTTTTTTGTTTGCAGTGGAAAGTGTCATGATGCCATTTGTAACCTTAGGTCCCTGGGCGGGACCCGGAAAGAAAGGTGTAAACGCCAGATATCAAAGGAAATAATAATAATAATAATAATAATAATAATAATAATAATAATAATAAAAATAATAATAATAATCATTGTCTCTACTGCCACTACATTGTGACATCAATTAAATGCGGTTTGGATTTAGCCATGCACAGACGCGAACAGAATAGGACACAAAGCCAAGTTTAAAGTGGGAGAGACATGCGTATATGAAGCTCGGCATAAAGATGTCTTACTTTCCATTAGTATTTTACCCTTCTTACGAGTAGCGGATGCGCCAAATGCTAAAAATAATAATATTTGTAAACTCGCATAAAACATTTTAGCATTTTCATACGTTAACAGAGGTCTTATATAAGGCTCAAATTAGCGATCCTTGCTCCATGAAGAAAACTAATTTACAAATTGTGTTTTAAAAATCAAGCACTAAGAAGACATTTTGATATTTATTTTAAAACTGGTTATTTGTTTTGTTAGTGGGTTGTCCAATCAAATTGTACGATTTACACGACGACTGGAACCAAAATGAAGTAAATTTATTTCTCTTCAAAATTACGAGGGTCGATTAAGGTTTCAAATCCTATAAACCAAGACTGAAACCAGAAAAAGTTAATTTATTTCACTTCAAAATTACGAGGCTCGATTAAGGTTTCAAATCCTATAAACCAAGTCTGAAACCAGAAAAAGTAAATTTATTTCTCTTCAAAATTACGAGGGTCGATTAAGGTTTCAAATCCGATAAACCAAGTCTGAAACCAGAAAAAGTAAATTTATTTCTCTTCAAAATTACGAGGGTCGATTAAGGTTTCAAATCCTATAAACCAAGACTGAAACCAGAAAAAGTTAATTTATTTCACTTCAAAATTACGAGGCTCGATTAAGGTTTCAAATCCTATAAACCAAGTCTGAAACCAGAAAAAGTAAATTTATTTCTCTTCAAAATTACGAGGGTCGATTAAGGTTTCAAATCCGATAAACCAAGTCTGAAACCAGAAAAAGTAAATTTATTTCTCTTCAAAATTACGAGGGTCGATTAAGGTTTCAAATCCTATCAACCAAGTCTGAAACCAGAAAAAGTTAATTTATTTCACTTCAAAATTACGAGGCTCGATTAAGGTTTCAAATCCTATAAACCAAGTCTGAAACCAGAAAAAGTTAATTTATTTCACTTCAAAATTACGAGGCTCGATTAAGGTTTCAAATCCTATAAACCAAGTCTGAAACCAGAAAAAGTAAATTTATATCTCTTCAAAATTAAGAGGGTCGATTAAGGTTTCAAATCCGATAAACCAAGTCTGAAACCAGAAAAAGTAAATTTATTTCTCTTCAAAATTACGAGGCTCGATTAAGGTTTCAAATCCGATAAACAAAGTCTGAAACCAGAAAAAGTAAATTTATTTCTCTTCAAAATTACGAGGGTCGATTAAGGTTTCAAATCCTATCAACCAAGTCTGAAACCAGAAAAAGTAAATTTATTTCTCTTCAAAATTAAGAGGCTCGATTAAGGTTTCAAATCCTATAAACCAAGTCTGAAACAAGAAAAAGTAAATTTATTTCTCTTCAAAATTACGAGGCACGATTAAGGTTTCAAATCCTATAAACCAAGTCTGAAACCAGAAAAGGTTAATTTATTTCTCTTCAAAATTACGAGGGTCGATTAAGATTTCAAATCCTATAAACCAAGTCTGAAACCAGAAAAAGTAATTAAAACCTGTGTCAAAATGATGTAAATTTATTTCTTTTCAAAATTACGAGGGTCGATTAAGGTTTCAAATCCTATAAACAAAGTCTGAAACCAGAAAAAGTAATTAAAACTTGTGTCAAAATGAAGTAAATGTATTTCTCTTCAAAATTACGAGAGTCGATTAAGGTTTCAAATCCGATAAACCAAGTCTGAAACCAGAAAAAAGTAAATTTATTTCTCTTCAAAATTACGAGGGTCGATTAAGGTTTCAAATCCTATCAACTAAGTCTGAAACCAGAAAAAGTAAATTTATTTCTCTTCAAAATTACGAGGGTCGATTAAGGTTTCAAATCCTATAAACCAAGACTGAAACCAGAAAAAGTAATTAAAACATGTGTCAAAATGAAGTAAATGTATTTCTCTTCAAAATTACGAGGGTCGATTAAGGTTTCAAATCCGATAAACCAAGTCTGAAACCAGAAAAAGTAAATGTATTTCTCTTCAAAATTACGAGGGTCGATCAAGGTTTCAAATCCGATAAACCAAGTCTGAAACCAGAAAAAGTAAAATTATTTCTCTTCAAAATTACGAGGGTCGATTAAGGTTTCAAATCCTATCAACTAAGTCTGAAACCAGAAAAAGTAAATTTATTTCTCTTCAAAATTACGAGGCTCGATTAAGGTTTCAAATCCTATAAACCAAGTCTGAAACCAGAAAAAGTTAATTTATTTCACTTCAAAATTACGAGGCTCGATTAAGGTTTCAAATCCTATAAACCAAGTCTGAAACCAGAAAAAGTAAATTTATATCTCTTCAAAATTAAGAGGGTCGATTAAGGTTTCAAATCCGATAAACCAAGTCTGAAACCAGAAAAAGTAAATTTATTTCTCTTCAAAATTACGAGGCTCGATTAAGGTTTCAAATCCGATAAACAAAGTCTGAAACCAGAAAAAGTAAATTTATTTCTCTTCAAAATTACGAGGGTCGATTAAGGTTTCAAATCCTATCAACCAAGTCTGAAACAAGAAAAAGTAAATTTATTTCTCTTCAAAATTACGAGGCACGATTAAGGTTTCAAATCCTATAAACCAAGTCTGAAACCAGAAAAGGTTAATTTATTTCTCTTCAAAATTACGAGGGTCGATTAAGATTTCAAATCCTATAAACCAAGTCTGAAACCAGAAAAAGTAATTAAAACCTGTGTCAAAATGAAGTAAATTTATTTCTTTTCAAAATTACGAGGGTCGATTAAGGTTTCAAATCCTATAAACAAAGTCTGAAACCAGAAAAAGTAATTAAAACTTGTGTCAAAATGAAGTAAATGTATTTCTCTTCAAAATTACGAGAGTCGATTAAGGTTTCAAATCCGATAAACCAAGTCTGAAACCAGAAAAAAGTAAATTTATTTCTCTTCAAAATTACGAGGGTCGATTAAGGTTTCAAATCCTATCAACTAAGTCTGAAACCAGAAAAAGTAAATTTATTTCTCTTCAAAATTACGAGGGTCGATTAAGGTTTCAAATCCTATAAACCAAGTCTGAAACCAGAAAAAGTAATTAAAACATGTGTCAAAATGAAGTAAATGTATTTCTCTTCAAAATTACGAGGGTCGATTAAGGTTTCAAATCCGATAAACCAAGTCTGAAACCAGAAAAAGTAAATGTATTTCTCTTCAAAATTACGAGGGTCGATCAAGGTTTCAAATTCGATAAACCAAGTCTGAAACCAGAAAAAGTAAAATTATTTCTCTTCAAAATTACGAGGGTCGATTAAGGTTTCAAATCCTATCAACTAAGTCTGAAACCAGAAAAAGTAAATTTATTTCTCTTCAAAATTACGAGGCTCGATTAAGGTTTCAAATCCGCTAAACCAAGTCTGAAATCAGAGAAAGTAAATTTATTTCTCTTCAAAATTACGAGGGTCGATTAAGGTTTCAAATCCTATAAACCAAGTCTGAAACCAGAAAAAGTAATTAAAATTTGTGTCAAAATGAAGTAAATGTATTTCTCTTCAAAATTACGAGGGTCGATTAAGGTTTCAAATCCGATAAACCAAGTCTGAAACCAGAAAAAGTAAATTTATTTCTCTTCAAAATTACGAGGGTCGATTAAGGTTTCAAATCCTATAAACAAAGTCTGAAACCATAAAAAGTTAATTTATTTCTCTTCAAAATTACGAGGCTCGATTAAGGTTTCAAATCCTATAAACCAAGTCTGAAACCAGAAAAAAGTAATTAAAACTCGTCTCAAAATTAAGTAAATTTATTTCTCTTCAAAATTACGAGGCTCGTTTAAGGTTTCAAATCCTATAAACCAAGTCTGAAACCTGAAAAACTAAATTTATTTCTCTTCAACATTACGAGGCTCGATTAAGGTTTCAAATCCTATAAACCAAGTCTGAAACCAGAAAAAAGTAATTAAAACTCGTCTCAAAATTAAGTAAATTTATTTCTCTTCAAAATTACGAGGCTCGTTTAAGGTTTCAAATCCTATAAACCAAGTCTGAAACCTGAAAAACTAAATTTATTTCTCTTCAGAATTACGAGGCTCGATTAAGGTTTCAAATCCTATAAACCAAGTCTGAAACCTGAAAAACTAAATTTATTTCACTTCAAAATTACGAGGGTCGATTAAGGTTTCAAATCCTATAAACCAAGTCTGAAACCAGAAAAAGTAAATTTATTTCTCTTCAAAATGACGAGGGTCGATTAAGGTTTCAAATCCTATAAACCAAGTCTGAAACCTGAAAAACTAAATTTATTTCTCTTCAAAATTACGAGGCTCGATTAAGGTTTCAAATCCTATAAACCAAGTCTGAAACCAGAAAAAGTAAATTTATATCTCTTCAAAATTAAGAGGGTCGATTAAGGTTTCAAATCCGATAAACCAAGTCTGAAACCAGAAAAAGTCAATTTATTTCTCTTCAAAATTACGAGGCTCGATTAAGGTTTCAAATCCGATAAACAAAGTCTGAAACCAGAAAAAGTAAATTTATTTCTCTTCAAAATTACGAGGGTCGATTAAGGTTTCAAATCCTATCAACCAAGTCTGAAACCAGAAAAAGTAAATTTATTTCTCTTCAAAATTAAGAGGCTCGATTAAGGTTTCAAATCCTATAAACCAAGTCTGAAACAAGAAAAAGTAAATTTATTTCTCTTCAAAATTACGAGGCACGATTAAGGTTTCAAATCCTATAAACCAAGTCTGAAACCAGAAAAGGTTAATTTATTTCTCTTCAAAATTACGAGGGTCGATTAAGATTTCAAATCCTATAAACCAAGTCTGAAACCAGAAAAAGTAATTAAAACCTGTGTCAAAATGAAGTAAATTTATTTCTTTTCAAAATTACGAGGGTCGATTAAGGTTTCAAATCCTATAAACAAAGTCTGAAACCAGAAAAAGTAATTAAAACTTGTGTCAAAATGAAGTAAATGTATTTCTCTTCAAAATTACGAGAGTCGATTAAGGTTTCAAATCCGATAAACCAAGTCTGAAACCAGAAAAAAGTAAATTTATTTCTCTTCAAAATTACGAGGGTCGATTAAGGTTTCAAATCCTATCAACTAAGTCTGAAACCAGAAAAAGTAAATTTATTTCTCTTCAAAATTACGAGGGTCGATTAAGGTTTCAAATCCTATAAACCAAGTCTGAAACCAGAAAAAGTAATTAAAACATGTGTCAAAATGAAGTAAATGTATTTCTCTTCAAAATTACGAGGGTCGATTAAGGTTTCAAATCCGATAAACCAAGTCTGAAACCAGAAAAAGTAAATGTATTTCTCTTCAAAATTACGAGGGTCGATCAAGGTTTCAAATCCGATAAACCAAGTCTGAAACCAGAAAAAGTAAAATTATTTCTCTTCAAAATTACGAGGGTCGATTAAGGTTTCAAATCCTATCAACTAAGTCTGAAACCAGAAAAAGTAAATTTATTTCTCTTCAAAATTACGAGGCTCGATTAAGGTTTCAAATCCGCTAAACCAAGTCTGAAATCAGAGAAAGTAAATTTATTTCTCTTCAAAATTACGAGGGTCGATTAAGGTTTCAAATCCTATAAACCAAGTCTGAAACCAGAAAAAGTAATTAAAATTTGTGTCAAAATGAAGTAAATGTATTTCTCTTCAAAATTACGAGGGTCGATTAAGGTTTCAAATCCGATAAACCAAGTCTGAAACCAGAAAAAGTAAATTTATTTCTCTTCAAAATTACGAGGGTCGATTAAGGTTTCAAATCCTATAAACAAAGTCTGAAACCATAAAAAGTTAATTTATTTCTCTTCAAAATTACGAGGCTCGATTAAGGTTTCAAATCCTATAAACCAAGTCTGAAACCAGAAAAAAGTAATTAAAACTCGTCTCAAAATTAAGTAAATTTATTTCTCTTCAAAATTACGAGGCTCGTTTAAGGTTTCAAATCCTATAAACCAAGTCTGAAACCTGAAAAACTAAATTTATTTCTCTTCAACATTACGAGGCTCGATTAAGGTTTCAAATCCTATAAACCAAGTCTGAAACCAGAAAAAAGTAATTAAAACTCGTCTCAAAATTAAGTAAATTTATTTCTCTTCAAAATTACGAGGCTCGTTTAAGGTTTCAAATCCTATAAACCAAGTCTGAAACCTGAAAAACTAAATTTATTTCTCTTCAGAATTACGAGGCTCGATTAAGGTTTCAAATCCTATAAACGAAGTCTGAAACCTGAAAAACTAAATTTATTTCACTTCAAAATTACGAGGGTCGATTAAGGTTTCAAATCCTATAAACCAAGTCTGAAACCAGAAAAAGTAAATTTATTTCTCTTCAAAATGACGAGGGTCGATTAAGGTTTCAAATCCTTTAAACCAAGTCTGAAACCTGAAAAACTAAATTTATTTCTCTTCAAAATTACGAGGCTCGATTAAGGTTTCAAATCCTATAAACAAAGTCTGAAACCAGAAAAAGTAAATTTATTTCTCTTCAAAATTACGAGGCTCGATTAAGGTTTCAAATCCTATAAACCAAGTCTGAAACAAGAAAAAGTAATTAAAACTTGTGTCAAAATGAAGTAAATGTATTTCTCTTCAAAATTACGAAGGTCGATTAAGGTTTCAAATCCGATAAACCAAGTCTGAACCCAGAAAAAGTAAATTTATTTCTCTTCAAAATTACGAGGGTCGATTAAGGTTTCAAATCCGATAAACCAAGTCTGAAACCAGAAAAAGTAAATTTATTTCTCTTCAAAATGACGAGGGTCGATTAAGGTTTCAAATCCTATAAACCAAGTCTGAAACCTGAAAAACTAAATTTATTTCTCTTCAAAATTACGAGGCTCGATTAAGGTTTCAAATCCTATAAACAAAGTCTGAAACCAGAAAAAGTAAATTTATTTCTCTTCAAAATTACGAGGCTCGATTAAGGTTTCAAATCCTATAAACCAAGTCTGAAACCAGAAAAAGTAATTAAAACTTGTGTCAAAATGAAGTAAATGTATTTCTCTTCAAAATTACGAGGCTCGATTAAGGTTTCAAATCCTATAAACCAAGTCTGAACCCAGAAAAAGTAAATTTATTTCTCTTCAAAATTACGAGGGTCGATTAAGGTTTCAAATCCGATAAACCAAGTCTGAAACCAGAAAAAGTAAATTTATTTCTCTTCAAAATTACGAGGGTCGATTAAGGTTTCAAATCCTATCAACTAAGTCTGAAACCAGAAAAAGTAAATTTATTTCTCTTCAAAATTACGAGGCTCGATTAAGGTTTCAAATCCTATAAACCAAGTCTGAAACCAGAAAAAGTAAATTTATTTCTCTTCAAAATTACGAGGCTCGATTAAGGTTTCAAATCCGATAAACCAAGTCTGAAACCAGAAAAAGTAATTAAAACCTGTGTCAAAATGAAGTAAATTTATTTTTTTCAAAATTACGAGGCTCGATTAAGGTTTCAAATCCTATAAACAAAGTCTGAAACCAGAAAAAGTAAATTTATTTCTCTTCAAAATTACGAGGGTCGATTAAGGTTTCAAATCTTATAAACCAAGTCTGAAACCAGAAAAAGTAATTAAAACTTGTGTCAAAATGAAGTAAATGTATTTCTCTTCAAAATTACGAGGATCGATTAAGGTTTCAAATCCGATAAACCAAGTCTGAAACCAGAAAAAGTAAATTTATTTCTCTTCAAAATTACGAGGGTCGATTAAGGTTTCAAATCCTTTAAACCAAGTCTGAAACCAGAAAAAGTAATTAAAACTTGTGTCAAAATTAAGTAAATTTATTTCTCTTCAAAATTACGAGGGTCGATTAAGGTTTCAAATCCTATAAACCAAGTCTGAAACCAGAAAATGTTAATTTATTTCTCTTCAAAATTACGAGGCTCGATTAAGGTTTCAAATCCTATAAACCAAGTCTGAAACCAGAAAAATTAATTAAAACTTGTGTGAAAATGAAGTAAATGTATTTCTCTTCAAAATTACGAGGGTCGATTAAGGTTTCAAATCAGATAAACCAGGTCCGAAACCAGAAAAAGTAAATTTATTTCTCTTCAAAATTATGAGGCTCGATTAAGGTTTCAAATCCTATAAACCAAGTCTGAAACCATGAAAAGTTAATTTATTTCTCTTCAAAATTACGAGGGTCGATTAAGGTTTCAAATCCTATAAACCAAGTCTGAAACCAGAAAAAGTAATTAAAACCTGTGTCAAAATTAAGTAAATTTATTTCTCTTCAAAATTACGAGGGTCGATTAAGGTTTCAAATCCTATAAACCAAGTCTGAAACCAGAAAAAAGTAATTAAAACTCGTCTCAAAATTAAATAAATTTATTTCTCTTCAAAATTACGAGGCTCGTTTAAGGTTTCAAATCCTATAAACCAAGTCTGAAACCTGAAAAACTAAATTTATTTCTCTTCAAAATTACGAGGCTCGATTAAGGTTTCAAATCCTATAAACCAAGTCTGAAACCAGAAAAAAGTAATTAAAACTCGTCTCAAAATTAAGTAAATTTATTCCTCTTCAAAATTACGAGGCTCGTTTAAGGTTTCAAATCCTATAAACCAAGTCTGAAACCAGAAAAGTAATTAAAACTGGTGTCAAAATTAAGTAAATTTATTTCTCTTCAAAATTACGAGGGTCGATTAAGGTTTCAAATCCTATAAACCAAGTCTGAAACCATAAAATGTTAATTTATTTCTCTTCAAAATTACGAGGCTCGATTAAGGTTTAAAATCCTATAAACCAAGTCTGAAACCAGAAAAAGTAAATTTATTTCTCTTCAAAATTACGAGGCTCGATTAAGGTTTCAAATCCTATAAACCAAGTCTGAAACCATAAAATGTTAATTTATTTCTCTTCAAAATTACGAGGCTCGATTAAGGTTTCAAATCCTATAAACCAAGTCTGAAACCAGAAAAAGTAAATTTATTTCTCTTCAAAATTACCAGGCTCGATTAAGGTTTCAAATCATATAAACCAAGTCTGAAACCATAAAATGTTAATTTATTTCTCTTCAAAATTACGAGGCTCGATTAAGGTTTCAAATCCTATAGACCAAGTCTGAAACCAGAAAAAGTAAATTTATTTCTCTTCAAAATTACGAGGCTCGATTAAGGTTTCAAATCCTATAAACCAAGTCTGAAACCATAAAATTTTAATTTATTTCTCTTCAAAATTACGAGGCTCGATTAAGGTTTCAAATCCTATAAACCAAGTCTGAAACCAGAAAAAGCAAATTTATTTCTCTTCAAAATTACGAGGCTCGATTAAGGTTTCAAATCCTATAAACCGAGTTTGAAATCATAAAATGTTAATTTATTTCTCTTCAAAATTACGAGGCTCGATTAAGGTTTCAAATCCTATAAACCAAGTCTGAAACCAGAAAAAGTAAATTTATTTCTCTTCAAAATTACGAGGGTCGATTAAGGTTTCAAATCCGATAAACCAAGTCTGAAACCAGAAAAAGTAAATTTATTTCTCTTCAAAATTACGAGGCTCGATTAAGGTTTCAAATCCTATAAACCAAGTCTGAAACCAGACAAAAGTAATTAAAACTTGTGTCAAAATGAAGTAAATGTATTTTTCTTCAAAATTAGGAGGATCGATTAAGGTTTCAAATCCGATAAACCAAGTCTGAAACCAGAAAAAGTAAATTTATTTCTCTTCAAAATTACGAGGGTCGATTAAGGTTTCAAATCCTATAAACCAAGTCTGAAACCAGAAAAAGTAATTAAAACCTGTGTCAAAATGAAGTAAATTTATTTCTCTTCAAAATTACGAGGGTCGATTAAGGTTTCAAATCCTATAAACCAAGTCTGAAACCAGAAAATGTTAATTTATTTCTCTTCAAAATTACGAGGCTCGATTAAGGTTTCAAATCCTATAAACCAAGTCTGAAACCAGAAAAATTAATTAAAACTTGTGTGAAAATGAAGTAAATGTATTTCTCTTCAAACTTACGAGGGTCGATTAAGGTTTCAAATCAGATAAACCAGGTCCGAAACCAGAAAAAGTAAATTTATTTCTCTTCAAAATTATGAGGCTCGATTAAGGTTTCAAATCCTATAAACCAAGTCTGAAACCATGAAAAGTTAATTTATTTCTCTTCAAAATTACGAGGGTCGATTAAGGTTTCAAATCCTATAAACCAAGTCTGAAACCAGAAAAAGTAATTAAAACCTGTGTCAAAATGAAGTAAATTTATTTCTTTTCAAAATTACGAGGGTCGATTAAGGTTTCAAATCCTATAAACCAAGTCTGAAACCAGAAAAAAGTAATTAAAACTCGTCTCAAAATTAAATAAATTTATTTCTCTTCAAAATTACGAGGCTCGTTTAAGGTTTCAAATCCTATAAACCAAGTCTGAAACCTGAAAAACTAAATTTATTTCTCTTCAAAATTACGAGGCTCGATTAAGGTTTCAAATCCTATAAACCAAGTCTGAAACCAGAAAAAAGTAATTAAAACTCGTCTCAAAATTAAGTAAATTTATTCCTCTTCAAAATTACGAGGCTCGTTTAAGGTTTCAAATCCTATAAACCAAGTCTGAAACCAGAAAAGTAATTAAAACTGGTGTCAAAATTAAGTAAATTTATTTCTCTTCAAAATTACGAGGGTCGATTAAGGTTTCAAATCCTATAAACAAAGTCTGAAACCATAAAATGTTAATTTATTTCTCTTCAAAATTACGAGGCTCGATTAAGGTTTAAAATCCTATAAACCAAGTCTGAAACCAGAAAAAGTAAATTTATTTCTCTTCAAAATTACGAGGCTCGATTAAGGTTTCAAATCCTATAAACCAAGTCTGAAACCATAAAATGTTAATTTATTTCTCTTCAAAATTACGAGGCTCGATTAAGGTTTCAAATCCTATAAACCAAGTCTGAAACCAGAAAAAGTAAATTTATTTCTCTTCAAAATTACCAGGCTCGATTAAGGTTTCAAATCCTATAAACCAAGTCTGAAACCATAAAATGTTAATTTATTTCTCTTCAAAATTACGAGGCTCGATTAAGGTTTCAAATCCTATAGACCAAGTCTGAAACCAGAAAAAGTAAATTTATTTCTCTTCAAAATTACGAGGCTCGATTAAGGTTTCAAATCCTATAAACCGAGTTTGAAATCATAAAATGTTAATTTATTTCTCTTCAAAATTACGAGGCTCGATTAAGGTTTCAAATCCTATAAACCAAGTCTGAAACCAGAAAAAATAAATTTATTTCTCTTCAAAATTACGAGGGTCGATTAAGGTTTCAAATCCGATAAACCAAGTCTGAAACCAGAAAAAGTAAATTTATTTCTCTTCAAAATTACGAGGCTCGATTAAGGTTTCAAATCCTATAAACCAAGTCTGAAACCAGACAAAAGTAATTAAAACTTGTGTCAAAATGAAGTAAATGTATTTTTCTTCAAAATTAGGAGGATCGATTAAGGTTTCAAATCCGATAAACCAAGTCTGAAACCAGAAAAAGTAAATTTATTTCTCTTCAAAATTACGAGGGTCGATTAAGGTTTCAAATCCTATAAACCAAGTCTGAAACCAGAAAAAGTAATTAAAACCTGTGTCAAAATGAAGTAAATTTATTTCTCTTCAAAATTACGAGGGTCGATTAAGGTTTCAAATCCTATAAACCAAGTCTGAAACCAGAAAATGTTAATTTATTTCTCTTCAAAATTACGAGGCTCGATTAAGGTTTCAAATCCTATAAACCAAGTCTGAAACCAGAAAAATTAATTAAAACTTGTGTGAAAATGAAGTAAATGTATTTCTCTTCAAACTTACGAGGGTCGATTAAGGTTTCAAATCAGATAAACCAGGTCCGAAACCAGAAAAAGTAAATTTATTTCTCTTCAAAATTATGAGGCTCGATTAAGGTTTCAAATCCTATAAACCAAGTCTGAAACCATGAAAAGTTAATTTATTTCTCTTCAAAATTACGAGGGTCGATTAAGGTTTCAAATCCTATAAACCAAGTCTGAAACCAGAAAAAGTAATTAAAACCTGTGTCAAAATTAAGTAAATTTATTTCTCTTCAAAATTACGAGGGTCGATTAAGGTTTCAAATCCTATAAACCAAGTCTGAAACCAGAAAAAAGTAATTAAAACTCGTCTCAAAATTAAATAAATTTATTTCTCTTCAAAATTACGAGGCTCGTTTAAGGTTTCAAATCCTATAAACCAAGTCTGAAACCTGAAAAACTAAATTTATTTCTCTTCAAAATTACGAGGCTCGATTAAGTTTTAAAATCCTATAAACCAAGTCTGAAACCAGAAAAAAGTAATTAAAACTCGTCTCAAAATTAAGTAAATTTATTCCTCTTCAAAATTACGAGGCTCGTTTAAGGTTTCAAATCCTATAAACCAAGTCTGAAACCAGAAAAGTAATTAAAACTGGTGTCAAAATTAAGTAAATTTATTTCTCTTCAAAATTACGAGGGTCGATTAAGGTTTCAAATCCTATAAACCAAGTCTGAAACCATAAAATGTTAATTTATTTCTCTTCAAAATTACGAGGCTCGATTAAGGTTTAAAATCCTATAAACCAAGTCTGAAACCA
This sequence comes from Acanthosepion esculentum, assembly GCA_964036315.1. Lineage (NCBI taxonomy): Eukaryota > Metazoa > Mollusca > Cephalopoda > Sepiida > Sepiidae > Acanthosepion > Acanthosepion esculentum. Next base: position 43,281,312 of record OZ038511.1, on the reverse strand, counting down.
GAAAAAGTAAATTTATTTCTCTTCAAAATTACGAGGCTCGATTAAGGTTTCAAATCCTATAAACCAAGTCTGAAACCATAAAATGTTAATTTATTTCTCTTCAAAATTACGAGGCTCGATTAAGGTTTCAAATCCTATAAACCAAGTCTGAAACCAGAAAAAGTAAATTTATTTCTCTTCAAAATTACCAGGCTCGATTAAGGTTTCAAATCATATAAACCAAGTCTGAAACCATAAAATGTTAATTTATTTCTCTTCAAAATTACGAGGCTCGATTAAGGTTTCAAATCCTATAGACCAAGTCTGAAACCAGAAAAAGTAAATTTATTTCTCTTCAAAATTACGAGGCTCGATTAAGGTTTCAAATCCTATAAACCAAGTCTGAAACCATAAAATTTTAATTTATTTCTCTTCAAAATTACGAGGCTCGATTAAGGTTTCAAATCCTATAAACCAAGTCTGAAACCAGAAAAAGCAAATTTATTTCTCTTCAAAATTACGAGGCTCGATTAAGGTTTCAAATCCTATAAACCGAGTTTGAAATCATAAAATGTTAATTTATTTCTCTTCAAAATTACGAGGCTCGATTAAGGTTTCAAATCCTATAAACCAAGTCTGAAACCAGAAAAAGTAAATTTATTTCTCTTCAAAATTACGAGGGTCGATTAAGGTTTCAAATCCGATAAACCAAGTCTGAAACCAGAAAAAGTAAATTTATTTCTCTTCAAAATTACGAGGCTCGATTAAGGTTTCAAATCCTATAAACCAAGTCTGAAACCAGACAAAAGTAATTAAAACTTGTGTCAAAATGAAGTAAATGTATTTTTCTTCAAAATTAGGAGGATCGATTAAGGTTTCAAATCCGATAAACCAAGTCTGAAACCAGAAAAAGTAAATTTATTTCTCTTCAAAATTACGAGGGTCGATTAAGGTTTCAAATCCTATAAACCAAGTCTGAAACCAGAAAAAGTAATTAAAACCTGTGTCAAAATGAAGTAAATTTATTTCTCTTCAAAATTACGAGGGTCGATTAAGGTTTCAAATCCTATAAACCAAGTCTGAAACCAGAAAATGTTAATTTATTTCTCTTCAAAATTACGAGGCTCGATTAAGGTTTCAAATCCTATAAACCAAGTCTGAAACCAGAAAAATTAATTAAAACTTGTGTGAAAATGAAGTAAATGTATTTCTCTTCAAACTTACGAGGGTCGATTAAGGTTTCAAATCAGATAAACCAGGTCCGAAACCAGAAAAAGTAAATTTATTTCTCTTCAAAATTATGAGGCTCGATTAAGGTTTCAAATCCTATAAACCAAGTCTGAAACCATGAAAAGTTAATTTATTTCTCTTCAAAATTACGAGGGTCGATTAAGGTTTCAAATCCTATAAACCAAGTCTGAAACCAGAAAAAGTAATTAAAACCTGTGTCAAAATGAAGTAAATTTATTTCTTTTCAAAATTACGAGGGTCGATTAAGGTTTCAAATCCTATAAACCAAGTCTGAAACCAGAAAAAAGTAATTAAAACTCGTCTCAAAATTAAATAAATTTATTTCTCTTCAAAATTACGAGGCTCGTTTAAGGTTTCAAATCCTATAAACCAAGTCTGAAACCTGAAAAACTAAATTTATTTCTCTTCAAAATTACGAGGCTCGATTAAGGTTTCAAATCCTATAAACCAAGTCTGAAACCAGAAAAAAGTAATTAAAACTCGTCTCAAAATTAAGTAAATTTATTCCTCTTCAAAATTACGAGGCTCGTTTAAGGTTTCAAATCCTATAAACCAAGTCTGAAACCAGAAAAGTAATTAAAACTGGTGTCAAAATTAAGTAAATTTATTTCTCTTCAAAATTACGAGGGTCGATTAAGGTTTCAAATCCTATAAACAAAGTCTGAAACCATAAAATGTTAATTTATTTCTCTTCAAAATTACGAGGCTCGATTAAGGTTTAAAATCCTATAAACCAAGTCTGAAACCAGAAAAAGTAAATTTATTTCTCTTCAAAATTACGAGGCTCGATTAAGGTTTCAAATCCTATAAACCAAGTCTGAAACCATAAAATGTTAATTTATTTCTCTTCAAAATTACGAGGCTCGATTAAGGTTTCAAATCCTATAAACCAAGTCTGAAACCAGAAAAAGTAAATTTATTTCTCTTCAAAATTACCAGGCTCGATTAAGGTTTCAAATCCTATAAACCAAGTCTGAAACCATAAAATGTTAATTTATTTCTCTTCAAAATTACGAGGCTCGATTAAGGTTTCAAATCCTATAGACCAAGTCTGAAACCAGAAAAAGTAAATTTATTTCTCTTCAAAATTACGAGGCTCGATTAAGGTTTCAAATCCTATAAACCGAGTTTGAAATCATAAAATGTTAATTTATTTCTCTTCAAAATTACGAGGCTCGATTAAGGTTTCAAATCCTATAAACCAAGTCTGAAACCAGAAAAAATAAATTTATTTCTCTTCAAAATTACGAGGGTCGATTAAGGTTTCAAATCCGATAAACCAAGTCTGAAACCAGAAAAAGTAAATTTATTTCTCTTCAAAATTACGAGGCTCGATTAAGGTTTCAAATCCTATAAACCAAGTCTGAAACCAGACAAAAGTAATTAAAACTTGTGTCAAAATGAAGTAAATGTATTTTTCTTCAAAATTAGGAGGATCGATTAAGGTTTCAAATCCGATAAACCAAGTCTGAAACCAGAAAAAGTAAATTTATTTCTCTTCAAAATTACGAGGGTCGATTAAGGTTTCAAATCCTATAAACCAAGTCTGAAACCAGAAAAAGTAATTAAAACCTGTGTCAAAATGAAGTAAATTTATTTCTCTTCAAAATTACGAGGGTCGATTAAGGTTTCAAATCCTATAAACCAAGTCTGAAACCAGAAAATGTTAATTTATTTCTCTTCAAAATTACGAGGCTCGATTAAGGTTTCAAATCCTATAAACCAAGTCTGAAACCAGAAAAATTAATTAAAACTTGTGTGAAAATGAAGTAAATGTATTTCTCTTCAAACTTACGAGGGTCGATTAAGGTTTCAAATCAGATAAACCAGGTCCGAAACCAGAAAAAGTAAATTTATTTCTCTTCAAAATTATGAGGCTCGATTAAGGTTTCAAATCCTATAAACCAAGTCTGAAACCATGAAAAGTTAATTTATTTCTCTTCAAAATTACGAGGGTCGATTAAGGTTTCAAATCCTATAAACCAAGTCTGAAACCAGAAAAAGTAATTAAAACCTGTGTCAAAATTAAGTAAATTTATTTCTCTTCAAAATTACGAGGGTCGATTAAGGTTTCAAATCCTATAAACCAAGTCTGAAACCAGAAAAAAGTAATTAAAACTCGTCTCAAAATTAAATAAATTTATTTCTCTTCAAAATTACGAGGCTCGTTTAAGGTTTCAAATCCTATAAACCAAGTCTGAAACCTGAAAAACTAAATTTATTTCTCTTCAAAATTACGAGGCTCGATTAAGTTTTAAAATCCTATAAACCAAGTCTGAAACCAGAAAAAAGTAATTAAAACTCGTCTCAAAATTAAGTAAATTTATTCCTCTTCAAAATTACGAGGCTCGTTTAAGGTTTCAAATCCTATAAACCAAGTCTGAAACCAGAAAAGTAATTAAAACTGGTGTCAAAATTAAGTAAATTTATTTCTCTTCAAAATTACGAGGGTCGATTAAGGTTTCAAATCCTATAAACCAAGTCTGAAACCATAAAATGTTAATTTATTTCTCTTCAAAATTACGAGGCTCGATTAAGGTTTAAAATCCTATAAACCAAGTCTGAAACCAGAAAAAGTAAATTTATTTCTCTTCAAAATTACGAGGCTCGATTAAGGTTTCAAATCCTATAAACCAAGTCTGAAACCATAAAATGTTAATTTATTTCTCTTCAAAATTACGAGGCTCGATTAAGGTTTCAAATCCTATAAACCAAGTCTGAAACCAGAAAAAGTAAATTTATTTCTCTTCAAAATTACCAGGCTCGATTAAGGTTTCAAATCCTATAAACCAAGTCTGAAACCATAAAATGTTAATTTATTTCTCTTCAAAATTACGAGGCTCGATTAAGGTTTCAAATCCTATAGACCAAGTCTGAAACCAGAAAAAGTAAATTTATTTCTCTTCAAAATTACGAGGCTCGATTAAGGTTTCAAATCCTATAAACCAAGTCTGAAACCATAAAATGTTAATTTATTTCTCTTCAAAATTACGAGGCTCGATTAAGGTTTCAAATCCTATAAACCAAGTCTGAAACCAGAAAAAGCAAATTTATTTCTCTTCAAAATTACGAGGCTCGATTAAGGTTTCAAATCCTATAAACCGAGTTTGAAATCATAAAATGTTAATTTATTTCTCTTCAAAATTACGAGGCTCGATTAAGGTTTCAAATCCTATAAACCAAGTCTGAAACCAGAAAAAGTAAATTTATTTCTCTTCAAAATTACGAGGGTCGATTAAGGTTTCAAATCCGATAAACCAAGTCTGAAACCAGAAAAAGTAAATTTATTTCTCTTCAAAATTACGAGGCTCGATTAAGGTTTCAAATCCTATAAACCAAGTCTGAAACCAGACAAAAGTAATTAAAACTTGTGTCAAAATGAAGTAAATGTATTTTTCTTCAAAATTAGGAGGATCGATTAAGGTTTCAAATCCGATAAACCAAGTCTGAAACCAGAAAAAGTAAATTTATTTCTCTTCAAAATTACGAGGGTCGATTAAGGTTTCAAATCCTATAAACCAAGTCTGAAACCAGAAAAAGTAATTAAAACCTGTGTCAAAATGAAGTAAATTTATTTCTCTTCAAAATTACGAGGGTCGATTAAGGTTTCAAATCCTATAAACCAAGTCTGAAACCATAAAATGTTAATTTATTTCTCTTCAAAATTACGAGGCTCGATTAAGGTTTAAAATCCTATAAACCAAGTCTGAAACCAGAAAAAGTAAATTTATTTCTCTTCAAAATTACGAGGCTCGATTAAGGTTTCAAATCCTATAAACCAAGTCTGAAACCATAAAATGTTAATTTATTTCTTTTCAAAATTACGAGGCTCGATTAAGGTTTCAAATCCTATAAACCAAGTCTGAAACCAGAAAAAGTAAATTTATTTCTCTTCAAAATTACCAGGCTCGATTAAGGTTTCAAATCCTATAAACCAAGTCTGAAACCATAAAATGTTAATTTATTTCTCTTCAAAATTACGAGGCTCGATTAAGGTTTCAAATCCTATAAACCAAGTCTGAAACCAGAAAAAGTAAATTTATTTCTCTTCAAAATTACGAGGCTCGATTAAGGTTTCAAATCCTATAAACCAAGTCTGAAACCATAAAATGTTAATTTATTTCTCTTCAAAATTACGAGGCTCGATTAAGGTTTCAAATCCTATAAACCAAGTCTGAAACCAGAAAAAGCAAATTTATTTCTCTTCAAAATTACGAGGCTCGATTAAGGTTTCAAATCCTATAAACCAAGTCTGAAACCAGAAAAAGTAAATTTATTTCTCTTCAAAATTACGAGGGTCGATTAAGTTTTCAAATCCGATAAACCAAGTCTGAAACCAGAAAAAGTAAATTTATTTCTCTTCAAAATTACGAGGGTCGATTAAGGTTTCAAATCCTATCAACTAAGTCTGAAACCATAAAAAGTAAATTTATTTCTCTTCAAAATTACGAGGGTCGATTAAGGTTTCAAATCCTATAAACCAAGTCTGAAACCAGAAAAAGTAAATTTATTTCTCTTCAAAATTACGAGGCTCGATTAAGGTTTCAAATCCTATAAACCAAGTCTGAAACCAGAAAAGTAATTAAAACTGGTGTCAAAATTAAGTAAATTTATTTCTCTTCAAAATTACGAGGGTCGATTAAGGTTTCAAATCCTATAAACCAAGTCTGAAACCAGAAAAAGTAAATTTATTTCTCTTCAAAATTACGAGGCTCGATTAAGGTTTCAAATCCTATAAACCAAGTCTGAAACCATAAAATGTTAATTTATTTCTCTTCAAAATTACGAGGCTCGATTAAGGTTTCAAATCCTATAAACCAAGTCTGAAACCAGAAAAAGCAAATTTATTTCTCTTCAAAATTACGAGGCTCGATTAAGGTTTCAAATCCTATAAACCAAGTCTGAAACCAGAAAAAGTAAATTTATTTCTCTTCAAAATTACCAGGCTCGATTAAGGTTTCAAATCCTATAAACCAAGTCTGAAACCATAAAATGTTAATTTATTTCTCTTCAAAATTACGAGGCTCGATTAAGGTTTCAAATCCGATAAACCAAGTCTGAAACCAGAAAAAGTAAATTTATTTCTCTTCAAAATTACGAGGGTCGATTAAGGTTTCAAATCCTATCAACTAAGTCTGAAACCATAAAAAGTAAATTTATTTCTCTTCAAAATTACGAGGGTCGATTAAGGTTTCAAATCCTATAAACCAAGTCTGAAACCAGAAAAAGTAAATTTATTTCTCTTCAAAATTACGAGGCTCGATTAAGGTTTCAAATCCTATAAACCAAGTCTGAAACCAGAAAAAGTAAATTTATTTCTCTTCAAAATTACCAGGCTCGATTAAGGTTTCAAATCCTATAAACCAAGTCTGAAACCATAAAATGTTAATTTATTTCTCTTCAAAATTACGAGGCTCGATTAAGGTTTCAAATCCTATAAACAAAGTCTGAAACCAGAAAAAGTAAATTTATTTCTCTTCAAAATTACGAGGCTCGATTAAGGTTTAAAATCCTATAAACCAAGTCTGAAACCAGAAAAAGTAAATTTATTTCTCTTCAAAATTACGAGGGTCGATTAAGGTTTCAAATCCTATAAACCAAGTCTGAAACCAGAAAAAGTAATTAAAACCTGTGTCAAAATGAAGTAAATTTATTTCTCTTCAAAATTACGAGGGTCGATTAAGGTTTCAAATCCTATAAACCAAGTCTGAAACCAGAAAAAGTAAATTTATTTCTCTTCAAAATTACCAGGCTCGATTAAGGTTTCAAATCCTATAAACCAAGTCTGAAACCATAAAATGTTAATTTATTTCTCTTCAAAATTACGAGGCTCGATTAAGGTTTCAAATCCTATAAACAAAGTCTGAAACCAGAAAAAGTAAATTTATTTCTCTTCAAAATTACGAGGCTCGATTAAGGTTTAAAATCCTATAAACCAAGTCTGAAACCAGAAAAAGTAAATTTATTTCTCTTCAAAATTACGAGGGTCGATTAAGGTTTCAAATCCTATAAACCAAGTCTGAAACCAGAAAAAGTAATTAAAACCTGTGTCAAAATGAAGTAAATTTATTTCTCTTCAAAATTACGAGGGTCGATTAAGGTTTCAAATCCTATAAACCAAGTCTGAAACCAGAAAAAGTAAATTTATTTCTCTTCAAAATTACCAGGCTCGATTAAGGTTTCAAATCCTATAAACCAAGTCTGAAACCATAAAATGTTAATTTATTTCTCTTCAAAATTACGAGGCTCGATTAAGGTTTCAAATCCTATAAACAAAGTCTGAAACCAGAAAAAGTAAATTTATTTCTCTTCAAAATTACGAGGCTCGATTAAGGTTTAAAATCCTATAAACCAAGTCTGAAACCAGAAAAAGTAAATTTATTTCTCTTCAAAATTACGAGGCTCGATTAAGGTTTCAAATCCTATAAACCAAGTCTGAAACCATAAAATGTTAATTTATTTCTCTTCAAAATTACGAGGCTCGATTAAGGTTTCAAATCCTATAAACCAAGTCTGAAACCATAAAAAGTAAATTTATTTCTCTTCAAAATTACGAGGGTCGATTAAGGTTTCAAATCCTATAAACCAAGTCTGAAACCATAAAATGTTAATTTATTTCTCTTCAAAATTACGAGGCTCGATTAAGGTTTCAAATCCTATAAACCAAGTCTGAAACCAGAAAAACTAAATTTATTTCTCTTCAAAATTACGAGGCTCGATTAAGGTTTCAAATCCTATAAACCAAGTCTGAAACCAGAAAAAGTAAATTTATTTCTCTTCAAAATTACCAGGGTCGATTAAGGTTTCAAATCCTATAAACCAAGTCTGAAACCAGAAAAAGTAAATTTATTTCTCTTCAAAATTACGAGAGTCGATTAAGGTTTCAAATCCTATAAACCAAGTCTGAAACCAGAAAAAGTAATTAAAACCTGTGTCAAAATGAAGTAAATTTATTTCTCTTCAAAATTACGAGGGTCGATTAAGGTTTCAAATCCTATAAACCAAGTCTGAAACCAGAAAAAGTAAATTTATTTCTCTTCAAAATTACGAGGCTCGATTAAGGTTTCAAATCCTATAAACCAAGTCTGAAACCAGAAAAAGTAATTAAAACTTGTGTCAAAATGAAGTAAATTTATTTCTCTTCAAAATTACGAGTATCGATTAATAAGTAAGGTTTCCTATCCTATAAACCAAGATTGAGATCAGAAAAGGAATGGTACCAAAAGAAAAGAAAATCCTGTACCATAATGAAATAAATTTATTTCTCTTCAAAATTACGATGTTATTTTTCCGCATAATCATCATTTAGCGCGTGGCATTATTTCAAAAATTTTTTTTTCATTCCGTTCTTGTAGATAATTTCTTATTCGCTTTTGATCCAATTTACACACAGCGACCCCATCTGGAATTCGGCGTCACACGGAATGTACCGGATGTTAACCCAATCTTTCGGTTTCTGTCACAGACATAGTTTTGATGATGCCAAATCAGGGTCTGTACGGGTGGTGTGCAATACCTGTGAATGTCACTTTTCTCACCGTTTTTTTTTTCTCACAATAAGGTTCATCCTGGACAAGGCCTGGAGGTCACACTAGGTTGAGGGTTATATTAAGAGGCAGTTTATGCCGATGTGAGGAAGATGACGGTTAACCCTAGACTTGAACAGGTTAAGATTGTAATGATTGGGGAAACATCCATTTTTGAGTTGTTTCCACAGAGCATGGTTCACTAGAAGAAGCTGTTCGAGTGGAACTTCTTAGCAGTGAAATACGGAGAGAATGTTGACGCTTTGCTACAATGTGAGTGGCACGGCGGGTCCTGGGAGTGAAGGTTAGACCTAGCGGAACCAAGGAGGGCAGTTCGCCTGAACATTTTCCATGGAAGTAGCGATAGAGAAATGAGAGTCTTGCCACATTCCCGCCTTTAAGAGAGAGGTTGGCGCTTACCAGGGCTTGGAGTCGCTTTTGGACTCTATCGAAACTGGATAGGGAGAACTAGACAGCAGTACGTTCCTGCGTTGTTGGAATACAAAAATTGCTCGTTTTAGGTTCTTTCTGCTACATACGTGTTAAGTAACCTCAAGTTTTCACAATACCTCACCGAATTTATCGGCAGCCTTGTTTAGCTAAGAATTCGATCACTGATCGCTGCCTTAGACATAATTCGGACATGGTACTCCTAAGTAACGAACGACTATTTCTTCACTCAGGTAACGGGCACAGAACACGTTCGAAAATGTGTCTATATACTATCAAGTATGTATTTCTATCTTCACTATTAGCGACGGCACGTGGTGGGAGACGTTACATGTTAATCAACGTCTCTGAAAATGTTATATTTTGCTGACTTTAATTAATCTGCCGAGTCAATAATTCATCTTAATTAAAACTGCCCGTAGCGTTTCCCCGTGTTTCAATATTATTTAAGCGTTTTAATTACTCTTATCCGATATTTCGTTTCGGAGATTAGAATTTGCAGAACAGGCAACGAAAGGCGAGAAGAAGAAGCGGGAGAAGTCGATGTGTGGCAGATATTGTGGGGAGATAATTGTTTTGGGTAACATGTTTATTCAAAAAGATGAATTGTGATTCTCGTCTTTGTAATCGACAAATCTCCTCCCCGCCTATTGCAAACCGAATGATTCCAAGATCAGCCAATCAGATTAATAGTTCGATTAAACGTTCGATTAAAATGTCTTTAGTTTTTCGATAAGTCGGAGGGATTGAGTTATTTGAATATGGGGATGAAGTATATTGGTATTAATAGTTTTCGCCTAAATGTTGACGTTTTAAGAAAACCTTCTTGGTTGAATATACTACCCCGTAGAAGGAAATGCTATATGGCTAGAACGTTCGCTTCCTGATCATGAGACTCGGGTTCGAATCTCATCGTGGCCGATTGGTCTTGATTTCTTGATGATATCGGTCTCGGGGAGGCACAATCAGTGTCCAGCACTTTTGGAAAGTACCTGAAAAACATTCCACGGGTTGACCGAGCATTGTGAGTGAAATTTGGGATGAGAAGTTACAATATTTACATTATTCGGACTATTGTCCTCATCTTTGTCGCCATATTTATCACAACGTTTCGGCCGTTGTACGGTCCGGCTTTCTTCAGGTGGTTGGAATGTCGAACTGACCCCTTTATTTCGCTCGCTGGGGGAAGACTGTTCTAGTTCCACGTGCCAAGTCTAATGGATGTCAGTTATCAGTTATCTCCTGTTAATTCCCCTCTCCAAGTTCTCCACCGCCTTAACCAGGTATTGAACTCACACTCTTTGGGTCCTGTCACTGGATCTAACTGAATAACTGGATAGCCTTTAACCACTGTGCCATGTGTCCTTGAGGACAACGACCGAAACGTTGTGATAAATACGGTGACAAAGACGAGGACAATAGTCCGAATAATGTAAATAGTGTGCATAATACCTCATCTCAGAAATATAGACAGATAGTGAAGTCGTCGTGACGGGGGTTTGAGCGTGCTGACCTTGATCTTGCTAGATAATGCGTTCACTCCCCGAAACTAAGGTCCGCTCAGCATAGTTGCAGTATAGACCCCCAGGTACAGCCTCCAGCAAGGATCAAAATGTGCCTCTGAAGCAAGAATTAGCTAACCGCCCTAGTACACAGGACTTTCGATACGAGTAGCCGGCCATCCAGTAGGAAATTTGAAGTAAAATCCTATATTTACCAATTATATTAGCATATACTAGCCGAGGTACCCACCGTTGCCCGGGTGTACATGGCTGCAATTATATAACCTCACTCCCCGTATACCCGTGCCCCGGTCTAGAAATGTCTGCCTTCGCCCTCGCTTACATGCATCTGCCGTTGATATACTAACCTACTCTTCCCTCATCTTTTTACGGTATGTCCTTCGCAAGTGTTTGATTGTTCTTAATAAAGGAATTTAATCGATAAAAACTCGTGTTTAAATTGTTTCAATGTTTTAGATATTCAGTAAATTTCCTATAGCCGTAATAACTTTCAAATAGTATGGCATTGTTCACAAATGTAACCATAAAAAAACAGGGATGAATTGTCAGAGCTTAACTCAACTGCAAGTGCAAACGCATGAACGCCCTCCTCCTTCTTCGCACGTTTACGGTAAAGCTGGGGTTAATAAAAGGTTCTTCGGGAATTTTTCCCTTTTAACGCTTCAATAATCTTTCTCAAACAATCTTTGAATCAAAGTTTGTTCGAATGCCAATTTAGGATGGAATCATATGAAGAAAATATTGGCAAAAAGACCTAGTTTGGCACAGATTTCGTTCACTTAACTGAAATAATCTAAACCAAACATTCACGCAAGACAATTTGCTTGTCATATGTAATTTACATGGCAAATCTAGAAAAAAATCGGATGAAAAACCAGGGAGTTATGACCGAAAAACGGGCTTTTTAAACAGTTAGAGGTAGAGATGGATTCGTGCCTTTCCTAGGGGTATTTGCATGTAAATGAATATACGTATGTAATTACGCGCGTAAAGGCTGTAAGGTTAGGTTTGAGCAATATATGGTAACAAGACTCCACATTTGGTTTGATATGACACTTATTCACTCCAATCTTAACCAATTCAAGAGCTTATTGTTATCTTTCTCATAATATGCATTTTAAACATCCTCCTTTTACGTTTATATAACATTATTCACTGACGCTCTACCTTGAGTGACTCTTGAGCCTTGTATTGCGGGAACAATTAGCAAAAGAAAAGGAGAAACTATAAACATAACGCGTAATGATATTGTATAGCAAAAGCCATCTATTTATTAGGAATCTTTCAGAGAATTGCCCCATTTAATCAACGGCTGAATTTGTTGAAGAACTTGAAATTGAATGAGTTAAAATTTGTAAGATTTTTCCAGAATATTAAAAAAAAAAGAACACAGGAAAAATGATCAGATTGTAGCATTGGACAATGTTTCACCACGTGCGTTTCAGGAGGCACGGTGGAGTAATGGATAACGGCTCGGACTGAGGAACCGTAGAGGCGAGTTCGAATTCCAGTCGAATCCGTTACATTCACTTACGTGCTAACACCCTTGGGAAAGGTGTGAATCCTCTTCTTCTCCCTCCAACTATAAATAGCAGGACAGACTGAGTTCTATAGCCTTGGATGGCAACTGGTCTAGGAAAAGGTCAACTCTGAATTCAAAACCATTCGGCGTCTGCACCGGCATCCAGCGGCCTCTTGGTTACTCCTGCCTCTGCGTCTGTGGAAATTCTGCGGCAAGTAAGAGCATATTCCTCCCTCCACTGGGATAGCACGCGAGGTGTGGGGACCGCGTGTGAAGTTCAAACTCCCTTGTTACTCCGTTTCAAGAATTCGCCGCCGTTGGAATCGGGAATGGCTGTCGCTCGTTTCAGCATTGGCGACGGATCGCCGTGCTTGGTCGGCCTTCGTTCCGGACGCGGTGAATTCCTTGGAAGGAGCCGGCTTAACCGATCCAGGGTGAATGCCGCAACATACATACATACATACGTGCGTTTCACATCTTGCTAAGGATTAATTATTTGGCAATGATTAACCTTCGTGCGCGCCAAAAAATTCTCAAGAACAAAAAAAATTATAAATCCATTTCTATATAATAAGTGTGAATGTCTTTGTGTCACTGTGTCACATTTTACAACTTTACTCCTAGAGACCGTAGCGCAACATACCATACCATTTTGGAATCAGGCCGACTGGGTGAGGAAATTATAAATCGTGAAATTTTGGATTCCAAAATTTTCATGACTGCGATTGTTTTCGTCGATTTTTTTCCGTGATTTATTGCGATGAATTTTTGAAATAAAAATAATTGTTTATACGGAAAGCAATGAACTACCTCCATCAAATTGTCTTTCAGTTAAGTGCCGGCAGTAGAATTATCGTTGAACATTTAAAAGGTAAGCTTAAATGTTAATGCAATACTTAAATGCTGCGATCAATTTTGAGTTCTTCTGTAGTTTATTGTTGCCTATCGCATCTACCCCTCCCTACCTATTGTGATTAAGGCGCAATCAAGAGCTCACCACAGGAGCTAGCTTAAATTACCCTCGTAAACTATTTTCAGTTCAAGGCTGTAACGTGATATGCTAAGGATATCATGGACCGAACGTGTGAGCAACGATGAGGTCTTAGAGAGGATGAAAACAAGGAGGAGGCTTATACTTAATACCTGGAAGAGACAAGTGAAGTTCTGGGACACATAATTAGGAAGGAGGGTCTGCAGAAATTGATACTCACGGGTCTAACAGAGGGAATGAGAAAAGGAAAATCAACGTATGGTATACCGGGCTGGCGTAAGCAAGTGGATGACGAAACTGGGGGAGGAATCAGAAGGAAGGAACATGTTGAGAGCTGCAAGGGATAGAGAGAGGTGGAGAGCCATGATCTTCTACGTCCTGAAAGGACATGGCACATAAAAAGAAGGAGATGCTTTTAAGCTAGTTTATTATATGTTTAGCATTATTAAGCGACTTTTATGTTTGGCATTATTAATTGGTTTTACTCTAGTTCATTATAGGTTCAGCATTATGAAGTGGCTTTTATGTTTGGTATTATAAAGTGGCTTTTAAACTAGTTCATTATATATTTAGAATTGTTAAGCGGCTTTTATGTTTGGTATTATTAAGTGGCTTTTACCCTTGTTAATTATATATTAAGCATTATGTAGTGGCTTTTATCTTTGGTATTATAAAGTGGCTTTTAAGCTAGTTCATTATATGTTTAGCATTATTAAACGGCTTTTATTTTTGGTATTATTAAGTGGCTTTTAAGCTAGTTCATTATATGTTTAGCATTATCAAGCGACTTTTATGTTTGGTATTATTAAGTGGCTTTTACCCTTGTTCATTATATGTTTAGCATTATCAAGCGACATTTATGCTTGGTATTATTAAGTGGCTTTTAAGCCAGTTCATTATATGTTTAGCTTTATGAAGCGGCTTTTATGTTTGGTATTATAAAGTGGCCTTTAATTTAGTTCATTATATGTTTAGCCTTATGATGCGGCTTTTATGTTTGGTATTATAAAGTGGCTTTTAAACTAGTTCATTATATGTTTAGCATTATGAAGCGGCTTTTATGTTTGATATTATAAAGTGGCTTTTAAGCTATTTAATTATATGTTTAGCATTGTTACAATTCTAATAATCGTGTTCTAAAGCAGGAGTCATTGCCGAGGAGTCAAGACAGTTAAAATAATAATGGTGTTAAGGGATAAAAATGTTCTTTTAGAACACCGGGTACGAAGATTAAATATTGTCAATTTGTCTTTTTGTAGCTGTCGATAAACCCGCGGAAAGACGGGAACTTCTGTGTGAAATCAAGGATCAGGCCGTTGCGTTCATTAGAAATTAGATGCTGCAGAACTCTCCTACGTATCTTCTGCGCAGACTGCACCACGAATAAACCTCGGCGAGACAACTTTAGACAAGAACAAGTCCAGTGGAATCCACATAGCGCCATCAAGAAAGGGAAGTTGACATAGTATTGTCACGTCATAAAGAGTAAAAAATCTATTTGACTGCAAGGTTCTAATTCCGGCAAAAGAAGAAGAAGCAGACAAAGAAAAATGGGTTAGAGGTCATCACTGAACTCAGTAATGACCTCTTGCTATCAACTGATTAGATGATCTTTTTTAGAGTCTCAGACATTCGTATGGAACTGATGTAAACGAAAGGGACTGTAAGTCCGACATAGCTGACTCTGTTCCAAGTGTCACCTAGCTAGCCACCTGACCAAGCAAGTGAAGAAACACCAGAAACGAGGCTCGAGTTAGTTACTCGTCGTGGCTTTATTTACACCTGTTGTGAGCCTGCAGCGGTCTTTTCCCAGCGTGTGGTATGCAGCAACACGAACGAGAATGGGACCGCAACAAGAGGTATACGCTGGCCGGTCTGCAGTAATGGTTCCGTCTCACTGCAATTATCCACCCCTGTTATCATTTATCGGCGTGACTTCATTACATTATCAGTTTCACTTTGCAAATCGTCTAGCTTAACTATGTCAGTGTGTCTAATTTAATATTATGGGACCCACTGAAAGAAAGGGTTGTGTGTGCTGTACAACCCCCCCCCCCAAAAAAAAACAAAACAAAAAAAGGTTACCTGGTGATATACGAAGTGCATTCCATATCTTCTGAGTGATTTTCAGGAGAGACAGTTATTAATTTAAAAGTCAGTTATGTGCCATGCGTGATACACGCTTAGGCGATCATGTATCTTTCGATACATGACTGACGAGGCAGATTTTTTACTCACATTAGGTTGCTATTTCTTTCTGCGGTAGACCAGTTACCATCCAACCAAGTCTGTCCTGCTATTTACCCAGAGCCGAGGGGAAGAAATGGAGTCACACCTTTTCCAATAGTATTAGCATGTAAGTGAATGTCATGCATTCGACTGGAAACTCATTTGGTATCGATAATTCTCATATGATTTCCTCAATTTCTCGCTTTAATTTTGCCTTCCAACTCGTTTTTTTTGTCTCGTGTTTAATCTTTTATTTGTCTAAACATTCAGTTTTTCACGAGCTGCTAAAGCTGTCGCATATATGACATTATTTACTTTCTGGTGCTTTCGGAGGCACGGTGGAATAATGGATAGCGACTCAGATTGAGGAATCAGAGAGCCGAGTTCGAATTCCAGTCGAATCCATTACATTCACTTACGTGTTAATAGCCTTTGTACTTTGAATTATTCCTTCAAAGTAGGAACACCTGAGTTCAGTGCACTTGTAGCGCTCCAACCATTTCGGTAAGGCCTCCATGGAAGTCATTCAAAGGGAAGATGTCCAAGACGGTTTTCATCGCTTCCTTCATCTTAATGCATCCCAAACATTTTCTCCTGAGTTTCTACTTCAGTTTGGGGAACAACAAAAAGATCACAGATGGCAAAATCTGAGGGGTTGATATACCTTAAAACAAACCAAACCAAATCAGATTGGATTCAATCTGGAATAAAAAAAGTTGGCAGTTCAGCTTATTAGATATATAGTAATGATATACTAAAATTAAAATAATCTAGGATTGTTATAATTGACTCCCCTAAAAAAAGTTTCAAAACTTCTGGAATACACTTCGTATTTTTAATACATATCCAGTCCAGTAAGAAGAGCTTGGACAATAATTTCCCGAGAGATACTTGTCCAGCTTTCCAAGTGGATCATTGTCTTTCATAACTATCTATGAATTGTCTTGAATCACTGTCTGATTCACTGCCAGTACAGTAAGTATTAGATTCCCCTTGCAATATATCTGGAATGCACCTTGTATTTTTAATACATATCCAGTCCAGTAAGAAGACAATGGGCAATAATTTCCTGAGAGATACTTGTCCAGCTTTCCAAGTGGATCATTGTCTTTCATAACTATCTATGAATTGTCTTGAATCACTGTCTGATTCACTGCCAGTACAGTAAGTATTAGATTCCCCTTGCAATATATCTGGAATGCACCTTGTATTTTTAATACATATCCAGTCCAGTAAGAAGACCTTGGACAATAATTTCCTGAGAGATACTTGTCCAGCTTTCAAAGTGGATCATTGTCTTTCATAACTATCTATGAATTGTCTTGAATCACTGTCTAATTCACTGCCAGTACAGTAAGTATTAGATTCCCCTTGCAATATATCTGGAATGCACCTTGTATTTTTAATACATATCCAGTCCAGTAAGAAGACCTTGGACAATAATTTCCTGAGAGATACTTGTCCAGCTTTCCAAGTGGATCATTGTCTTTCATAACTATCTATGAATTGTCTTGAATCACTGTCTGATTCACTGCCAGTACAGTAAGTATTAGTTTCCACTTGCAATATATCTGGAATGCAGCTTGTATTTTTAATACATATCCAGTCCAGTAAGAAGACCTTGGACAATAATTTCCCGAGAGATACTTGTCCAGCTTTCCAAGTGGATCATTGTCTTTCATAACTATCTATGAATTGTCTTGAATCACTGTCTGATTCACTGCCAGTACAGTAAGTATTAGATTCCCCTTGCAATATATCTGGAATGCACCTTGTATTTTTAATATATATCCAGTCCAGTAAGAAGACCTTGGACAATAATTTCCTGAGAGATACTTGTCCAGCTTTCCAAGTGGATCATTGTCTTTCATAACTATCTATGAATTGTCTTGAATCACTGTCTGATTCACTGCCAGTACAGTAAGTATTAGATTCCCCTTGCAATATATCTGGAATGCACCTTGTATTTTTAATACATATCCAGTCCAGTAAGAAGACCTTGGACAATAATTTCCCGAGAGATACTTGTCCAGCTTTACAAGTGGATCATTGTCTTTCATAACTATCTATGAATTGTCTTGAATCACTGTCTGATTCACTGCCAGTACAGTAAGTATTAGATTCCGCTTGCAATATATCTGGAATGCACCTTGTATTTTTAATACATATCCAGTCCAGTAAGAAGACCTTGGACAATAATTTCCTGAGAGATACTTGTCCAGCTTTCCAAGTGGATCATTGTCTTTCATAACTATCTATGAATTGTCTTGAATCACTGTCTGATTCACTGCCAGTACAGTAAGTATTAGATTTCCCTTGCAATATATCTGGAATGCACCTTGTATTTTTAATACATATCCAGTCCAGTAAGAAGACCTTGGACAATAATTTCCCGAGAGATACATGTTCAGCTTTCCAAGCGGATCATTGTCTTTCATAACTATCTATGAATTGTCTTGAATAACTGTCTGATTCACTGCCAGTACAGTAAGTATTAGATTCCCCTTGCAATATATCTGGAATGCACCTTGGATTTTTAATACATATCCAGTCCAGTAAGAAGACCTTGGGCAATAATTTCCTGAGAGATACTTGTCCAGCTTTCCAAGTGGATCATTGTCTTTCATAACTATCTATGAATTGTCTTGAATCACTGTCTGATTCACTGCCAGTACAGTAAGTATTAGATTCCCCTTGCAATATATCTGGAATGCACCTTGTATTTTTAATACATATCCAGTCCAGTAAGAAGACCTTGGACAATAATTTCCTGAGAGATACTTGTCCAGCTTTCCAAGTGGATCATTGTCTTTCATAACTATCTATGAATTGTCTTGAATCACTGTCTGATTCACTGCCAGTACAGTAAGTATTAGATTCCCCTTGCAATATATCTGGAATGCACCTTGTATTTTTAATACATATCCAGTCCAGTAAGAAGACCTTGGACAATAATTTCCCGAGAGATACTTGTCCAGCTTTACAAGTGGATCATTGTCTTTCATAACTATCTATGAATTGTCTTGAATCACTGTCTGATTCACTGCCAGTACAGTAAGTATTAGATTCCCATAGCAATATATCTGGAATGCACCTTGTATTTTTAATACATATCCAGTCCAGTAAGAAGACCTTGGGCAATAATTTCCTGAGAGATACTTGTCCAGCTTTCCAAGTGGATCATTGTCTTTCATAACTATCTATGAATTGTCTTGAATCACTGTCTGATTCACTGCCAGTACGGTAAGTATTAGATTCCCCTTGCAATATATCTGGAATGCACCTTGTATTTTTAATACATATCCAGTCCAGTAAGAAGACCTTGGACAATAATTTCCCGAGAGATACTTGTCCAGCTTTACAAGTGGATCATTGTCTTTCATAACTATCTATGAATTGTCTTGAATCACTGTCTGATTCACTGCCAGTACAGTAAGTATTAGATTCCCCTTGCAATATATCTGGAATGCACCTTGTATTTTTAATACATATCCAGTCCAGTAAGAAGACCTTGGACAATAATTTCCTGAGAGATACTTGTCCAGCTTTCCAAGTGGATCATTGTCTTTCATAACTATCTATGAATTGTCTTGAATCACTGTCTGATTCACTGCCAGTACAGTAAGTATTAGATTCCCCTTGCAATATATCTGGAATGCACCTTGTATTTTTAATACATATCCAGTCCAGTAAGAAGACCTTGGACAATAATTTCCCGAGAGATACTTGTCCAGCTTTACAAGTGGATCATTGTCTTTCATAACTATCTATGAATTGTCTTGAATCACTGTCTGATTCACTGCCAGTACAGTAAGTATTAGATTCCCCTTGCAATATATCTGGAATGCACCTTGTATTTTTAATACATATCCAGTCCAGTAAGAAGACCTTGGACAATAATTTCCTGAGAGATACTTGTCCAGCTTTCCAAGTGGATCATTGTCTTTCATAACTATCTATGAATTATCTTGAATCACTGTCTGATTCACTGCCAGTACAGTAAGTATTAGATTCCCCTTGCAATATATCTGGAATGCACCTTGTATTTTTAATACATATCCAGTCCAGTAAGAAGACCTTGGACAATAATTTCCTGAGAGATACTTGTCCAGCTTTCCAAGTGGATCATTGTCTTTCATAACTATCTATGAATTATCTTGAATCACTGTCTGATTCACTGCCAGTACAGTAAGTATTAGATTCCCCTTGCAATATATCTGGAATGCACCTTGTATTTTTAATACATATCCAGTCCAGTAAGAAGACCTTGGACAATAATTTCCTGAGAGATACTTGTCCAGCTTTCCAAGTGGATCATTGTCTTTCATAACTATCTATGAATTATCTTGAATCACTGTCTGATTCACTGCCAGTACAGTAAGTATTAGATTCCCCTTGCAATATATCTGGAATGCTCCTTGTATTTTTAATACATATCCAGTCCAGTAAGAAGACCTTGGACAATAATTTCCTGAGAGATACTTGTCCAGCTTTCCAAGTGGATCATTGTCTTTCATAACTATCTATGAATTATCTTGAATCACTGTCTGATTCACTGCCAGTACAGTAAGTATTAGATTCCCCTTGCAATATATCTGGAATGCACCTTGTATTTTTAATACATATCCAGTCCAGTAAGAAGACCTTGGACAATAATTTCCTGAGAGATACTTGTCCAGCTTTCCAAGTGGATCATTGTCTTTCATAACTATCTATGAATTGTCTTGAATCACTGTCTGATTCACTGCCAGTACAGTAAGTATTAGATTCCCCTTGCAATATATCTGGAATGCACCTTGTATTTTTAATACATATCCAGTCCAGTAAGAAGACCTTGGACAATAATTTCCCGAGAGATACTTGTCCAGCTTTACAAGTGGATCATTGTCTTTCATAACTATCTATGAATTGTCTTGAATCACTGTCTGATTCACTGCCAGTACAGTAAGTATTAGATTCCCATAGCAATATATCTGGAATGCACCTTGTATTTTTAATACATATCCAGTCCAGTAAGAAGACCTTGGGCAATAATTTCCTGAGAGATACTTGTCCAGCTTTCCAAGTGGATCATTGTCTTTCATAACTATCTTTGAATTGTCTTGAATCACTGTCTGATTCACTGCCAGTACAGTAAGTATTAGATTCCCCTTGCAATATATCTGGAATGCACCTTGTATTTTTAATACATATCCAGTCCAGTAAGAAGACCTTGGACAATAATTTCCTGAGAGATACTTGTCCAGCTTTCCAAGTGGATCATTGTCTTTCATAACTATCTATGAATTGTCTTGAATCACTGTCTGATTCACTGCCAGTACAGTAAGTATTAGATTCCCCTTGCAATATATCTGGAATGCACCTTGTATTTTTAATACATATCCAGTCCAGTAAGAAAACCTTGGACAATAATTTCCTGAGAGATACTTGTCCAGCTTTCCAAGTGGATCATTGTCTTTCATAACTATCTATGAATTGTCTTGAATCACTGTCTGATTCACTGCCAGTACAGTAAGTATTAGATTCCCCTTGCAATATATCTGGAATGCACCTTGTATTTTTAATACATATCCAGTCCAGTAAGAAGACCTTGGGCAATAATTTCCTGAGAGATACTTGTCCAGCTTTCCAAGTGGATCATTGTCTTTCATAACTATCTATGAATTGTCTTGAATCACTGTCTGATTCACTGCCAGTACAGTAAGTATTAGATTCCCCTTGCAATATATCTGGAATGCACCTTGTATTTTTAATACATATCCAGTCCAGTAAGAAGACCTTGGACAATAATTTCCTGAGAGATACTTGTCCAGCTTTCCAAGTGGATCATTGTCTTTCATAACTATCTATGAATTGTCTTGAATCACTGTCTGATTCACTGCCAGTACAGTAAGTATTAGATTCCCCTTGCAATATATCTGGAATGCACCTTGTATTTTTAATACATATCCAGTCCAGTAAGAAGACCTTGGACAATAATTTCCCGAGAGATACTTGTCCAGCTTTACAAGTGGATCATTGTCTTTCATAACTATCTATGAATTGTCTTGAATCACTGTCTGATTCACTGCCAGTACAGTAAGTATTAGATTCCCATAGCAATATATCTGGAATGCACCTTGTATTTTTAATACATATCCAGTCCAGTAAGAAGACCTTGGGCAATAATTTCCTGAGAGATACTTGTCCAGCTTTCCAAGTGGATCATTGTCTTTCATAACTATCTTTGAATTGTCTTGAATCACTGTCTGATTCACTGCCAGTACAGTAAGTATTAGATTCCCCTTGCAATATATCTGGAATGCACCTTGTATTTTTAATACATATCCAGTCCAGTAAGAAGACCTTGGACAATAATTTCCTGAGAGATACTTGTCCAGCTTTCCAAGTGGATCATTGTCTTTCATAACTATCTATGAATTGTCTTGAATCACTGTCTGATTCACAGCCAGTACAGTAAATATTAGATTCCCCTTGCAATATATCTGGAATGCACCTTGTATTTTTAATACATATCCAGTCCAGTAAGAAGAACTTGGACAATAATTTCCCGAGAGATACTTGTCCAGCTTTACAAGTGGATCATTGTCTTTCATAACTATCTATGAATTGTCTTGAATCACTGTCTGATTCACAGCCAGTACAGTAAATATTAGATTCCCCTTGCAATATATCTGGAATGCACCTTGTATTTTTAATACATATCCAGTCCAGTAAGAAGACCTTGGACAATAATTTCCCGAGAGATACTTGTCCAGCTTTACAAGTGGATCATTGTCTTTCATAACTATCTATGAATTGTCTTGAATCACTGTCTGATTCACAGCCAGTACAGTAAATATTAGATTCCCCTTGCAATATATCTGGAATGCACCTTGTATTTTTAATACATATCCAGTCCAGTAAGAAGAACTTGGACAATAATTTCCCGAGAGATACTTGTCCAGCTTTCCAAGTGGATCATTGTCTTTCATAACTATCTATGAATTGTCTTGAATCACTGTCTGATTCACTGCCAGTACAGTAAGTATTAGATTCCCCTTGCAATATATCTGGAATGCACCTTGTATTTTTAATACATATCCAGTCCAGTAAGAAGACCTTGGGCAATAATTTCCTGAGAGATACTTGTCCAGCTTTCCAAGTGGATCATTGTCTTTCATAACTATCTATGAATTATCTTGAATCACTGTCTGATTCACTGCCAGTACAGTAAGTATTAGATTCCCATAGCAATATATCTGGAATGCACCTTGTATTTTTAATACATATCCAGTCCAGTAAGAAGACCTTGGACAATAATTTCCTGAGAGATACTTGTCCAGCTTTCCAAGTGGATCATTGTCTTTCATAACTATCTATGAATTGTCTTGAATCACTGTCTGATTCACTGCCAGTACAGTAAGTATTAGTTTCCCCTTGCAATATATCTGGAATGCAGCTTGTATTTTTAATACATATCCAGTCCAGTAAGAAGACCTTGGACAATAATTTCCCGAGAGATACTTGTTCAGTTTTCCAAGTGGATCATTGTCTTTCATAACTGTCTATGAATTGTCTTGAATCACTGTCTGATTCACTGCCAGTACAGTAAGTATTAGATTCCCCTTGCAATATATCTGGAATGCAGCTTGTATTTTTAATACATATCCAGTCCAGTAAGAAGACCTTGGGCAATAATTTCCTGAGAGATACTTGTCCAGCTTTCCAAGTGGATCATTGTCTTTCATAACTATCTATGAATTGTCTTGAATCACTGTCTGATTCACTGCCAGTACAGTAAGTATTAGATTCCCCTTGCAATATATCTGGAATGCACCTTGTATTTTTAATACATATCCAGTCCAGTAAGAAGACCTTGGACAATAATTTCCCGAGAGATACTTGTCCAGCTTTCCAAGTGGATCATTGTCTTTCATAACTATCTATGAATTGTCTTGAATCACTGTCTGATTCACTGCCAGTACAGTAAGTATTAGATTCCCCTTGCAATATATCTGGAATGCACCTTGTATTTTTAATACATATCCAGTCCAGTAAGAAGAGCATGGACAATAATTTCCTGAGAGATACATGTCCAGCTTTCCAAGTGGATCATTGTCTTTCATAACTATCTATGAATTGTCTTGAATCACTGTCTGATTCACTGCCAGTACAGTAAGTATTAGATTCCCCTTGCAATATATCTGGAATGCACCTTGTATTTTTAATACATATCCAGTCCAGTAAGAAGACCTTGGGCAATAATTTCCTGAGAGATACTTGTCCAGCTTTCCAAGTGGATCATTGTCTTTCATAACTATCTATGAATTGTCTTGAATCACTGTCTGATTCACTGCCAGTACAGTAAGTATTAGATTCCCCTTGCAATATATCTGGAATGCACCTTGTATTTTTAATACATATCCAGTCCAGTAAGAAGAGCATGGACAATAATTTCCTGAGAGATACATGTCCAGCTTTCCAAGTGGATCATTGTCTTTCATAACTATCTATGAATTGTCTTGAATCACTGTCTGATTCACTGCCAGTACAGTAAGTATTAGATTCCCCTTGCAATATATCTGGAATGCACCTTGTATTTTTAATACATATCCAGTCCAGTAAGAAGACCTTGGACAATAATTTCCTGAGAGATACTTGTCCAGCTTTCCAAGTGGATCATAGTCTTTCATAACTATCTATGAATTGTCTTGAATCACTGTCTGATTCACTGCCAGTACAGTAAGTATTAGATTCCCCTTGCAATATATCTGGAATGCACCTTGTATTTTTAATACATATCCAGTCCAGTAAGAAGACCTTGGACAATAATTTCCTGAGAGATACTTGTCCAGCTTTCCAAGTGGATCATTGTCTTTCATAACTATCTATGAATTGTCTTGAATCACTGTCTGATTCACTGCCAGTACAGTAAGTATTAGATTCCCCTTGCAATATATCTGGAATGCACCTTGTATTTTTAATACATATCCAGTCCAGTAAGAAGACCTTGGGCAATAATTTCCTGAGAGATACTTGTCCAGCTTTCCAAGTGGATCATTGTCTTTCATAACTATCTATGAATTGTCTTGAATCACTGTCTGATTCACTGCCAGTACAGTAAGTATTAGATTCCCCTTGCAATATATCTAGAATGCACTTTGTATTTTTAATACATATCCAGTCCAGTAAGAAGACCTTGGACAATAATTTCCCGAGAGATACTTGTTCAGCTTTCCAAGTGAAACATTGTCTTTCATAACTATCTATGAATTGTCTTGAATCACTGTCTGATTCACTGCCAGTACAGTAAGTATTAGATTCCCCTTGCAATATATCTGGAATGCACCTTGTATTTTTAATACATATCCAGTCCAGTAAGAAGACCTTGGGCAATAATTTCCTGAGAGATACTTGTCCAGCTTTCCAAGTGGATCATTGTCTTTCATAACTATCTATGAATTGTCTTGAATCACTGTCTGATTCACTGCCAGTACAGTAAGTATTAGATTCCCCTTGCAATATATCTGGAATGCACCTTGTATTTTTAATACATATCCAGTCCAGTAAGAAGACCTTGGACAATAATTTCCCGAGAGATACTTGTTCAGCTTTCCAAGTGGATCATTGTCTTTCATAACTATCTATGAATTGACTTGAATCAGGGTCTGATTCACTGCCAGTACAGTAAGTATTAGATTCCCCTTGCAATATATCTGGAATGCACCTTGTATTTTTAATACATATCCAGTCCAGTAAGAAGACCTTGGACAATAATTTCCCGAGAGATACTTGTCCAGCTTTACAAGTGGATCATTGTCTTTCATAACTATCTATGAATTGTCTTGAATCACTGTCTGATTCACAGCCAGTACAGTAAATATTAGATTCCCCTTGCAATATATCTGGAATGCACCTTGTATTTTTAATACATATCCAGTCCTGTAAGAAGAACTTGGACAATAATTTCCCGAGAGATACTTGTCCAGCTTTCCAAGTGGATCATTGTCTTTCATAACTATCTATGAATTGTCTTGAATCACTGTCTGATTCACTGCCAGTACAGTAAGTATTAGATTCCCCTTGCAATATATCTGGAATGCACCTTGTATTTTTAATACATATCCAGTCCAGTAAGAAGACCTTGGGCAATAATTTCCTGAGAGATACTTGTCCAGCTTTCCAAGTGGATCATTGTCTTTCATAACTATCTATGAATTGTCTTGAATCACTGTCTGATTCACTGCCAGTACAGTAAGTATTAGATTCCCCTTGCAATATATCTGGAATGCACCTTGTATTTTTAATACATATCCAGTCCAGTAAGAAGACCTTGGGCAATAATTTCCTGAGAGATACTTGTCCAGCTTTCCAAGTGGATCATTGTCTTTCATAACTATCTATGAATTGTCTTGAGTCACTGTCTGATTCACTGCCAGTACAGTAAGTATTAGTTTCCCCTTGCAATATATCTGGAATGCAGCTTGTATTTTTAATACATATCCAGTCCAGTAAGAAGACCTTGGGCAATAATTTCCTGAGAGATACTTGTCCAGCTTTCCAAGTGGATCATTGTCTTTCATAAGTATCTATGAATTGTCTTGAATCACTGTCTGATTCACTGCCAGTACAGTAAGTATTAGTTTCCCCTTGCAATATATCTGGAATGCAGCTTGTATTTTTAATACATATCCAGTCCAGTAAGAAGACCTTGGACAATAATTTCCTGAGAGATACTTGTCCAGCTTTCCAAGTGGATCATTGTCTTTCATAACTATCTTTGAATTGTCTTGAATCACTGTCTGATTCACTGCCAGTACAGTAAGTATTAGATTCCCCTTGCAATATATCTGGAATGCACCTTGTATTTTTAATACATATCCAGTCCAGTAAGAAGACCTTGGGCAATAATTTCCTGAGAGATACTTGTCCAGCTTTCCAAGTGGATCATTGTCTTTCATAACTATCTATGAATTGTCTTGAATCACTGTCTGATTAACTGCCAGTACAGTAAGTCTTAGATTCCCCTTGCAATATATCTGGAATGCACCTTGTATTTTTAATACATATCCAGTCCAGTAAGAAACCTTGGACAATAAGTTCCCGAGAGATACTTGTTCAGCTTTCCAAGTGGATCATTGTCTTTCATAACTATCTATGAATTGTCTTGAATCACTGTCTGATTCACTGCCAGTACAGTAAGTATTAGATTCCCCTTGCAATATATCTGGAATGCAGCTTGTATTTTTAATACATATCCAGTCCAGTAAGAAGACCTTGGGCAATAATTTTCCGAGAGATACTTGTTCAGCTTTCCAAGTGGATCATTGTCTTTCATAACTATCTATGAATTGTCTTGAATCACTGTCTGATTCACTGCCAGTACAGTAAGTATTAGATTCCCCTTGCAATATATCTGGAATGCACCTTGTATTTTTAATACATATCCAGTCCAGTAAGAAGACCTAGGATAATAATGTCCTGAGAGATACTTGTCCAGCTTTCCAAGTGGATCATTGTCTTTCATAACTATCTATGAATTGTCTTGAATCACTGTCTGATTCACTGCCAGTACAGTAAGTATTAGATTCCCCTTGCAATATATCTGGAATGCACCTTGTATTTTTAATACATATCCAGTCCAGTAAGAAGACCTTGGACAATAATTTCCTGAGAGATACTTGTACAGCTTTCCAAGTGGATCATTGTCTTTCATAACTATCTATGAATTGTCTTGAATCACTGTCTGATTCACTGCCAGTACAGTAAGTATTAGATTCCCCTTGCAATATATCTGGAATGCACCTTGTATTTTTAATACATATCCAGTCCAGTCATAAGAGCTTGGACAATAATTTCCTGAGAGATACTTGTCCAGCTTTCCAAGTGGATCATTGTCTTTCATAACTATCTATGAATTGTCTTGAATCACTGTCTGATTCACTGCCAGTACAGTAAGTATTAGATTCCCCTTGCAATATATCTGGAATGCACCTTGTATTTTTAATACATATCCAGTCCAGTAAGAAGACCTTGGGCAATAATTTCCTGAGAGATACTTGTCCAGCTTTACAAGTGGATCATTGTCTTTCATAACTATCTATGAATTGTCTTGAATCACTGTCTGATTCACTGCCAGTACAGTAAGTATTAGATTCCCCTTGCAATATATCTGGAATGCACCTTGTATTTTTAATACATATCCAGTCCAGTAAGAAGACCTTGGGCAATAATTTCCTGAGAGATACTTGTCCAGCTTTCCAAGTGGATCATTGTCTTTCATAACTATCTATGAATTGTCTTGAATCACTGTCTGATTCACTGCCAGTACAGTAAGTATTAGATTCCCCTTGCAATATATCTGGAATGCACCTTGTATTTTTAATACATATCCAGTCAAGTAAGAAGACCTTGGACAATAATTTCCCGAGAGATACTTGTTCAGCTTTCCAAGTGGATCATTGTCTTTCATAACTATTTATGAATTGTCTTGAATCACTGTCTGATTCACTGCCAGTACAGTAAGTATTAGATTCCCCTTGCAATATATCTGGAATGCACCTTGTATTTTTAATACATATCCAGTCCAGTCAGAAGAGCTTGGACAATAATTTCCTGAGAGATTCTTGTCCAGATTTCCAAGTGGATCATTGTCTTTCATAACTATCTATGAATTGTCTTGAATCACTGTCTGATTCACTGCCAGTACAGTAAGTATTAGATTCCCCTTGCAATATATCTGGAATGCACCTTGTATTTTTAATACATATCCAGTCCAGTAAGAAGACCTTGGGCAATAATTTCCTGAGAGATACTTGTCCAGCTTTCCAAGTGTATCATTGTCTTTCATAACTATCTATGAATTGTCTTGAATCACTGTCTGATTCACTGCCAGTACAGTAAGTATTAGATTCCCCTTGCAATATATCTGGAATGCACCTTGTATTTTTAATACATATCCAGTCCAGTAAGAAGACCTTGGACAATAATCTCCTGAGAGATACTTGTCCAGCTTTCCAAGTGGATCATTGTCTTTCATAACTATCTATGAATTGTCTTGAATCACTGTCTGATTCACTGCCAGTACAGTAAGTATTAGATTCCCCTTGCAATATATCTGGAATGCACCTTGTATTTTTAATACATATCCTGTCCATTAAGAAGACCTTGGACAATAATTTCCCGAGAGATACTTGTTCAGCTTTCCAAGTGGATCATTGTCTTTCATAACTATCTATGAATTGTCTTGAATCACTGTCTGATTCACTTCCAGTACAGTAAGTATTAGATTCCCCTTGCAATATATCTGGAATGCACCTTGTATTTTTAATACATATCCAGTCCAGTAAGAAGACCTTGGGCAATAATTTCCTGAGAGATACTTGTCCAGCTTTCCAAGTGGATCATTGTCTTTCATAACAATCTATGAATTGTCTTGAATCACTGTCTGATTCACTGCCAGTACAGTAAGTATTAGATTCCCCTTGCAATATATCTGGAATGCACCTTGTATTTTTAATACATATCCAGTCCAGTAAGAAGACCTTGGACAATAATTTCCCGAGAGATACTTGTTCAGCTTTCCAAGTGGATCATTGTCTTTCATAACTATCTATGAATTGTCTTGAATCTCTGTCTGATTCACTGCCAGTACGGTAAGTATTAGATTCCCCTTGCAATATATCTGGAATGCACCTTGTATTTTTAATACATATCCAGTCCAGTAAGAAGACCTTGGACAATAATTTCCTGAGAGATACTTGTCCAGCTTTCCAAGTGGATCATAGTCTTTCATAACTATCTATGAATTGTCTTGAATCACTGTCTGATTCACTGCCAGTACAGTAAGTATTAGATTCCCCTTGCAATATATCTGGAATGCACCTTGTATTTTTAATACATATCCAGTCCAGTAAGAAGACCTTGGGCAATAATTTCCTGAGAGATACTTGTCCAGCTTTCCAAGTGGATCATAGTCTTTCATAACTATCTATGAATTGTCTTGAATCACTGTCTGATTCACTGCCAGTACGGTAAGTATTAGATTCCCCTTGCAATATATCTGGAATGCACCTTGTATTTTTAATACATATCCAGTCCAGTCATAAGAGCTTGGACAATAATTTCCTGAGAGATACTTGTCCAGCTTTCCAAGTGGATCATTGTCTTTCATAACTATCTATGAATTGTCTTGAATCACTGTCTGATTCACTGCCAGTACAGTAAGTATTAGATTCCCCTTGCAATATATCTGGAAAGCACCTTGTATTTCTAATACATATCCAGTCCAGTAAGAAGACCTTGGACAATAATTTCCTGAGAGATACTTGTCCAGCTTTCCAAGTGGATCATTGTCTTTCATAACTATCTATGATTTGTCTTGAATCACTGTCTGATTCACTGCCAGTACAGTAAGTATTAGATTCCCCTTGCAATATATCTGGAATGCACCTTGTATTTTTAATACATATCCAGTCCAGTAAGAAGACCTTGGACAATAATTTCCCGAGAGATACTTGTCCAGCTTTCCAAGTGGATCATTGTCTTTCATAACTATCTATGAATTGTCTTGAATCACTGTCTGATTCACTGCCAGTACAGTAAGTATTAGATTTCCCTTGCAATATATCTGGAATTCACCTTGTATTTTTAATACATATCCAGTCCAGTAAGAAGACCTTGGACAATAATTTCCTGAGAGATACATGTCCAGCTTTCCAAGTGGATCATTGTCTTTCATAACTATCTATGAATTGTCTTGAATTACTGTCTGATTCACTGCCAGTACAGTAAGTATTAGATTCCCCTTGCAATATATCTGGAATGCACCTTGTATTTTTAATACATATCCAGTCAAGTAAGAAACCTTGGACAATAATTTCCCGAGAGATACTTGTCCAGCTTTCCAAGTGGATCATTGTCTTTCATAACTATCTATGAATTGTCTTGAATCACTGTCTGATTGACTGCCAGTACAGTAAGTATTAGATTCCCCTTGCAATATATCTGGAATGCACCTTGTATTTCTAATACATATCCAGTCCAGTAAGAAGACCTTGGGCAATAATTTCCTGAGAGATACTTGTCCAGTTTTCCAAGTGGATCATTGTCTTTCATAACTATCTATGAATTGTCTTGAATCACTGTCTGATACACTGCCAGTACAGTAAGTATTAGATTCCCCTTGCAATATATCTGGAATGCACCTTGTATTTTTAATACATATCCAATCCAGTAAGAAGACCTTGGACAATAATTTCCCGAGAGATACTTGTTCAGCTTTCCAAGTGGATCATTGTCTTTCATAACTATCTATGAATTGTCTTGAATCACTGTCTGATTCACTGCCAGTACGGTAAGTATTAGATTCCCCTTGCAATATATCTGGAATGCACCTTGTATTTTTAATACATATCCAGTCCAGTAAGAAGACCTTGGACAATAATTTCCTGAGAGATACTTGTCCAGCTTTCCAAGTGGATCATTGTCTTTCATAACTATCTATGAATTGTCTTGAATCACTGTCTGATTCACTGCCAGTACAGTAAGTATTAGATTCCCCTTGCAATATATCTGGAATGCACCTTGTATTTCTAATACATATCCAGTCCAGTAAGAAGACCTTGGACAATAATTTCCTGAGAGATACTTGTCCAGCTTTCCAAGTGGATCATTGTCTTTCATAACTATCTATGAATTGTCTTGAATCACTGTCTGATTCACTGCCAGTACAGTAAGTATTAGATTCCCCTTGCAATATATCTGGAATGCACCTTGTATTTTTAATACATATCCAGTCCAGTAAGAAGACCTTGGACAATAATTTCCTGAGAGATACTTGTCCAGCTTTCCAAGTGGATCATTGTCTTTCATAACTATCTATGAATTGTCTTGAATCACTGTCTGATTCACTGCCAGTACAGTAAGTATTAGATTCCCCTTGCAATATATCTGGAATGCACCTTGTATTTTTAATACATATCCAGTCCAGTAAGAAGACCTTGGACAATAATTTCCCGAGAGATACTTGTCCAGCTTTCCAAGTGGATCATTGTCTGTCATAACTATCTATGAATTGTCTTGAATCACTGTCTGATTCACTGCCAGTACAGTAAGTATTAGATTTCCCTTGCAATATATCTGGAATTCACCTTGTATTTTTAATACATATCCAGTCCAGTAAGAAGACCTTGGACAATAATTTCCTGAGAGATACTTGTCCAGCTTTCCAAGTGGATCATTGTCTTTCATAACTATCTATGAATTTTCTTGAATTACTGTCTGATTCACTGCCAGTACAGTAAGTATTAGATTCCCCTTGCAATATATCTGGAATGCACCTTGTATTTTTAATACATATCCAGTCAAGTAAGAAACCTTGGACAATAATTTCCCGAGAGATACTTGTCCAGCTTTCCAAGTGGATCATTGTCTTTCATAACTATCTATGAATTGTCTTGAATCACTGTCTGATTGACTGCCAGTACAGTAAGTATTAGATTCCCCTTGCAATATATCTGGAATGCACCTTGTATTTCTAATACATATCCAGTCCAGTAAGAAGACCTTGGGCAATAATTTCCTGAGAGATACTTGTCCAGTTTTCCAAGTGGATCATTGTCTTTCATAACTATCTATGAATTGTCTTGAATCACTGTCTGATACACTGCCAGTACAGTAAGTATTAGATTCCCCTTGCACTATATCTGGAATGCACCTTGTATTTTTAATACATATCCAATCCAGTAAGAAGACCTTGGACAATAATTTCCCGAGAGATACTTGTTCAGCTTTCCAAGTGGATCATTGTCTTTCATAACTATCTATGAATTGTCTTGAATCACTGTCTGATTCACTGCCAGTACGGTAAGTATTAGATTCCCCTTGCAATATATCTGGAATGCACCTTGTATTTTTAATACATATCCAGTCCAGTAAGAAGACCTTGGACAATAATTTCCTGAGAGATACTTGTCCAGCTTTCCAAGTGGATCATTGTCTTTCATAACTATCTATGAATTGTCTTGAATCACTGTCTGATTCACTGCCAGTACAGTAAGTATTAGATTCCCCTTGCAATATATCTGGAATGCACCTTGTATTTCTAATACATATCCAGTCCAGTAAGAAGACCTTGGACAATAATTTCCTGAGAGATACTTGTCCAGCTTTCCAAGTGGATCATTGTCTTTCATAACTATCTATG
Organism: Acanthosepion esculentum; assembly: GCA_964036315.1. Classification (NCBI taxonomy): domain Eukaryota; kingdom Metazoa; phylum Mollusca; class Cephalopoda; order Sepiida; family Sepiidae; genus Acanthosepion; species Acanthosepion esculentum. The sequence continues at coordinate 43,248,653 of OZ038511.1, read as the reverse complement.
AATTGTCTTGAATCACTGTCTGATTCACTGCCAGTACAGTAAGTATTAGATTCCCCTTGCAATATATCTGGAATGCACCTTGTATTTTTAATACATATCCAGTCCAGTAAGAAGACCTTGGACAATAATTTCCTGAGAGATACTTGTCCAGCTTTCCAAGTGGATCATTGTCTTTCATAACTATCTATGAATTGTCTTGAATCACTGTCTGATTCACTGCCAGTACAGTAAGTATTAGATTCCCCTTGCAATATATCTGGAATGCACCTTGTATTTTTAATACATATCCAGTCCAGTAAGAAGACCTTGGACAATAATTTCCCCAGAGATACTTGTCCAGCTTTCCAAGTGGATCATTGTCTTTCATAACTATCTATGAATTGTCTTGAATCACTGTCTGATTCACTGCCAGTACAGTAAGTATTAGATTTCCCTTGCAATATATCTGGAATTCACCTTGTATTTTTAATACATATCCAGTCCAGTAAGAAGACCTTGGACAATAATTTCCTGAGAGATACTTGTCCAGCTTTCCAAGTGGATCATTGTCTTTCATAACTATCTATGAATTGTCTTGAATTACTGTCTGATTCACTGCCAGTACAGTAAGTATTAGATTCCCCTTGCAATATATCTGGAATGCACCTTGTATTTTTAATACATATCCAGTCCAGTAAGAAGACCTTGGACAATAATTTCCCGAGAGATACTTGTCCAGCTTTCCAAGTGGATCATTGTCTTTCATAACTATCTATGAATTGTCTTGAATCACTGTCTGATTCACTGCCAGTACAGTAAGTATTAGATTCCCCTTGCAATATATCTGGAATGCACCTTGTATTTTTAATACATATCCAGTCCAGTAAGAAGACCTTGGACAATAATTTCCTGAGAGATACTTGTCCAGATTTCCAAGTGGATCATTGTCTTTCATAACTATCTATGAATTGTCTTGAGTCATTGTCTGATTCACTGCCAGTACAGTAAGTATTATATTCCCCTTGCAATATATCTGGAATGCACCTTGTATTTTTAATACATATCCAGTCCAGTAAGAAGACCTTGGACAATAATTTCCTGAGAGATACTTGTCCAGCTTTCCAAGTGGATCATTGTCTTTCATAACTATCTATGAATTGTCTTGAATCACTGTCTGATTCACTGCCAGTACAGTAAGTATTAGATTCCCCTTGCAATATATCTGGAATGCACCTTGTATTTCTAATACATATCCAGTCCAGTAAGAAGACCTTGGACAATAATTTCCTGAGAGATACTTGTCCAGCTTTACAAGTGGATCATTGTCTTTCATAACTATCTATGAATTGTCTTGAATCATTGTCTGATTCACTGCCAGTACAGTAAGTATTATATTCCCCTTGCAATATATCTGGAATGCACCTTGTATTTTTAATACATATCCAGTCCAGTAAGAAGACCTTGGACAATAATTTCCCGAGAGATACTTGTCCAGCTTTCCAAGTGGATCATTGTCTTTCATAACTATGAATTGTCTTGAATCACTGTCTGATTCACTGCCAGTACAGTAAGTATTAGATTCCCCTTGCAATATATCTGGAATGCACCTTGTATTTCTAATACATATCCAGTCCAGTAAGAAGACCTTGGACAATAATTTCCTGAGAGATACTTGTCCAGCTTTCCAAGTGGATCATTGTCTTTCATAACTATCTATGAATTGTCTTGAATCACTGTCTGATTCACTGCCAGTACAGTAAGTATTAGATTCCCCTTGCAATATATCTGGAATGCACCTTGTATTTTTAATACATATCCAGTCCAGTAAGAAGACCTTGGACAATAATTTCCTGAGAGATACTTGTCCAGCTTTCCAAGTGGATCATTGTCTTTCATAACTATCTATGAATTGTCTTGAATCACTGTCTGATTCACTGCCAGTACAGTAAGTATTAGATTCCCCTTGCAATATATCTGGAATGCACCTTGTATTTTTAATACATATCCAGTCCAGTAAGAAGACCTTGGACAATAATTTCCCCAGAGATACTTGTCCAGCTTTCCAAGTGGATCATTGTCTTTCATAACTATCTATGAATTGTCTTGAATCACTGTCTGATTCACTGCCAGTACAGTAAGTATTAGATTTCCCTTGCAATATATCTGGAATTCACCTTGTATTTTTAATACATATCCAGTCCAGTAAGAAGACCTTGGACAATAATTTCCTGAGAGATACTTGTCCAGCTTTCCAAGTGGATCATTGTCTTTCATAACTATCTATGAATTGTCTTGAATTACTGTCTGATTCACTGCCAGTACAGTAAGTATTAGATTCCCCTTGCAATATATCTGGAATGCACCTTGTATTTTTAATACATATCCAGTCCAGTAAGAAGACCTTGGACAATAATTTCCCGAGAGATACTTGTCCAGCTTTCCAAGTGGATCATTGTCTTTCATAACTATCTATGAATTGTCTTGAATCACTGTCTGATTCACTGCCAGTACAGTAAGTATTAGATTCCCCTTGCAATATATCTGGAATGCACCTTGTATTTTTAATACATATCCAGTCCAGTAAGAAGACCTTGGACAATAATTTCCTGAGAGATACTTGTCCAGATTTTTAAGTGGATCATTGTCTTTCATAACTATCTATGAATTGTCTTGAGTCATTGTCTGATTCACTGCCAGTACAGTAAGTATTATATTCCCCTTGCAATATATCTGGAATGCACCTTGTATTTTTAATACATATCCAGTCCAGTAAGAAGACCTTGGACAATAATTTCCTGAGAGATACTTGTCCAGCTTTCCAAGTGGATCATTGTCTTTCATAACTATCTATGAATTGTCTTGAATCACTGTCTGATTCACTGCCAGTACAGTAAGTATTAGATTCCCCTTGCAATATATCTGGAATGCACCTTGTATTTCTAATACATATCCAGTCCAGTAAGAAGACCTTGGACAATAATTTCCTGAGAGATACTTGTCCAGCTTTACAAGTGGATCATTGTCTTTCATAACTATCTATGAATTGTCTTGAATCATTGTCTGATTCACTGCCAGTACAGTAAGTATTATATTCCCCTTGCAATATATCTGGAATGCACCTTGTATTTTTAATACATATCCAGTCCAGTAAGAAGACCTTGGACAATAATTTCCCGAGAGATACTTGTCCAGCTTTCCAAGTGGATCATTGTCTTTCATAACTATGAATTGTCTTGAATCACTGTCTGATTCACTGCCAGTACAGTAAGTATTAGATTCCCCTTGCAATATATCTGGAATGCACCTTGTATTTTTAATACATATCCAGTCCAGTAAGAAGACCTTGGACAATAATTTCCTGAGAGATACTTGGCCAGCTTTCCAAGTGGATCATTGTCTTTCATAACTATCTATGAATTGTCTTGAATCATTGTCTGATTCACTGCCAGTACAGTAAGTATTATATTCCCCTTGCAATATATCTGGAATGCACCTTGTATTTTTAATACATATCCAGTCCAGTAAGAAGACCTTGGACAATAATTTCCTGAGAGATACTTGTCCAGCTTTCCAAGTGGATCATTGTCTTTCATAACTATCTATGAATTGTCTTGAATCACTGTCTGATTCACTGCCAGTACAGTAAGTATTAGATTCCCCTTGCAATATATCTGGAATGCACCTTGTATTTTTAATACATATCCAGTCCAGTAAGAAGAGCATGGACAATAATTTCCTGAGAGATACTTGTCCAGATTTCCAAGTGGATCATTGTCTTTCATAACTATCTATGAATTGTCTTGAATCACTGTCTGATTCACTGCCAGTACAGTAAGTATTAGATTCCCCTTGCAATATATCTGGAATGCACCTTGTATTTTTAATACATATCCAGTCCAGTAAGAAGACCTTGGACAATAATTTCCTGAGAGATACTTGTCCAGATTTCCAAGTGGATCATTGTCTTTCATAACTATCTATGAATTGTCTTGAATCACTGTCTGATTCACTGCCAGTACAGTAAGTATTAGATTCCCCTTGCAATATATCTGGAATGCACCTTGTATTTTTAATACATATCCAGTCCAGTAAGAAGACCTTGGACAATAATTTCCTGTGAGATACTTGTCCAGATTTCCAAGTGGATCATTGTCTTTCATAACTATCTATGAATTGTCTTGAATCATTGTCTGATTCACTGCCAGTACAGTAAGTATTATATTCCCCTTGCAATATATCTGGAATGCACCTTGTATTTTTAATACATATCCAGTCCAGTAAGAAGACCTTGGACAATAATTTCCCGAGAGATACTTGTCCAGCTTTCCAAGTGGATCATTGTCTTTCATAACTATCTATGAATTGTCTTGAATCACTGTCTGATTCACTGCCAGTACAGTAAGTATTAGATTCCCCTTGCAATATATCTGGAATGCACCTTGTATTTCTAATACATATCCAGTCCAGTAAGAAGACCTTGGACAATAATTTCCTGAGAGATACTTGTCCAGCTTTCCAAGTGGATCATTGTCTTTCATAACTATCTATGAATTGTCTTGAATCATTGTCTGATTCACTGCCAGTACAGTAAGTATTATATTCCCCTTGCAATATATCTGGAATGCACCTTGTATTTTTAATACATATCCAGTCCAGTAAGAAGACCTTGGACAATAATTTCCCGAGAGATACTTGTCCAGCTTTACAAGTGGATCATTGTCTTTCATAACTATCTATGAATTATCTTGAATCACTGTCTGATTCACTGCCAGTACAGTAAGTATTAGATTCCCCTTGCAATATATCTGGAATGCACCTTGTATTTTTAATACATATCCAGTCCAGTAAGAAGACCTTGGACAATAATTTCCTGAGAGATACTTGTCCAGCTTTCCAAGTGGATCATTGTCTTTCATAACTATCTATGAATTGTCTTGAATCACTGTCTGATTCACTGCCAGTACAGTAAGTATTAGATTCCCCTTGCAATATATCTGGAATGCACCTTGTATTTTTAATACATATCCAGTCCAGTAAGAAGACCTTGGACAATAATTTCCCGAGAGATACTTGTCCAGCTTTCCAAGTGGATCATTGTCTTTCATAACTATGAATTGTCTTGAATCACTGTCTGATTCACTGCCAGTACAGTAAGTATTAGATTCCCCTTGCAATATATCTGGAATGCACCTTGTATTTTTAATACATATCCAGTCCAGTAAGAAGACCTTGGGCAATAATTTCCTGAGAGATACTTGTCCAGCTTTCCAAGTGGATCATTGTCTTTCATAACTATCTATGAATTGTCTTGAATCACTGTCTGATTCACTGCCAGTACAGTAAGTATTAGATTCCCCTTGCAATATATCTGGAATGCACCTTGTATTTTTAATACATATCCAGTCCAGTAAGAAGACCTTGGACAATAATTTCCTGAGAGATACTTGTCCAGCTTTCCAAGTGGATCATTGTCTTTCATAACTATCTATGAATTGTCTTGAATCACTGTCTGATTCACTGCCAGTACAGTAAGTATTAGATTCCCCTTGCAATATATCTGGAATGCACCTTGTATTTCTAATACATATCCAGTCCAGTAAGAAGACCTTGGACAATAATTTCCTGAGAGATACTTGTCCAGCTTTCCAAGTGGATCATTGTCTTTCATAACTATCTATGAATTGTCTTGAATCATTGTCTGATTCACTGCCAGTACAGTAAGTATTATATTCCCCTTGCAATATATCTGGAATGCACCTTGTATTTTTAATACATATCCAGTCCAGTAAGAAGACCTTGGACAATAATTTCCCGAGAGATACTTGTCCAGCTTTCCAAGTGGATCATTGTCTTTCATAACTATCTATGAATTGTCTTGAATCACTGTCTGATTCACTGCCAGTACAGTAAGTATTAGATTCCTCTTGCAATATATCTGGAATGCACCTTGTATTTTTAATACATATCCAGTCCAGTAAGAAGACCTTGGGCAATAATTTCCTGAGAGATACTTGTCCAGCTTTCCAAGTGGATCATTGTCTTTCATAACTATCTATGAATTGTCTTGAATCACTGTCTGATTCCCTGCCAGTACAGTAAGTATTAGATTCCCCTTGCAATATATCTGGAATGCACCTTGTATTTTTAATACATATCCAGTCCAGTAAGAAGACCTTGGGCAATAATTTCCTGAGAGATACTTGTCCAGCATTCCAAGTGGATCATTGTCTTTCATAACTATCTATGAATTGTCTTGAATCACTGTCTGATTCACTGCCACTACAGTAAGTATTAGATTCCCCTTGCAATATTTTTTATAAGAGCCAGATTAGACCGCATACGAAGTATTTCTGCTTTATCTGGACTGGAGCTGCACCATCCTCACTTGCTTGTTTTGATAGTTCAAAAGCTTCTACGCTGCCTTGTGGGTGATGAATTATTTTCCCTCTACATCCCCTTTCCTCACGGATAAAACTCCATAAAAGTCTTTCAAATTGGAGTCGTTCAGCACCCTAGTTACAGTCTCCTTCAACGTCTCAATGTTTTCAAAACAACTGCCCATGAATTTCTCCTTCAGCTAAGGAAACAACCAAAAGTCACAGGGAGCAAAGTCTGGACTGAAGGAAGGGTGAGGGACAGTTTTGATGCCCATCACTGTCAACACGAAACTTCCAAAGAGCTTTCACATCCCAATTGCATTCTGTAAACTAGTCAGCTGTTGACAAGCAGTGTATAGTAGTGTATTCAAAGAGCTGTTACATCTGTCGCCTTCAATCTGGAATAACAAAAGTTGAAAGGTCAGCTTATTAGATATATAGTAATGATATACTAAAATTACAATAATCTAGGACAGTTATAACTCCCTCCCCTAAAAAAGTTTCAAATCTTCTGGAATGCCCCTTGTATTTTTAATACATATCCAGTCCAGTAAGAAGTAGTTCTTCAAAGTAAGATCTTCTATCTTCAATTCACTTGTTGCAGCTCTTCGGCCAGTTCATGACAACTCCATAAAAGTCATCCAAAGTGGAGGTGTTCAGGACACCTTCATTGCCTCAAGGTCTTCAAAACAACTGCCCATGAGGTTCTCCTTCAGTTTGAGGAGTAAGGTCTAGATTGTAGAGAAGATTTGGGACAGTTTTGATGGCCATCAACCATCTCTCAGCTGTCATCACTGTGTTTTCCTTCTTTTTTTTTGCCATTGAGTACTTTACCTGGGAAGAGACTTTTCACGAATTTTGCCCACATGCAGTTCCCACACCAACTCCAAACTGTATACTTATTGTCTTTATAGACACACAACAGTCTCCATTCAGAATATTGCAAATTTTCTCAAACAGTTCTGATGTTCCTCTCCCTCCCACATTTGTCTCTCACCACCTCTCTACCATCCTTGAAACTTTTATACCAGAAAAAAAAAAGAACAAAAAATAAAACAAAAAAAAAGAACAAAACAGATGCTCAGATCATACAAGTTAATCTATAAGTAGTCTGGAGCATTTTATAAGATTCTGTAACGCTTTTGCCCAGTTAAACACAGACCTATTGCATAGCAAGTTTCCAAACCGTTTTCATGTCCTGACTACATTCTGTAATCAAGTCAGCTGTTGACAAGCAGTGTATAGTAGTGTGTTCAAAGACTTGTTACATCTGTCTCCTTCAATCTGGAATAACAAAAGTTGGCAGGTCAGCTTATTATATATATAGTAATGATATACTAAAATTGCAATAAATCTACGAGAGTTATAACAGCCCCCGCTAGAAATGTTTAAAATCTTCTGGAATGCTCCTTGTATGTCCGAGACAGATGGTCGAATTCAGGGTTTTCCAGGTGTATTAGATTGAAGGGTAAGGTCAGACCCCGAAATGTCTTTTGAAGCATAATTTTATGTACTTGGCCGATCGCAAGACAGCAGGCCATCTGTCACAGCAATATGCAGCTAAACATCATGCGGGTTTTATCATATTATTTCCAACTGTGTTCTTGGCATTAGTGTTAATGACGCTGTACTATGAAGCAGACTAGCGAGTTTTCTGAACTCTTCCACATCTGTATTCTCGAAGAATCCAGCAATGCTGTTGCCTTTCATCTGTATTCTCACAGAATTCAGCAATACTGTTGCCTTTCATCTGTATTCTCACAGAATCCAGCAATATTGTTGCCTTTCATCTGTATTCACATAGAATCTAGCAATGCTGTTGCCTTTCATCTGTATTCTCACAGAATCCAGCAATACTGTTGCCTTTCATCTGTATTCTCACAGAATCCAGCAATATTGTTGCCTTTCATCTGTATTCTCACAGAATCCAGCAATATTGTTGCCTTTCATCTGTATTCGCATAGAATCTAGCAATACTGTTTCCTTTCATCTGTATTCTCACAGAATCCAGCAATGGTGTTGCCTTTCATCTGTATTCTCACAGAAACCAGCAACGTTGTTGTCTTTAATCTGTATTCACATAGAATCTAGCAATGCTGTTGCCTTTCATCTATATTTTTACAAAATCCAGCAATGCTTTTGCCTTTCATCTGTATTCTCACAGAATCCAGCAATACTGTTGCCTTTCATCTGTATTCTCACAGAATCCAGCAATATTGTTGCCTTTCATCTGTATTCGCATAGAATCTAGCAATACTGTTGCCTTTCATCTGTATTCTCACAGAATCCAGCAACGTTGTTGTATTTAATCTGTATTCGCATAGAATCTAGCAATGCTGTTGCCTTTCATCTATATTTTTACAAAATCCAGCCATGCTTTTGTCTTTCATCTGTATTCTCGCAGAATCCAGCAATACTGTTGTTTGAACAGTGCAGCTGTTAATCAAAATTTTAATTCATCCAATGTTGAAAAATGTGGCCCTGCTTCAAACACCGCAAACTATGACAATCAGGACTGCGTAAACAGGTTGGTAGAAGAAACTGATTAAAAAACAGGACTAACCATCAACTTCAAACAGACAGAATGAATGGTCATCAGCAAGAGAGAAAGCGCAAGATGTGAGTTACGAATTGGAGATATAAAGATCAATCAGTACAACAATTTAAATATCTGGGAAGCCTTTCAACAGAGGATGAAAATTCGACACCGATATCAAAACACGGATTGGACTAGCGAAAGAGACATTCCAAAAGCTAAGCAAGGTACTGAGAAACAGGAAAAATTATTAGAAACAAAGAAAAAAGTGCTTGATGGCTATGTGATATCCATCCTCTTATAGGGTAGTGAATGTTGAACAATCTTCACACGATGAGAAAAAACTAGAGGCAACAGAAATGTCGTTCTACAGAAGGATATTGAGAATTCCTTCAGTATCTCTCAATATTTCTGAGATGAGGTATTATGTACATTATTTATATTATTCGGACTATTGTCCTCATCTTTGTCGCCATATTTATTACAACGTTTCGGCCGTTGTACGCTCCGGTCTTCTTCAGGTGGTTGGATTGTTGATTCACAAAGACGATATTCCACTCAGGCCGATTGCTAGTTGCCAAAGCTCTGTGTGCCACCCTCTGAGTTGCTTCCTTGTAGATATAATTGACACATTGATCGGAAAGTCTCCTTCATATGCCCGAAACTTCGCCCACTTCGTGGAAATAATCAAAGATGCTCCCATCCAACCAGATGGACGTGATGAGTTTGTTCCCCAAGGTACCCACGGAGGAGGCACTCTCAGTAGTCAGAGACAGAATGCCCTCTGATCCATCCCTAGAAGAACGAACCAGTATTCCAATAGATAATCTGATGGAGATGTTGACTTTCTGTACACAAACAACACACTTCGGAATGGGATCACACATATATCGACAGGATGAGTTGCTTAGCAATGGGCTTGCCACTATCACCAGCAATGGCGAATATATACGTGGATTACTTTGAGGAAATGGCATTAGAATCTATATCTCTAAAGCCAACTATATGGTTAAGGTACGTAGGTGACACCTTCATACTCTGGCCACATTAGGAAGATGTTCAGGTTCTACTGGACCATGTGAACTCAATAAGACCTTCGATATAGTTCACAATGGAGAAAGAACAGTTCGACATTCCAACCACCTGCAGAAGGCCGGAGCGTACAACGGCCGAAACGTTGTAATAAATATGGCGACAAAGATGAGGGCAATTGTCCGAATAATGTAAATAATGAGAATTCCTTGTTGCTTACTCGCCCTGAAGAAAGCTTACAGAAAGAACCCTTATACTCATAATCAGGAAAGGAGAGCTGAAACTCCTTGGACACATAACGAGAAAAGGGGGCTTAGAAAACTTAACACTCACGAGATATAATGAGGGTCAGAGATAAGGGAAGGTAAATAATAAATAGCGCAGCCACAAGAATCTGAGGATGACAGTCTACTATGGCTGCTAGCTAATCCCAATTGCAGACGCCTGCTCAGGTACATTTGTGGTTGTTCAAAACCCACAGAGCCCACCTGTGGTTTAAACTGCAACTACGCGAAACAGACCTTAGTTACAGTTTCTGGGGAAAACGTGCGTTATCTAACGTGATCAGCAATCTGAACAAGGCTAGCACGCTCAAACCCTCGGTCACGATGACTTGTGAATTCGTGCTAGCACAACCATCGACGCCTTCCAAAGGACTCTGTCGACCCAATTTCACTCACAAGGCTTGGGTCAACCCGTGGTTTTCAGACACTTTCCAACGGTGCCGCAAGCTGGGTTCGCCTCCCCCAGACCGATAACATCAAGTAGTCTCCTTCCTGAAAAATCGACCACGGTGAGATTCGGATCTCACGGTCAGAAAGCGAACGTTCTCACCACTCGGCCACGCGATCCCAAAGGAAAGATAGGCGAGCCACTCGCCTGCCTAGTTTGCGTGAATGGATGGTGGAACGAGAACTGGCGGCCTTAGCAAATGAAGAAAAACTGCTAAGAGGCACAAAAAATAGAAGGTTGTAGAGAGTCATGTTCGCCTGTGGACGCAGCGCATAAAAAAAGAAAACATTATTTCAAACGCCAAAAACTATGAACCATGATCCATTTCTGTGCTCTCGGGTGAGATCCTTGTGATTTTCAATTGTTTTTTTTTTTTGTTTTTTTCGTTTTCTCTACTGTTAAACCAGTGCTCCGCTGATTTTACGTCTGCGATCTGGCAGGTCATTGTTTTCATGATGATGGCAACCATCTAGTTACTGACCTTAACTTCAATGATCGTACGGGAACCGGTGTTTCAATGTTATCTGGCCGTAAGCACCCCCACCGAGTAGAATCGAACTCAAATCCGATTCACAGAAATAAGGGTTTCTTCTTATGTCTGCCGTTTTAGAAGGTTTAGTTTTGATTTGCCAGACAGAATAGAAATGAAAAATATTGATTCTTCAAAACAAAGAAAATTACAGGCCATTTTAAGCCAAAGAAGTACATTTGAAATAGATGTTTATCTGAAGATAAAAAAAATATCCAATTACTTCACATTGTTTTAACAAAAATCTGTTTTGTAATTTAAAAGAGTTGATTAGTTTCAGACATAAAATGACATTTTTTTTGTTTCTGGCGTCAAAACGAATTTATAATATAGGGTATGGTTTCTTTAAAAATGTCTCGCGAGAATATGACAGCATGAAATGCTTTTAATGTTATTATATTTTGCCATCACACTATGTGTTTACCTATATAATATATCAGGTGTGATAATTGCATTGCCGGAATGGTCAGGTGAAAGGAAGGTTTGCTTACCTGTCCACTATTGTCTGTTATCACCTTCAAATTTCTTCCCTGGGGACGTTATTTACTACTTGAAGCGATGGGCCATTGCTGGAAATATTCTTGGAAATCTTTCAGTAATGTAACCTTTGCGGTGTAATTGATACCGGCACGGAATGAGAAATCTGAGTTCGAATTCCAGTTGGGTTAGTTACATTCACTTTTTTTTTTTTTAAGCGTATCACCCCAAGCAAGGCTGGAAGCCACTATCACGCAATGGGTTAAAGAAGGGTTGGAGGAAGAGCAGACAGGAGTGGTAAAGGAGAGGATGTGGAGAAAGGCAAGGGGGTTGCAGAAGATTTGGAGCGAGAGCAGATAGGAATGAAAGATGAAAGGATGTGGAGAAGGGAAGTGGATAGATCAAGGCAACTGGAGATGTCGATTGACGCTACACTTAAACCGTTGGAGATTGTAATTGTCAGGAAAACAGTGATAGGGAAGGGAGTTCCATAGGCGAGATGTGCGAGACATGAAGCTATTGGAGTAGAAGAGATGTCTGCATCTAACAGTTTCCACGGTGTAGGGGTGGGAGTGGGATGCCAGCCTCGTGGGGCGTTTAAACTCACGAGGCCTAGGGACAAGCGAGAGCAGCTCCTCGGAGCAATTACCGTGAAAGTACTTAAGGGTAAATACTGTTGCCAAAGGTATGTATCCATTTACTACCCCCTGCTATGGCTTAAATAGTAGGATAGACTGGATTCTCTAGTCTTGGTTGTCAACCAGTGTGCAGAAACAAACGACAGCCTCCTGCGGGAATATCTTCTGACTAGCCAGTCATAAATCGAAAGAGACATGATCGTGCGAACGTGTATCACGTATGACACTTAACTGACTGAATACTTTATTGATACACGTCGTACTAATTAACTCATAGCTGGAATGTGGGAGTAGATTCGGTTTCGTTAAATTCACTTACGCGCACGCACCCTTGGCAAACATCTCTTCTCCCCTTCTGCTCTGAGTTGACTAGCACGACAGACTGGGTCCAGTAAACTTGTTTGGCAACCAGTCTAGCGAAGAAGAAACAGTAACCTCCTGCGGGAATATATCTTCTGCCTGGCCAGTCATAAATCGAAAGACACATGATCGCCCAAGTGGGTGTTACGTGTGGCAATTAACTGGCTGAATACTTTATTGATATAAGTCCTACTAATTAACGCATAGCTGGGGTGTTCGGGAAATACCCTTTGCAAATGTATGTAGCCATGTCTTCGCCCCTTCAGCTCTGGATTGAATAGCAGAACAGAATGGGTCCGATAAACTTCTTTGGCAACTAGTCTAGCGTAGAAGAGGTAGTAATCTCCTGCGCGAATATTTTCTGTCTAGTCAGTCATGAATCGAAAGAGACTTGATTGCCCAAACGTGTATCACGTATGACACTTAACTAAATGTAGCCACGAGTGGCTGGATGTCAGCAAATCTTTATACATTCAGAGCTTTTTTTAAATTCGGAAATAGCAAAAAATTACAGGGTAGTAAGGTTGAATAAAGTGGAGAGGATATTTTCGAAATTTATTTCTTGGGTAGGACATCGCAGACTCCTAATAATATTATACTCAAGCGTATTTGATGATGAGAGCATCCGGCCGATTCTCGTGACACTTCCTGCGCTTCCAAATAGGTATTTGCAGCTGTATTTCATGTTTATTTTGGGGTGGGGGGCGTACTAAATAGTAATTTCTATACTCTGTCTTTACAAGGTAGATATGAAAAGTAGAATGAAATCAAACTATCTCCGTGACTGGACACGAAATTCCAAGAAGGTAGCAAAAGACACGGATATGTATTTACTTAACCCCCCACTGAGTCAGGTTGTGACACAAGGTCGGTTTTTAACGTGGGGACCCGAGTGTTTTCCCCCGGGCCGCTGGTCTTAGCTGGTCATAGCTTGTCCAAGCTGATCAGAGCTGGAGCAAAAGACACTGATATAAAATGTCTGATAAACATAAAAAAAGCAGAATAAAAGCAAACTACTTCTGTGATTGTACTCGAAATTCTAAGAAGGTTGGAAAAGAGCGAAGATAGACATGGATACTAAATGTCTCCTAAACATGAAATGCTAAATGAAAGCAAACTAATTCTGTGATTGTACTCGGAATTCCAAGAAGGTTGCAATAGTGCGACGACAGATACCTGAAACAGAGCGACGTGTTGTGAGTATAAGGAACCTGTTAAGAACGAAGCAACGGGTATAGTAATGATCATTTCTCCTTCCTAAAATTCCGATCTAAGAGAGTCGATTTTAATTTTATTTACCTACCTCCAGCCATGACAGATGTTGGCTAACAACGTGAATCTTATCACGCGTACACGAGGGGCTGCAAGCTATTATCTGGTTTCTTCACCGCTTCCATTTTTCAACACTTCAGGCATTGACAATATTCCGCATTCTTTAACTGCAATAAGGAAAGTGAAGCCGGACAGGGACGGGCTTCCGGAATTGAAATTTGACTAGATGTTGCTTCAGGGTCCGGGGTCAGTGAAGAGACTGGAATTCCATGAAGGCATCGATGTGACAGATAAAAAAGCAATCTGTCGAGATACGTGGTTTACTATAAAGCATCTATTCCAAAAAAATATTTGGCTTTTATGATGTAGGATTTAATAGCAGACTGAGGATTAGTTTGGTTGGTTTAACGCCATATCAACATTCGTCGGGTTATTCAATGTCAAATGTAAATCTTATGGGAAAATATCTCAAAAATTAATAGAAAAATTGATATAGGCAGAGTTTTACATTAAGTTTATACTAGAGTAAAAAGGGCGGGCAAAATTTCGGTTTACACTGGACAAAAAGGTAGTCATAGGCCCGGTTAACACTAAAGGTAAAACGGTAGACATAGGGCCCATCTGCACGTGGCCGACTGGTTAAAACGTTTGTTTTCTGATCATGATACCCAGGTTCGAAACTCATCAGGGTTGATTTGCCAGGAAGGTAATGTATTGATGTTATCGATCTGGAGGAGGCGATCACAGAGTGAAACACCTTAGGAAACCGCCTGAAAACCATAACAAGAGTTGACCCAAACCTTGTGAGTGAAAATTGGGTAGACGGAACCCTTGGTGGCCGTCGATGGCTGTGCTAGAACGAAGTCACAAATCATCATTTCAGCGTTAATGCTTTTAAACAACAAATCTTCGACGATCTTTCCCGAACGACCATATCTGCTCACGAAACGTACCTTAACGTAAACATTGACAACATATTATGAAATGGATTAAGACCGACAATTATTAAATATCTGTATATATATTAATTTAATAGATACAATTTATTGAAGTAAATGATCTGCTTTTTTTAAATAATCAGTATTAAGTACATTTACCGGCTTGAATGGTCGAGAAATTTCGTAGAAAATATGCGTTCTCCGACAGGAATCGAATCTGTGTTCTATACTGAACTTTCAGTTGATCTGACTTGCTATATCATTCAGCTACAGAGTATAACAGTAATTGGATTTTGTGAATCAAACGCTTTCTTTGTAGCTGAGTGGTATATCACGCCAGATCAAATGACGGTTTCACAAACTTACATACATATACAATTATCTACGATTTTAATCCACGTGACACGTGTCTGACCAATGGGAACCGACCCAAACATAATTGAAAATAACATTGTTTTTGTTTTTTTTTTGTCTGTGTTCTCTCAATCTCTGACGAGTCTTTGATAATAAAAAAAATGACTGTTCTGCTGTATCACAGCTCATCATTGCGGCTAGATATTCGATTGCTTCCAGCCGAGAACGAAATTCGACCGATCTGACATCAGCGTACGGGAGAAAAGAAGGGGATTTTTAATACATTATATACAACATGCATGCACTACCGGCTACCAGAGGGATCAATTAACATTAACCATCAGTAGCAGACAACAAATTCCCTTTCTTCCGAAAGTGCTCAAATGGAAATAGACTCAATAACGACGTATTAGCAAATGTATATGTGTGCGAAAGCGGGCATAAACAGATACACAAAAATATTTATTTAATTTATGGTGCCAACAAAACAGTGAAAAACAGAGCTATGAAGCATATATTAACAAACACTTATACACATACTTTTGTAGCTTAAAGTTTCATGGCTTCCCAAATCGTCAGGCACGAATGGCGAATGAAGCACTTAATACAGTATTAAGTGGTACATTTGCTATTCGTGCCTGACATATATATATATATATTTATATATATATATATATATATATTATTGTCATCCACAGACAGACTGTTTTGCTGTATCACAGCTCATCAGTGTGGCTAGACGTCCAGTTGCCTCTAGCTAGGACCGAAACCCGACTGAATTGGTTTCACTTACATTCCTATGCAATTATCTACGTTTTTTATCCGAGTGACACTTGTCTGACCAATGGAAACCGACATATTGTCATCGACAGATAGACTGTTTCGCCGTTTCACAGGTCATTAGTGTGGCTAGACATCCGATTGCCTCAAGCCGGGATCGATTTGGTATCAGACGGAGATTCTACCCCTAAGCCATTGGCGCACGGCAGGGATGAAGGCGAATTTAGACGTATTTATTTTTAGATAAACACGCCAGTGACTGGAGGACACGATTCTTCTTAACAAAGAGTCTTGCATCAGCAGCAGTAATATTCACTGTTTACTAATTCACTTTTCTCCCCGAAGAATTCAACTGTAATCGTTTTTTTTTTTCAGGGGCATGTATATATATTGTCATCCACAGAGAGACTGTTTAGCTGTATCACAGCTCATCATATATATCCTAGCTTCGTCTGATGATATAGTACTGACAAAAATATCTTCTGTCGATCTCCCAAGCAGCGAGACTTTTGTCTGTCCTGAGAATTAATATTCGAGCACTTGCGTTTTGACTTGACGCTATACATTCTCTTTCAGACATAATCAAATATTTCTAAGTATTTAATGAATTTTTTATTGTTAATCCAACATATTTTATTACTTTAAACGTTAATTTTAGGGGATACCCATATTTGAGTAGAATGTTACATTTTTTTAAAAACAATCTTTATTTCCTCTACAGGCCGGGTGCATAAAAAAAATGTGCCTTTAAGGCAAACAGGACCTAGCCTAACTGTCAGGCTTTCCGTAACCGAAAGGCCTGAAGCACATCGGATGAGATGGTGTTTTCTACTACTTAATTATTTGATCAGTGACATAAGGTTGCTGCTTATTGCACTACGGCAGTCGCCCATATTTTCTAAATAATGCCGATTTTTAAGGTTGTTTCTGTCTGGCACAAGTTTACATTGGTGAGGCATGCATTGGAGATCATATAAATTTGATCCAGCTACTTTCTGGGGAAAGCGAGCTATGTCATATTTATTTATTTGTTTTAGCAATGTGTACACATTTTGTGTCTTCAGCTCATTTCGTTTACTCCAGTGCTACTCAAAGTGGTTGTACGAGTACCGGTGCCGATGCGCGAGCCATCGTCTACCGGTACGCGGAGAGTTTCCAGGAAACAAAGAAGCAGAAGTCATATACTACGTCACATGAGATTTTGCCGGGATATCTGACTTAGTTTTTTTTTAACATTTTCATTCTAGCTTTATATTGATGATCGTTACATTTTTCAATCACTCACTCATCTGAAAAGTCATTGCTAGCCAACTGACGAATGCCGTATAATGAACAGTAAAACAGTGAACTAAAATACGTATGGCAACAGCATCTTGATGATGTGGCGTGGTACTGGGTGGGAACGCACAAGAAAGAAAGAAAGAAAGAAAGAAAGAAAACAACAAGAGTTAGGAAAAGAAAGAAAGTAAAAAAGAAAGGAAAAAAGAAAAGATAGAGAGAAAACAACGAGAAAAGAAAAAATAAATAAAGAAAGAAAGAAAGAAAGAAAGAGAGAGAGAGTAAGAAAACAACGAGAGTTAGGTAGGACAAGAAAGAAAGCAAAGACAGAGAGGAAAAAACAACGAGAGTTAGGAAAAGAAACAAAGTAAAAAAGAAACAAAGAAAAAAGAAAGGATAGAGAGAGAGAGTAAACAACGAAACAAGAAAGAAAGAAAGACAGGGAGTGAGAAAACAATGAGAGTTAGGTAGGACAAGAAAGAAAGAAAGAAAGAAACACATAAGGAAAAAAGAAATGAAAAGAAAAGTGAGACATTTTCATTCTAGCTTTATATTGGTGATGGTTACATTTTTCAATCACTCACTCATCTGAAAAGTCATTGCTAGCCAACTGACGAATGCCGTATAATGAACAGCAAAACAGTGAACTAAAATACGTATGGCAACACCATCTTGATGATGTGGCGTGGTACTGGGTGGGAATCACGCCTAGGAAAATGAAAAGGCGATTTTCATGGACATATATTTATACAAAATCAGTATAAAATAAAAACTGATACAACTTTTATTATATTAAATATATTTTCCTGGTATAAATGAATAATACTACGACTGTTCAAATAATTTAAAAAAATCATTATCATATAATTATATGGCACAAATAAGGGAAGACTTGTTACGTCAATTATGACTGGCCTGAGAATGAATAAGACATCATGTTCTCGTGGTGAGTACAGATAGTCTTAAAATGACCCTGAAATAAGTGATATGTAAAAAAAAAAAAAAAAGTGGGAGTAGCCCAGACGATTGGAAAACTTTACCCGCCGCTCCCCCGCACATTGACAAAACAAAAACAAACAAAAAACTACCGGTACGCCATATCGGATAGCTTGAGAAGCACTGTTTCTCTTCCTTTTATGTGCCATGTCCTTTCAGGACGTAGGCGGTGATGGCTCTCCACCTCCCTCTATCCCTTGCAGCTCTCAACAAGTTCCTTCCCTCTGCTTCCTCTCCAGAGCACGTTCTGTTATACACTTGCTTAAGCCCAGGAATGTCATGCGTTGGTTTCCCTTGTCTCTCTTTCCCTCTATTCGACTCGTGAGTATCAGATTCTCCAGGCCCTCCTTCCTCATTATGTGCCACAGAAACTTCAGCTGCCTCTTCCTGATATTAAGTATAAGCCTCCTCTTTGTTTGCGTCCTCTCTAAAACCTCATCGTTGCTCACACGCTCGGTCCATGATATCCTCAGCATGCTTCTGCAGTACCACATCTGTCACCTCGAGTCTCTTCTTCATTTCTGAGGAAATCGTCCAACATTCGCTGCCGTAAAGGAGGACAGAAATCACGTAACAGCTCCAGTATTCTTTTCTTTGTTGCCAAAGAAATCCTCTTGCATCGCAATACTCTGCCCAGCTTTTGGAATGCGTCCTTGGCCATCGCAATACGTTTACGGATCTCAGTGTCTCACATACCGACCTCTGTAAAAAAGCTTCCCAAATATTTAAACTTCTGAATCTGCTTGATTCTAGCGTTCCCGACCTGCAAATTGCATTTCGGGGTCACCCTTTTGCTGATGAACATGCATTTCGTTTTCTTGTAGTTTTTGCTTAGTCCCTTCTTTTGACTCTCCGTCGCTACCTTCTGTAGGAGATTTTGTAATTTATTTTCCGTGTCTGCTATCAGTACTGTGGCCGTCAGATTGTGGCCGTCAGTGGTCCATGATATCCTTAGCGTCTTTCTGTAGAACCACATCTCCGTCGCCTCGAGTTTCTTCTTCATCTTTGAGGAAATCTTCCAACACCAGCGCTGGTTCACTTGACATTAATCCTCAACTATGCTATCGGGGCACTTCGACGTGGTAGATTGGTTAGCAAGCTTAGCTCGCAAGGTCAATGACGACTGATTAGTGAGTCTTGATCCTCAGTGAGTGGTCCATATTTTCGGCCTTGTAACACATCGAAACTACGCTTAAAAATAACTGCAGGGTACTTCGATGTGGTGTAATGATTAGAAAACTTGTCTCGCTAGATCAATTACAACCGAATAGTGATATCGACAATGACTAGGTACCCCAAACTTTCATGGTCATGTGCCGCATCTCTGCTACGCATATAAAATCACTGTAAAACACTTCGACTTGGTGTAATGGTTAACAAGCATGTCTCGCTAGATCAATTACAACTGAGTATTGAGTTCGAACTTCACTGGGAGCTCCATACTTTCGGCCTTGTGCCACATCTAAGCTACGCTTAGAATAGGGGCACTTCGATGTAGTGTAATGGTTAGCATGCTTGTCTCGCTAGATCATTTATGACTGGGTATTGATTTCGATCTCCACTGGGTGCTCCATACTTTTGGTCTTGTGCCAGATATAAGTTACGCTTAGAGAACCACCCCAAATATGATAATGCTTTACAGAAACATTTTTGTTTCAAATAATGAATAGGTTGTTTCTTTCGCATTTTACTGAAATGGGCTTCGTTTTTTTTACTTTTTTCTTTTAGATGATTGCCATTTGAGTTCCTTGAAACTCGCAACTGCAGAATTACAAGTTTTGCATATAAATTAACGGCCATTGCACTCGGCCATTCATTAATAATTTTCTGAAGCGCACCAAACCATTAATTGTGGTTCTCTTTGCAAACTGAATTTCCCTTACGTACCAACCGGGATTTTTCTGTCGGTTCCATTCTTGTAATATCGTATATTAAATTGGAGAGAGAATTAAAAAATAAATAAATAAAAAAAACATTTATCTGAGGAAGGATATCAGAATAATCCAGAACATATTGGTAGAAAATGATTTCAGTAAATACGTAAAGATAGAAAGGGGTGTAAGACAAGGGTATGCCTTCTCACCAGACCAATTCATTTGTGAAGCAATCCTGCGAGCAATAGAAGTCCGATCAGGATTTATTATTAGGGGTTAGAGTTTAAACAACATATGTAGATGGCAGTGTTGATAGAAGGCACAGTAAGGGAAATATAGGAATTCTTGGAGAAGTTACTCAAAGAAAGTATGAAAAAAAAAACCTAAACACCAGAAAAGAGAATGTACGGTTGTCAGCAAAGAAACAGCGCAAGATGCAAATTGGAAACACTAATATCTAAGATTTTTTTTTAACGGAGAACGTAAATATGTGACACCGAAATCCGAAGTTGCATTGGGATAGCGAAAGATGAATTCTAAAAGCAAAGCAAAGTATTAAGACACAGGAAGTGTCCATTAGAAACAACGAAAAGTTATGTAGTATCGGTCCTCCTATATGGCAGCGAATCTGAATAATTTCTTCACAGACGAAGAAAGCAACGGAAATGTGGTTCTACAGAAGGATGTTGAGAATACCATTCGCTGAACGTGTGTTTGAACAGCGAAAATGGACACAAATAGAACACTTCTACTTATGACCAGAAAGAGGCAGTTGAAAATTCCCAGGAAATGAGGAAAGAGGTGTTGGAGACATAAAAGAAAGAAATAGGGGCAGAGAAAAACGACGAGTAATCTACCTAACTTCAGCTGCCTCTTCCTGATGTTAAGTATAAGCCTCCTCCTTCTTCGTGCCCTCTCTAAAACCTCATCGTTGCTCACACATTCGTTCGATGATATCCTCAGTATCCTTCTGCAGAACCACATCTCCGTCGCCTAGAGTCTCTTCACCTTTGAGGAAATCGTCCAACGTTCGCTGCCGTAAAGAAGGACAGATATCACGCAACAGTTCAGTATTATATTCTTTGTTACCAAAGAAACCCCTCCTGTCTTGCAATACTCTGCCCAGCTTTTGGAATGCGTCCTTGGCCATCACAATATGTCTACGGATCTCAGTGTCTCACTTACCGTCTAAAATGTACAGGAAGATGTGGAGAACCATGTTCACTCACGTCCAGAAGGGACACACATAAATAAATAAAAAATATGATGCCTGTGATAAGATTATCCAACGATAGATCGATATTTCTACCCAGGATCAAATTGGGACAGTTTCCCAAGACCACTGGTAAAATAAGGGCCCTCTTTGAAAAGGGCTCGATGAGAGGCAATGAGTTAAGCGATATATTTTTCTTAATTATTTATTTAATTTCTGTTGTATACACATTTCCTTTCGGGTCCCAACCAGAGATCTAAAGTCAGAAATGATTTCATGATATTTTCCACTGATAGTTTCCATTAAAAAACTTAAAAAAAAACATTAAATCACACAGATTTTACATAAAGATAAAAAAAAACTTAAATCACACAAATTTTACATAGATAAAGATTAAAAAACTTAAATCACACAGATTTTACATAGATAAAGACAAAAAACCCTTAAATCACACAGGTTTTACATAGATAAAGATAAAAAAAACTTAAATCACACAGATTTTACATAAAGATAAAAAACCCTTAAATCACACAGATTTTACATAGATAAAGCTCTTCATAATGTGTTACCTGTACGTATGAGTTCGTTTTATGTTTTTGTTTTTATTTAAGACGTGACCTACCAGGAATGACCTTCAATGAATCTCTCGGAATCTTTTCCAATCAATTTGAGGGCCCCAACTACAACTGGAATTATTGATGTCCCCACTTTTTTCTTTTAAATCGATCCATCTTAAGCAAGGCGGGAATGCCACTAATACGCGGGGTGGCGGTACAGAGAGTGACGGAGAGAGAAAAGACTAAGTACAGAGGGCACCGAGGAAAGGATAAAAGCTGAATGGAGTTCAATAAACTAGATGGCGATTGACGTTGCATTTAAAATTTTGAAGATTGTAGTTATCAGTGAAGCAAGGAAACGGAAGGGAGTTCCACAGGTGGGAAGTGCTATAAAAGAAAATGTTGGAGTAGAAGTGGCGATTAAATTTACCTAATTTAACAATGAAATGGTCGTCCTGGGTAAGACATTAAAGTACATCCGCGTCCTGGGTAAGACAATAAACTACACCCAGCAGCAAGGCCTCTGAACAGAAGGTTTTGAGAAGCGTGGAACCACCTCTTAATTGCTGGTGTTCTCAGGTCCACCGTGAACCAGGGTGGTAGCACCTGTTAGGCCCCAGCTATGGGTAATTAGTTAACTATTACCAGCAGTACGTTTTGGAGGAAAAATATTACCAGAAACAGATTTTTGACAAAACAAAATATTACAAGCAATAAAAAATGTTGTAGGCATTAAATAACCAATTGAGGTTGATATGTCGTAAACCAAAATAAACCAAACCAAACTAAAGCAAAGAATACATATTCTATTCATACGAATCTATCCTAAAAATCTTGTCAGCATTAAATAACACATTGAGGTTGATATGCCGTAAAACAAAATAAACCAAACCAAAGTAAACCAAAGAATACATATTCTATTCATACGAAACTATCCTAAAAATCTTGTCAGTATTAAATAACACATTGAGGTTGATATGCCGTAAAACAAAATAAACGAAACCAAAGTAAACCAAAGAATACATATTCTATTCATACGAAACTATCCTAAAAATCTGGTCAGTATTAAATAACACATTGAGGTTGATATGCCGTAAAAGAAAATAAACCAAACCAAAGTAATCCAAAGAATACATATTCTATTCATACGAAACTATCCTAAAAATCTGGTCAGTATTAAATAACACATTGAGGTTGATATGCCGTAAAACAAAATAAATCAAACCAAAGCAATAAAAAGGTGGGACCTAGATGCCAATCTAGTAGCACACTTAAACACAAGAAGTCCAGGTATCAGGAAAAAGCTCGTCAGAGCAGTAACCATAAAAATATATGTAGAAAAAAACAGAGGAATGCCACGTTATGTCGGCGGGAAAGTGACTGAAGTCGAGATGCAAGGTCAGGATCGATTATATTGCAGATACTTCTTTGGATTTTGTCAAGAAATTCGAGATGAATAGCAGGAGCACCTGCGGAACAGAACTTTAAACGTCTGTTGTGCAGTTTCGGTGGAGAGCAGGTAAAATAGTTTTAAGTTTTGTCGGGAGATGCAGAGCCGTGTCCGGTTGGGGGGGGGTAATTAAGTGCTTCTACTTTGCATATTAAATTTGCATCATAATTTCTCATCCACTTATCCTGATAATTCTTCCTTTAGTTAACAAATTCCCAGCCAATTATATTGGGGAAAAACGTTTCATTTTCAGACGATTTTTCTTACTTGTTTTTCATATAGTAACTAAGAAAGTAAGGCGCCTTGAAGTACTTAATATAGTAACTAAAATAAGGCACCTTGAAGTACTTAATGTAGTAACTGTTGTGTCGTGGATAATGCTGAATAAGTCTTTTCGTGTTCTAGTTGGTGTCGGTTTATATATATGAGCTACCTGCTCATATGCAAATTATACTACTTTGCATATCACCACATCTCCCTATAACGGAGGGGCCTTATGCCGCGAGTACTTCTTGTACTTCTTCTTGTGCCCTCCTGAACATCTTCCCCTATCTCTCTCCTTTCCCTTGGAGATCTAGATCTATCACGTCTATGATCGAACTGTTCCCCTTGCATGCTCTGGTCTTCTTCTAACTCGTCCCACTCTACTTCTTCCTCCGCAGTTTCACTCTGCATTAACTCTTCTGTTACATCAATAATGGGCATCTCTGAAGGCATTTCCTCATCCGATTCTTCTCCTTGGGATCTTATTTGGTCAGCATGAACTAGAACACTGTTCCCATTTTCTTTATTTAATATTGCAGTATTATGTCCTTTCTGCATAATAAATTCGGCTGACTCGGGTTGCATATTCCTATTTCTTTTGTACCACATCTTTTGATTTGTGGCATATGACATAGTCAAAGGGGATCTTAATTGTCTGCCCATTAAGGCAGATGGACTTTCCGGCCTGCCCGCATGCGGAATTGTTCTGTAACTTAATAATAGTCTTGGTAGGAAAGCATCGATTTCCTCCTTCTGTTGCAAGCATGCTTTTATGCCCTTCTTTACCGTCTGGACCATCCTTTCCGCTGTCCCATTACTTTGAGGGTGGTAGGGAGGGGTCTTGTAAGGTCTACATTCTATTTTTCTTAGCCATTCATGCAAATCAATATCTGCAAATTCTGGTGCGTTATCGGTCACCAATGTTCTAGGTATCCCATTTCTCGAAAATATTACTCTTAATATTTGTTTGACGGTGGTACTTTTTTTATCAGGTACTCTCACCACTTCAGGCCAACCTGAATATGCGTCTACTAATATTAATAATAATCCTATCCCATTGACATAGGCATGGTCCATGTGTACTCTGCTCCATGGTTCCACTTCTCGGGGCCACACATGTATTTTCTTTTGCTTGAAATTCCTGAGTTCTGTGCATTTTTTGCATCTTTTTACGTAGTCTTCTACGTCTCTTGAGAACCCTGGCCACCACGCTTCCAATTTTAATCTTCTTTGCGTAGCTGCCACTCCACAATGTACGTCATCGTGTACACATTTTATAACCTGTCTCCTCAGTGTTTCTGGGGGAACTACCAAGTCTCCATTACATATTACCCCGTTTTCTATAGTCATTTTATGTCTGATTTCTTTGAATGGTCTTTCAGCCATTGAACAATTTCCCCAACGATTCTGTTTTATCCTCGACATTATTCTATTTAACACTGGGTCATTTGTAGTTTCAGTAGCCATTTTATCTACAGATATTACATCGGTTTCTACAAGGTGCAAGAATGTGTCTTCAAATTCCTCGTCGTTTTTGTCCTTCTCCTCTCTATAAAACCTCAATCTAGATAAGGCATCAACGTGCGGTATCGTATTCCCTTTAACATATTCAATGTCAAAGTCGAACGCCATCAGTCTAATCGCCCAACGTAATATTCTGGACGTTGTAACTTTTGGTAGTTCTTTTCTTGGGTTGAAAATAAATTCCAGTGGTCTGTGATCACTTTTCAACAAGAATTTTTTTCCCATCAAAAACTGTCTTGCTCTATCCGTTGTCCACACTATGGCTAGTGCCTCCCTTTCTATATTTGAATAATTGTGTTCAGTCGTTGTTAATCTCCTTGATAAGTACATTATGGGATGCCCCTCTTGTGATAAGATACCAGATATGGACTGCTCACTGGCGTCAGTAGTTAGAGTTATGTCCTTCTTAGGGTCAAAAATTTGTACTATTGGCTTTTTTGCCAGAATTTTTTTTAAGTTGTCAAAGGCTTTCTGTTGGCGTTCTAACCAAATGAATTCCACATTTTTTTTTCTTAACTTCGCAAATGGTTCTGTTAATTCATTATATTTCGGTACGTATTTTCTATAAAAATTTACCAAACCTAAAAAGGACTCCAACTCCTTTTTATTTTTTGGTGCAGCCACTTTTAAAATTTTCTCTATTAGTAGTTTATCTGGAGAGATCCCTTCCTTTGATATTGAGTAACCCAAAAATGATATTTCATTACTGTTGGTTACACACTTTTGTATTTATTGTCATACCAGCGTCTCTTAATCGGTTTAGTATATTCTCAGTTTTTTTTTTTTTAAACCATCTTCATTTAAATCTCCAACACATATATCGTCTTGATAACAGATGGTATTTTCAACATTTCCTATTACTTTTTCAATAGCTTTTTGAAAAATTGCACTTGCCGTTTTTATGCCATACGGCATCCTTTTCCACCTTAACAGGCCTATAGGTGTGTTTATGGTCGTCACTTCTTTAAAATTTTCATCTATCGGTATTTGGTGGTAAGCTGATTTTAGATCTATCTTCGAAAATACTTTCATTCCAGCAAGTTTATGTAAAGCTACTTCCACATTCGGAATAGGGTAGGAGTCGGCGCAGACTTTATGGTTCACCCCTATTTTATAATCTCCACAAATCCGCAGGTCCCCATCTTTTTTTTTTAATACGACAATGGGTGATGCCCATTTACTTCCTCCTGAAGGGGCCGGTTCTAGTAAGTCTTCCTTTATTAATTTTCGCAATTTAGTTATTACCAACCGTAATAAATACACTGGTATTTTTCTCGCTTCATAGTAGGAGGGGGAAACATTTTCTTTTAATTTCAGGCTAGCTTCATAGTTTTTTAATTTTCCTGTTTTTTCAATTTCCATCTCAATCAACTTCGTTGAATTTATTTTTAATACGTCATTCCCCAGTAGTCCATGCGTTTTTCGGCAATTTGTAACTATAATGGGTACTATTTCATATTTTTCTTTTAGTTCTATTGAACCTTCAAAGTAACCCATAATTGCTATAATCGAGCCATCAAACTGACGCAATTGTAGGTTGCTTTTTTTTAAAAACGGTTTCCCCATTTTTTCCCACAAATTTCTGGGTATTATCGTGACTTCACTACCTGTGTCGATTTGCATTTCAACAACACAGTCGTTGATTTTCATTTTTATTTTTGTGTCTCCGTTCTTAGATCCATTATTTTGTATATTATCGTTTTTTTACATTAAAAATCTGTATTTTCATCCTCTATTCTTTCCACATTTTTCGTTTTACATACTTCTTTGAAGTGATTTTTTTTTTACACTTTGAACATGTTTTTCCATAGGCTGGGCATTTTTCTTTTTTCATTTCATGAATTTTTCCACAGTACGCACAATTTTTTCTTTTTGTTTGTACCGTATATGTTTCGGCTCTTATTTCTTCGTAGGGTTTATTTTTATTTTGGTTGTAGGTATGTATTAATTCCTGCTGTTGTATAAATTCTAGACACATATTCAAGGGCATGTTTGTAAGTTGTAACTGTTCCATTAACTTATATCTATGTGCTGAATTATGCATACCTTTAATTAATCTTAGTTGGATTAATTCTTCTTCCGTTGTCTGCTCTCCTGTTCCTAGTTTTTCGAATTCACAGTATTTACTCGCACTTCTTAAGCGGTGTAAATATTTTACTATCGGTTCATCCACTTCCTGCTTCATTGCCATAAACTTGGTCCTTTCTGCAATCACCAGTCTTTTCTTTGGCCTCATGTTTCCCTTGATAACCTGACTTATTTCTTCGAAAGTCATTTCTTCTAGTTCTCGAGGGTACACCATTGTAGCAACCTTCATAATGGCTTCACAACCAGCGGTATCCATGAACAAGTCGGTGATTTCATTTTCCCCTCCTCTGCTTTTGATGTCTTTCAACTTTTTACATCTCGCATTAGCAGCGAAGCAGCGAATCCATGTATCTACGTATTCTGGGTCTTCAAGGACCAAAGAGAATCCTATCGGCGACGCCATTGTTGTGTCGTGGATTTTATTTTTCGTTGTAATACAACAAATGTGGCACAAGGCCGAAAAAGGGGAGGGGTAAAGGATGGTCATTACTTACTATCCTATACCTAGCTAATCAGATTCGCGACCCATTCATGCATTACAATTATCCCATTCACCACAAGAACTCATCCGTCACCATTCAAACCTTCATCCACCATAATACCACATCCACTCCAGGGGAACCTACAAAAAACGCGCCCCACACCATAAAAATTTGATGATAATATACTATGTTAAAATTCCAATAATGAATAGATGAAAAGGGGAGGGAGATGAACCCAATAACAAACTAAAAATTCAAATATTTAAACTAAACATAATTTATGTTAGTAGGGCCCGTCCAACCCTCAAAACAGAGAGGCCGCTGTATTCTGCCCCGAGGACAAAATCAAGAAGCACTCTCGCTAAGGGAGTGGGAAAGAGATAAAATAACTCGGACATGGGGAAGTAAAAGGCTGATCCGGTCGAGATGAAAAGGAGGCCAAAACAAACTAGAGAGGTTGGGAATCTCGACTTGGATCATAACTAAAAAGATGGCCGGGAAACAGGCCGGGAACAACACTTACTCATATTAACTAGGTACACTTAAGCTTGTCTAACCTGACCAAGGGGAGGGTTCCACAGGAAACTACCCCGATGTAACTTTGGTTGACCTAGAAAAGAAAATCAAGGCTAGCCCCGTTCAAACGAACCAAGCTCGCCGCTTTTACCCACCTTTCGCTAAAGACTGTCAAATGCAATCGTTTTCATGCTCAAAGAATCGGATCAGATCCTGATAAGAAAGCTGATTGCCTCGCAAGACTTCCTCCATGCGCGTCGTCCATATCCCCATTCGAGCCGTGGCTAGCAGCATCAGAAACACCATTCGTTTCACCCCGGAATACGGGGGCGACACATTGTCACACGCGTATGCACGATCAATGGACACGAGTTCTTCGGGAGCGAGACGAGCCGTCAGCTCACCGACATAGTCCCATAAGGGGCGGACCCGTGGGCAATGGTAGAAGGCGTGCGAAGCCGTTTCCTCTAAACCAAGGCCACACCGTTCACAGTCTGGCAAATCCGCCAAGCCCCATATGAAAACCCTGTCGTTGAGAGGCAGCCGATTCCGAGCCAATCGCCAGGTAAGTGAAAACTCAGGGTTACTGAGATAATTCGCCGCTGGCGCTCAAGACCAGTAGGAGCGATACTCCTCCTCCGAACAGCAGAGCGTATCACGTAGGGGATCCTTCACGCGACCCTCCACTAATCCCCGATAGAAGACCTTCCTAGGCCGTGAAAGGTCACTGGACCGCGGAATAGCCCTCAAGGCTGACCGACACTCGCTGAGGAAAAGCGATTCATCTCGAGATTTACAACGGCGCTCAACCTTCGAGATGGGGGGACTGATGGTAAGGCTAGGGAAGGCGTCCCTAACAATCCCCGCCAGAATCGGATCTCCTCTAGTCAATGCGCGGCGTAGGAAAGCCAACCGAGAGGCACGGATGTGACTCTTCAAGTGTGGCATTCCCAGCCCCCCATGACACGTCCCCCCCATAAAATGGAGGATAGCGCTTGCTCGAGCGCCTTCATGTGGGCCTTACAGAGAGGAAGTACTGACAATCGATAAAGAATCAGAGGGAAAATGTATGTAACACACACCTCCGCCCTGCCCTTTACGGACAACCTCCGTCGATTCCAAGTTTTACCGGCAGAAACGACCTTTGCTAGTACTTCAGACCAATTTTTCTCCAGCTGGAGGTCGGGTCCAAACCACACTCCAAGAATGCGGACAGGACCGTCCGTCCAACCGAAGCGTCCCGGAAGATCTCGCCCCTTCCAGGCACCTAACCGCAAGCCGGACGACTTGTCGCGGTTTATCTTGGCCCCTGTCACCTTCTCGTACCGATCAAGCGCCTTCTGTACCGCCTCAATGTCGTTAAGGGACGACACGAAAGCAGATACGTCATCGGCGTACGCGGAAACCCTGGCTCGAGACCCTCCAGGAACGGCGATCCCGCGTAGGGCCGGACTGCACGTCTCGTCCTTCAGCCGGCGCAGGAGAGGCTCCAACGCCAAAGCATAGAGGAGAGGCGACAGCGGATAACCCTGACGAACCGACCTCGACAGAACAAAAGCGCCCGACAACTTTCCGTTCACCTGTACCACAGCACTGGGGGAGCGATACAGGAGGCTAATCCAGCGGCAGAAGTCGGGTGCGAATCCGGCGGCCTGCAGGACAGTAGCAAGGTAGCGATGGTCGACCCTATCAAATGCCTTGGACTGATCCAAATTGATCAGCGCGGCTTCTTCGTCGTCTTTTACGCCCTCTAGGATCGTGCGGATCAAATGCAGGTTGCTCTGAATTGTTCTGCCCCTTACAGAACAAGTCTGCTCGGGTCCCAACAGAGACTCGGCAACTGACTGCAAACGCTCCTGCAGGATCTTGGCCATAATCTTTAACTCTGTGTTTAGCAGAGTTATGGGCCTATAATCATCTAATTTCCCCCCAACACCCTTGCCCTTTTTCAACAGAGTGATCACACCGCTAGTAATGCGGTTGGGGATGGACCCCGACCGAAACCAGTTGTTGAACACTGCTGTCAAAATCGGAACAAAGATGTGCGACAGCCTCAAATACAATTCATAGGGCAAACCATCCAGACCGGGCGACTTGCCTCTGCCGACCTTCTTCAATACCTCGTAGACTTCGCCCTCCGTGATCTCTCCCTCGCAGCTAGCTGCTTCAGTCGGCGTAAGCCGAGGAAAGTCAGCCAAATAGCTACGAAACTCCTCCTCACGAAGACCAGGCTCCTTGGTGAAGCGGCTCTCGAAATGCCGCCGAAACGCCTTGCACATGTCGTCAGTCGACCGCAGAGTACGCCCCTCCGGGTTTTTGACTTGACGAATGTAGCGATCACCACCTCGACGGACTTCTTCCCGACGCAGATCTGCACCCACGTTCACGGCTTCAGAAGATATCTTACTTAACTTATGTCTAATTACCTGACCCATGTAGCGCTCGCTATTCGAACGCTGCAGAGCCTCCCTAGCTAGAGCTATCTCTAGGGGTTCCCCCCCAGCCTCCGCCCGGGAAAAATTAGCCTTAAGTGTCTTCACCTTATCAGCCTTATCTAGAGCGAGCCGTTTGCTGAAATCAGTGGTGAAAGACCTAATTCTATCCTTAAGTTTCTCCCACCATCTATTCCCGATAACCGCCCCCACTGCACTACTCTAATTAGCTGCTCCTGGAAGTCCCGCCTGTCCAGTAAAGACAGATTGAACTTCCAGTTACCAGCCATTCTAGGCCTATGTTCTAACACCACACGGGCACAAACGAGTTTGTGGTCCGTGTAGCCTACCCAGTGGAACGTGGGACAATCTAACAAGTCTATGTCAGCTCTACGAACTAACATTCTGTCAAGGTAGCTAACTACCTTGTCAGACGGCCAGCTACGGGCCCACGTCCACATCTTCCCCCTGGGATGATCGACCCGGTATCTATCGACGAGACCATAATCGCCAATCAGATTGACCAGGCTACGATCGCCCCCTTCTCCCGCTAGCGCCCCGCCCCCTGTCTAACTTGGGGTCCAGGATGGCATTCCAGTCCCCCATTAGAACTAGGCGTGAAGAATCGACCAGGAACGGCCCCAACCGCCGAAAAACGGAATCCCGCTCCTCCCGGTCGTTGGGCGCATAAACCGCAACGACCCGAAACGTACCACTTTTCACGGCAATATCGGCCACGATTAACCTGCCCTCGGCATCTGTATGCACAAGGTCCACATTCGCATCAAGAGTCTGTGACTAGCAAAGAAACTCCTCTGGCATACCGGTTCCCATATGCTGAATAAATGACAAAGTCATTCTCCAGCACACACCCATCGGACGAGCAAACAAAGTGGGTCTCTTCAATCGCGGCAACATCCACGTTGAAGGACAGGAGATCCCGAAGCAGGCGGGCAGCCTTACCCCGATCTTTCAAGCCCTTCACATTCAGACTGGCTATCTTAATAGACATTTCCAGGCCTGCAAATAAAAAACTGAGTTAATGCAAACACCTTAATCACATACCGGGCGGAAATCTGCAGGTGACAGGACCCCGACGGTTTGTCCCAGGCTTCCCGTACCCAGCTCTGACGTCATCCGTCCTTCCGAGACAATCCCGCCGACGTCCGTAGGGTATGTTATTTTTAAGGCCCTGTATAGTGAGGGGTGGAGACGCGCCGGGACCCTCCCTGCACAGAAGCCGTGCATCTTAGTGAGGTCAGGAGACCCAAACTCCACCATTCTCAGATTTGGGAATTCTTCTTTGGC
Organism: Acanthosepion esculentum; assembly: GCA_964036315.1. Classification (NCBI taxonomy): domain Eukaryota; kingdom Metazoa; phylum Mollusca; class Cephalopoda; order Sepiida; family Sepiidae; genus Acanthosepion; species Acanthosepion esculentum. The sequence continues at coordinate 43,216,667 of OZ038511.1, read as the reverse complement.
TTCAAACATGTGGGTCCACACTTTGAGATGCTTCCCCGCATCCCTGATGAGGGCAATCACCCCTGGGGCCCCTGGAAAGTTCCGCGGGTCTTCCGACATATTGTCAATGGAGGTGAGTTTGCACAGTGGACCCAGAAGGGATTTTTCCCTGGAAGAAAAGTTTTTTTCGAGTTCCTTCCTCTATCCACTTTACATATGTCTTCTTTTCTTTTTTTTTTTTTCTTAACACTATCTGGGTCTGGTGGGGAGGGAACGGACGGGAGAGTGGGTGTAGGCTGGGTTGGAGACGCATCCGATGACATGGGGGTGGCTAATTGTGTGTGAGTGGAAATGAGAATGAGGAGTGGGAGTAGGGAGTGGCAAACGTGAGAGAGATGGGGGGGAGACTCCTAGGTACAGGCACAGCAATTAACCTTTCTGGAGATGCCGGGGTGGATGCGCATTTGGATTTTTCCCGGCTCCTCCCCATTCTGTTTTGTGCTGAATGTTTTTTCGTAGGAACTTCTTCGTCCTCTTCCCTGTTCCTCTTCAAAGAGGAGGACCGCATTGTAGGTCGTTCTTCTACCTCCATTTGGACTTCTTGTTGCTTTGGTTCGGGCTGCTTCTTTTTTTCCTCTTTCTTCAGATTCTCTTTCTCAGTTTGCTGCTGCTTTTTGGGAGTAGCCTCCTTTTGTGGGGACGGGAGGCTTGTTTTAGATTTTCGTCCCTTTGCCACCACTTCCTTCCAGCCGTCACTTGAAACCTTACCGGTTTCGGCTGTTTTGGTAGCGGTTGCTGCTGTTGTTCCTGTTGATGCCGTGGATTTAACTGGAGTGGGTTCTGGTTGTGGTGGCACCTTCTTGCTGGGGCACGTCTTTGCCATATGGCCTGACTGTCCGCACGACCAACAACATGGTTTCCTCCCCTCCACCACCACCAGCATTCTTCTCATGCGGCAGAGCAA